>CM046469.1:46563490-46701555 GCA_025506415.1 Flaveria robusta
TTTATTATTAGATTGTGTTCCAGTTATCATTTGGGGTTTAGCTTCGGGGAAATCACCTCTGCTAATATTGCCATCATACTCCGGCCATGCCTCATTGAATGTAGGAGTAGCAGCAGAATCTTCTCATATGTATTTTGAGGTTGGTACCACCTACCACAACTTGCATCTGTTGCTTACACTGTTGCTTATATCGTTGATTCCATTTTGCCGACACTAGCACAAAGTCGCAACCTGATCATCATGTTTGTCTACAATCCGAAGCAAGCTGCATTCATCAGAAAGGTATATTTCTTATTGTATAATTGAACATCATGTTGTTTTACTTGGTGATAGTCAAGAATTATGTGCATCATGATTGTTTAGGTTTTTGATTGAAACCTTTAGACACCAATTTGGTTTTCTGAACACCCCTTTTGTGTTAGGATTCTAATATTAACTCAAGAACACATGTGCATTCTGGTTAAATTATTTCATTGAACTTATGTTTTGATTTTAGTTTACATAGCTTTAGATGTGAAAGAATTCTTTATTAAAATATTTTACCTTTGTAGAATTCTATTAAATCTTTTTCCTGTTCAAGATATAGCTACGTATTAGTGGATTGCTTTGCTACAGATAGCCCAAGTGTTTTCTGTGTATTTGAATTTGGAATGCTTGATTCTATGCATCTTGAGATTGAGATTGAAAGTCAAATTTGGAAGAGCATGGTTCGACTACATTACATTACATTAAATACCCAACTAACGGACGGGTATAAAACTAGTTACATATGATATCACGTGGAATTAAATTATAGAGTAAAATGCTATTTTCGTCTTGACGTTTTGTTGAATTTGCCATTTCAATCCAAATTTTTTTTTTGGCCATTTCAGTCACTGTAGTTTACCAAATGTTGTCATTTTCATCCACTCCACTAAAACCGTTAAAACTCTGTTAGAACTTCGTTAAAACTCCGTTAAATGGAGGGTATTTAGTCGTTAACACCCTAATTATCCAATTTAAACATTAATCATTAATATTCAATTAAAACTAAAAACAAATGAAACGACTAGTGAGACCAGACGCTTCGATTTAAAAGGTTCGATTAACTCTAACCCATGTTTGTTCGATTGAGGTCTGCCGCGGGATTTCAATTAACCTTCACGTTTTGTTCGAATGTGTACCGTTATTTGATTGAGGTCTGTGTGGGATTGAGGTTTGTTGTTGAAATGATTTATTTGATTGAGATCTTTAAACCTAACAATAGCAGACCTCAATAAAAAAAAACGTGACAACATTACACCTCAATCGAACAACAGTACACGTTTAAACAAATCATGAAGATTAATGAAATCTCACAGCATACCTTAATCGAAGAACATGTGTTAGAATTAATCGAATCGATCGGTCTCACGAGTCGTTTCATGTGTTTTTTAGTTTTAATTAAATATTAATTGATTAAGTTGTTTCAATTGGATAATTTGGGTGTTAAAAATACTAAAATACCCTCATATTTAACAGAATTTTAACTGAATTTTAACGGAGTTCTAACAGAGTTTTAACGGTGTTAGTGGAGTGGATGTAAATAACAACATTTAGTAAACTACAGTGACTGAAATAGCAAAAAATAAAAGTTTTTGGATTGAAATGACAAATTCAAGAAAATGTCAGGGACGAAAATGACATTTTACTCTAAATTATATATGTACGATGATATTAAAGTTGTGAAACCTTGGTTCTTAATTCGAGTGAATGAACTAGAACGTAGATAATAATAAATGATATAATTTTCCTTTTATAGATACATATACAATCTCTTCAACTTTCATAAAACCTATTACTCATTTATTTTTATCTAATTCTATGTTTAATATAAATTATCAATTACTTTACAAATCCACTTTTTTAAAATTATTTATAGTATCCCTATTAAATTAAACAATATATTTGATTTAATCTTTTTATTTAAGTTTCTATTCCAGTGTTTTATTATTATTTACTATTTTAAGTTTTTTTAATTTAATTATTGTCTATATATTTGTCTTATAATTTTAACTTTAATTTACTTTTATTTATATGTTTTTCTTTTAAAAATTGTAGTATAACTTAAAAATTACAAGAAATTACATTGATATATGAAGAAATATAAAATAATTATGTTATTACATCCTATTGTATTTAATTTATTTTTATTGCTTATGAATATTAAGTCTTTGAAAATATTACTAGTTTTTTACCGGCCGCATTTTGCTGCGGAATCGTACGTTACTCAATAAAGTATAGACTAACAATTGGCCTAATTTATTTTTCTCCGGGCTAAATTCGCATCAAACCGTGAAGTAATTCGACTTATACCATTGATCGAAACATATTATACTTGAAGCGCCTCTTTTCAAAAAAAAAATTTTATGCCAAACATAGATCAAGTCAACGAAAACGTTTATATTTGAGGCGACTCATTTCCGAATTAAATTTACATTGAAATATAGAGTAACTCGAATTTATACAGTCGAATGAAAATGTTTATATTTGACATGACTCATTTCTGAACAAAACATATCTCAAAACGTAGCATGAAAACATTTTATCTTAGACCCGACTAATACCTACAAATACGAAAGTAAGAAATTTTTTTTAAGTAAAATTGTATTGAGATAAACCTGTAACTTTAGAAACTTAAAGGGGTTAAAGTGACTTGTCAAAATTGACTAGTAATATTTGAATTCAATAACACATTATTATTATTATTATTATTATTATTATATTATTATTATTATTATTATTATTATCATTATTATCATTATTATCATTATTATTATTATTATATAATTAATAAAAAATTGTTATTATCTTCAATCTCGTTTTATCATACAATATACATTTACCGTATTATATAACAAAACCAAAAAAAAACTTTTGTGACCAATTTTAAAATTCATAAGCTTACTATTCATTTCCCTTGTAAATTATATAGAGAGTTTTTGGTATTTAATTTGTCTTTTTTAATTTTTAAAATAAATTAACATGGAAATACAATGTTAAATAAGTTGTAATTTTTGTTATTAAACATAATTGTTGAAGATATTATACCATGAACCTTAATCGACACCCATCTTCTTTCACCAATCATCACCATGAAACAGTACTATATCAAACACACCTCTACCACAAACCACTATCAAATCAAATCTACGAACCCCTATCACTACTAACACCATGAATCATTGCTATAACAAAGTAGAAAATAATGATATTAAAGAAACAAATCAAACATAAAACCCTAACACCCCGATCATAATAAATAAATGAGTTAATTTCAGTTTTACTTCTTAAGATTTAATTAAAGTAATTATTTCCTTCAAAATATTAAAAACATCAAATTTACCTCCAAAATTTCATATGTTATTTCAATTTCACTCTAAAAGTTTCATTATTTTGGATAAATTAAAACAACTAATAAAACTTTTGGATTAAAATTGAAACAATTTATGAAACTTTTGGAGATAAATTGATGTTTTAATCTTTTGAAGAAAAATAATTATTTTTAACAAATCTCAACTAGTAAAATTAAACTTAACTTAAATAAATAAATTAATAAATAAATAAAAGGATGTAGTGCAATGGTGAATGTGTTGCTATATTGACTGTTGGGTGACAACCAAAAGGAGAGTGGTAGATGTGAAGAGTGGTGGCCGTGGGCGTGGCTGCGTGGGGCTAGATATTTCAACTAGTATAGAAAGGGTTGTTAACTATAGTAAGTATCTATATTTTTCAATAGTTAGATCGTGCCGAATCAAGCAATAAAACATAAAATTAAGTTAAAAATCAAAATATAAGAGTAAATTACTATTTTGATCTCTTTGATTTGATTATTTTAATTATTTGAGTTCAAAATAAATATTTATTCAATCAAATCTTGTGGTTTGTATTCATAAAACTTTCATTCTAATTCACTAACACAATTAGATTTTTTTGTTAGTTTTTATAAAATGACTAAAATACCATTGGACTGAATTGGTAATTTTAAAAACCTCAGGGACCAAAAGCATAAATTACTCTTATATATATATTAAAAAAATATTTTTATTTTATTTGTAAAGTTTTTGTAGACGTATTTTTAAATCTTTTGGTTTTATTAAATGTCATTTTTTAACAATCAGTTTTTAAACATCTCTTTTAAACTGTTTGATTTTGTTAACGTATTTTTTAACCGTTCAATTATTTAATTAACTTTTATAGCCGCTCGACTTATTAAAGTTATTTTTCATAAATCTTTAGGCGTACTTAAACGTCTTTTTAACTTTACTTTTTAATTTAATTTGCTCAACTTATTTTAAAGTTTTTTTCAACTGTTTCGATTTTTTAATTTCTTTTTTAAACCGTTCGATTTTGTTAACGTATTTTTAACCGTTCAATTATTTTAAGGGGCTTTTAAGCCACTTGACTTATTATAGTTATTTTTAAAATCTTTAGAAGTATTTACACGTCTTTTTAAACTTTTTAATTTAACTTGCTCAGCTTATTTTAAAGTTTTTTTTAATTGGTTCAATTTTTTTAAATGTCTTTTTTAACCTTTTTTTAATGAATGTAGTTTATTTTAAAACCATTTGGCTTATTTAAGAATGTATTTTAAATGACTTTTAAAACCATTCATCTTATAAACTTATTTTTAAACTAGTAACTTTTAAATGATTTTTAAAACCAGTAGGTTTTTTTTTAAATTATTCTGTTTATTTAAGCATCTTAAATAAATCAAACGTTTTTGAAAAGTCATTTTAAGTTAAACAGTTTAAAAAAAAGTAATAAGGCTAATGGTTTTAAAAGTTATTTAAGAAATACGCTCAAATAAGCGAAACGGTTTAAAAAACTATGTTAAATTAAAAGAGGTTTAAAAATACGAAAAAAACCGAACAGTTAAAAAACATAAAAGTAAGCTAAAATAAACAAAATATTTAACTAAACAAAATGTTTTGTAACAAATTTAACCGCTTCGCTTATTGAGCGTCTTTCTTAAATAAGTCGAGCTGCTTAAAAAGTTCCTTGAAATAATTGAACGGTTAAAAAATACGTTAACAAAATCGAACGGTTAAAAAAAGATGTTTAAAAAATCAAACCAGTTAAAAAAAACTTTAAAATAGTTGAGCAAATTAAATTAAAAAGGTTAAAAAGACGTTTAAGTACACCTAAGAATTTAAAAAATAACTTTAATATGTCGAGCGGCTATAAAGGTTCCTTAAATAATTGAACGGTTAAAATATACGTTAACAAAATCAAACGGTTTAAAAATATTTTAAAACCGATTGTTAAAAAAGGATATTTAAGAAAACCAAAGATTTAATAATACATCTACAAAAACCTTACAAATAAAAATAAAACATTATATATATATATATAAGAGTAATTTGCGCTTTTGGTCCCTGAGGTTTTCTAAAATTACCGATTCAGTCCAAGGACATTTTGGTCATTCTATTAAAAACTATCAGAAAAATCTAACTGTTTTAGTGCATTGAACTGAAAAAGTTATGTTTGATTGGTTAAAAGATATCTTTTTGAACTCAAATAGTTAAAATGGCCAACTCACAAGAACTAAATAGTAATTACTCTAATATAATATAAGTACTTTAATATTATTAGAAATACATAATATATATCGTGTTGATTAGGATGATATTATGATAAGAACAAATTAATTTTTATTAGACAGGTTTCACGAAAAAAACTATCCAAATTAACATATTGGGGGTCTTAGAATAGGTATAAAACTAATTGAGTTAATAATTACTAGTTGAATGATTATAAAGTTAATTGTTTGGTTTAGATTTAAGGTATTCGATTTTGCTCATGTATAATGGGTTTGAATTATCCAAATAATTGTTTTGTATTTGTTTATCTATATGATAGTATATACTAGTACAAATTATATTATATTTAAAAAGCAACTTCACTGCTACAGTGAAGTTTGCTTTTTAATATTTTGATCACAAAATTTTGTAAAATATATTTAGAAGTTGATTTTTAATATATTGACCACATAATTTTATAAAATGTATTTAAAACCCAATTGTAATTAGGATTAACAACAAATTTTATATATTTGCTTTATGACCATAAAGTTTATTTTTTTTTTTGTGTTTTGGGTTCAAACATTAGTATCGGTATTCGATATTTCGGACCGGTATCGGTATACGCTTTTGTGGTTTCCGATAAGCCGACCCGACAACGAAGAAAGTCACGGTAGCGTAAGACAAAGGAAAACAACCAAACTTCCGTACGCGTAACGTAGGTGAAGTTTGTTTTTTGACCACAAACGTTTATTTTTTTGTGTTTTGACGTCAAACATTAGTATCGGCATTCGGTATTTAATCGAACTGGTGTATACGCTTTTTGGGAACCCGACAACGAAGAAAGTCACGATCGCGTAAGACAGAAAAAACCAAATTTCCCGCGCGCGTAGCGCGGGTTAAAACACTAGTTTAGAATAAAATTTAAATTGTCTTGGGGTCGATGCATACATGATTTAAATTTTATAAGGGTCGGTCAGAATTAGTTTTAGTTCGTATAAATATTATTATAAAATAATTAATATGGTGTGGCTGACCTCTTAAGTAACTATGGTGTGAAGGTGAAAATGGCACATGATGGCAAATATGCGCAGTTGATTGTATACTTGTAGTATTGTTAACAAGAGTGAGCATGGGTTGGTTATTGCAGTCTTGTTAGTAGGAGTGTGCATGGGTCAGTTAATTCGATTATTGGAAAAATGGTTCGAGTAATTAGGTTAACAATAAGTGAAATATCGACTTTAAAGTTAGTGAACTCAAACTAATTTCAATAATAAATTCAATTATATCTTGTATCAAAGAAACTATTATCATTTTTTGAATTATAAAGGAAAATAAGAGACAACGAACACATAAAATATAAAAGTCTCTAACAAAACTCTTCCGTTATATAATATTTACTAGCTTTAGTAAGCCCGTGTATTATACGGGTTGAATAAATAAACTACTAAATATAATAAAATTTTAATAGTTATAAAACGATATTTTAAGATAAAATATGATTAAAAATATGTATAAGTAAAGACTATAATTAATAAATAATGATATAAACTTTTTAATTTTTATTTTTAAACTTTTTTTTTATTTTCAAAAAAATTAAAAACATTGTTTAAAAACAAATATTTTAAAAAAATATATTTTTTAAAAACTTTTTTATTATAACTTCTAATTTTAATTAATTTTTATTAAAAAAATTTACCTAAAACATCATGTTAGAATATTTAAAATTTTTAAAAAAGTTTGGTGTTTATAAGTTTCTTAATTTATAAATATTATTTCTTTAAAAACAATATTATAAAAAGTATATTTCTTAATTTATTGTTTGTAATTAATGTGATATTATAGGAGATAGATAAGCGAAAAATTTGATGAGTTGAAATGTGATGATGCATGTGTCCATTATAGTTACTCTTTTATTAAAACAGAAAGATTCTTTAACTAAAAAATATAATGATGATTTTAATGATGATTCGGTTAAGTTTTTGGTTCTTTATACGTGTAGGTTCTTTATAAGCAAACATTACAAATCGATTATACAAAATGATAACTAAACGATTGATTTTTTAATTGGTTCGATTATCTCTATTTGAATTTTTGGGTATTCATTTCTTTCTTTTTTTTTTTGTGGGTAATATGGAACCCAATCTTTCACCTATGGCTTCAAACGAACCGAACGACACAAACAATATCATGTTCGTTTATTAAGAAATAAATTGTTCATGAACTGTTCACGAATACTAAACAAACGAAATTCTTTGTTCATGTTCGTTCATTAAGGAAATGAATATGTTCATAAATTGTTCACGAATACTTATCGAGCACAAACAAATGTTCATGAATATGACCAACACAAAAAAGTTAATAAACACAAACGAATACAAATGATCATATATTTATTTTAAAATATAATTTGCATTTTTATAACAAACATTATATAAATCCGTCAATAATAAATAAATACTTAACATAAATATTAAATAATACTTGTCATAATTATCATAAAAATAACTAACACAAATAAAAACACAAACGAACACATAATCAAACGTTCATGTACAGACATTAATGAACATAAATGAACACATTTTCGAACGTTCACAAACATAAATGAATGAACACGGCTTGTGTTCATGTTCGTTCATTTAACTAAACGAACGATTTTTTTTTTGTTCGTGCTCGTTTATTTACTAAACGAATGAAAATAAACGAACTTCTCGCTGAACGTTTCACGAACTATTCGCTGAACGTTTGGGTCGTTTGCCGCTCTAATTCCACTCTATAGAATTGACTATAGAGATTCATACAAAGAAGGAATATTACATTTCAATGAAAAATCAATTCCTTGTATTTAATTTTTATAACACAACAAACATGATATGCTACGGAATGAAAATTCCAGCATATTAATTACATTGAGATAGAATATTTATTTTGTCCCCACAATTTGTTGGAAGTAACAGTTGGTAGCTTTTGTTTTTTATTCTTTATTTTTTAAAGAAAAAAGCTTTAAATAGAAAACTACTTGAAGTGGTTTAAAAGAAGCAGCCTGGATTTTTGTATAAGACAAAATATTTAAACACCTAATTACGTCTTTTCGTTTCGATCTCATACCTTACTCTTAAATTTTTTTGGAAAATTGCACAAATGGTTTACGTGATATGATCATATTACAAGTGAATCTTTTAATTTTAAAAATTACAAACTTAAACCAAACATTTGATAGATTATTGTTAGTTTAGTCCCCACTATTAAGATCCGTTGGTTTTAATGACATGGAGACTAGAATTACAATACGATCAAACCACAAAACTAAACATTTTTCTCTAAAATTTAAAAAATGAAAATCAAATAAAAGCTTAAAAAATAAAGGAATTTTAGTAGATCAAATAAATCAAATATGAATACTTTAAGTTCAAGAAACACCTATGAATAATTTAAATTACGAATTTATATTACAAATATCACATTCAAGATATGTATATAGTATCACACTAAGTGACTGTTTGTTTCAGTCTTTTAATAGTTCAAATGTCTGAATTGTTTATATTTAATGGTTCAGAGTGTTTGTTTCATTAGCAGACGTCTGAATAGTTCAACACTTTTGTATCTGAATGGTTAAGCATTATACTGAGTATAAATTGTTAAGACCTCTTATCTGTATTAATCAGATATTTGCCTCTAAATAGTTAAGCAATATACTAGCTCTTAATGATTCAAACCAATTATTGGTTTAACACTTAATGGTTCAGCATTTACTCATTCAGAAGTTGACGAACAACCCCTAAAAATATAAATGGATCAGTTGGGTCAGTTTGATCCCAGAGCGAACCAAAACCGAAATTCCTATATTGGATTATTAAATCCGTTCAGTTTATTATTATTTTTTTTTTTGGTTTTTGATTTTGGGTTTCACAACATATTCGGATTTTTTGATTTTGTTATTTAGGCTTAGCGTATCGACTTCATAAAAATAAAAAAAATCCAGCATAGTTCTTTTTTTCATTTTTTAAATAACTTTTGTATTTTTTTAACTTTTTAATTATAATTAGATTTTTAACCTTTATTTTGTTTTTTTTTAATTTATTCGGTTTTAATTTTAGCTTTAATTTAATTTTTTAAAATTTGAATTTAATTTTTTAAATTTGAATTAAATTTTTTTAAACTTTTATTTGATCTTTTTAACTTTTTTTATTTGAGAGGAAATTACATAAATACTCCCTACGATTTGATCATATTGTAAATTTAGTTCCTAGATCTTAAAAAACTAATAGACCTTAATGGCATGGACTAAACTTACAACCATCTATCAAATATTCGGACAAAGTTGGTAAATTAATAAAGAAACCAAACTTACAATATAATCAAATCATATAGATAATTTATGCAATTTTTTTAATAAATTACTTAAAAACCATGTCGATCCGGGTCATCAACCGTCTCTTTAGATTAGTTGGGTCATGGCCCAACTCACCCAATTCAAATCTAAGCCATTAACACACCAATTAGCTATGTCATAAAACAAAAATTATTTACATTACACCATAAGACGTTATCAGCTGGCGCCCTATCACATCTTAAAATCCTCCTCTTGAACATCATAGGGGTTAGACATGATAGGGAACCTTATGGGGCTTCTTGTCAGTAGTTTCAGGACCAACTTCGTATTTAAAATTATAGTTTATATAATGGTATTTATTTTATATCAACATACATTTATTATATTAAATAAAATTATCGTATTCATATAAAAAATAGACTCGTTTGAGCTTGCAAGCTTAGTCAAGCTCGATAATGAAACTCAGGCTTGAGCCTTTATAAGCTCAGCTCGATTCAAGTTTAAATAAGTCATCCCGAGAAGCTTATGGCTCGTTTACACCCCAAGGACAAAAAAGGAGTGGAATATGTACAAATGAGCAAACCAAGAATTGCTTTCTCTTCGCAAACAGTAAAGTCATCACATCCAAGGAAGTGCATTTAATAAAAACATCACAAAAGGATATTTGATCCAGTATGATGTCTCTTTTTTTAATTATAGATACCATTTATTGCATAGTTAGTAACGTACTACTTGCATTGATTTAATTTATAACTTTTTGAACACCAGATGTCTAGAGCAAGATGTAATTTATGTGAATATGAAATTGGTATGATAATATTCCTGTGCAATTTAAAAACAAAAAAGCTGGTAGGAATTTTATATTTCAAAGTATATCTGCTCAAAGACGAAGAAAACTACATTCTTAATATTTTTCCTGTATTGCCTATGGAATTAAGAACTTTTCTCTTTAAAAACTTAAATTGGTTAAGTTGGTTATAGAAGAAAGTCAATACATATGTAACTTTCAAAATTGAAGGAATACATCTAAATGTTTAATTCGTTATATATTTTGATTATTACTATAAACAGAAAATATCATGTAACTTTTAAATTTTCAAGTAAACCAGCTGGGTTTTGTCCTCATATTACAGTAACTCGATTCTAAATAAAATATATTAAAATGTATATAAAAATAAACACATTCCAAGAATACATTCAAAATTTACATCTGTCCAAGTTATAATAAGCTTAATTTCGTAAGTAATAGAATGGTAACAAAGGTTACACATTTGCATCGTGAATTCACATTTTCCGTTAATAAAGATATCGAACGTCTATCGATATCGAACGTCTATTGTTTTCTTATAGTTTGATCAAATTTTCGGTCATAGAAGATGACATTTTAGATGATACCTCTATCTGTCAACAAAACTCAAGAAGCCATAGAACATAATATGTTATAAAAACCTAGATCACTACAAATTTTCACATTTGAGTAAACATCATCCATGACATAAAGTTCTATAGCCCTAAATGACTTTTAAACCTTACCGCGATTATGAACATCTTCTTAAAACCGGTACTAAACCATGTTTACATAATCATCGACACCATTTTCACACTCGAACAGCGCTTTCGCGTTAACTTCACTGCTAAACCGCCAAATGTAGTTTAATCCAACAAGAAGCTCGGTGATCGTTGCTTCGATCTTTTCTTGATTTGCGTAGTAGATTGTTTGTACTAGAAGAACATTTGTTCTAGAAACCATGTTTTGATGCTCAAAACTCCTCTCTGATTGCCATCTTATCATGTTATGAGCCATTGGAGATAACCAATCTAAGATCCCCATCATTGCTTCACTCCATTCTTCTGCTAAACCGGGGTCATAAGCCGCCATTTCTAAGCTTTTAGCGTACGGTTTTAACCTAACACGAAGGGCGTTTTTCACGTTTTTAGGCAGCATGTTGTTATGTCGTCTCGTGCATCATGGCCAATCAAATGGGGTGATGCAACTAGCTTTTCAAGAACCACTATCACATTAGCATAATGTAGTGCTAATGCCACTGCACCCAGAGTTTCCAGGTGGCGGGTTGAATCGGTTTGGTTTCAAACTGCCGGTTTCTTGAAATTGGAACCTGGTGGTAGAAGAGGCGGCATTCGGGTTGTTTTGATGGAGAACCGTTGCCACCCATCACGCATCCTGTAGAAGGTCCACCAGTAGTCAAATGGGTCGGGGTAACGGACCTTTTTCATGGATTCTTGATGAATTATCGCGGGTATGCCACCATTTGAGTCCGTTTCTAGCGGCTCGGGCTAAAGGTCCCGACTTTGATGCTAATTTACCGATGTGGCCCGAAAAAGAACTCATATTTCTGCTTTTGGAACTGGAAACCATGGTTGAATTACCGAGCGGACCCGAAAAAAATTTATTCGCCTTACCTGTTCTTGGAATCGGGCCAGATCTAGTACCAATGTTCCCCAACGGACCCGAAGAGAATCTTGTAATCCTATTGTGAACCTGGTAATTTTCTTGAAGCAACCCGAATCTAGTAATGCAGATTCTTGAACTTTTGCAGGCAACACATGTGTAATTCCGAAACATGACCAATTCTAGCAAAAATAGTGAACACTGATCTTGCTAAAATGAGAACAACATAATCATAAGTCTTGTTCCATAGCGACATCTCTTTCAACCGTTTCACTTCATGTTGTTTCCATGCCACTTTCTTTGTATAATCAACAGCGGTTATGCTATCGTGATCATCATTGTTCTTGATTCTCTTCAAGATTTGTTCAAGTTCTGAAAGATTTTCCATCTCTTGATACAGATTCGAGTTGATCACAATGAAATTTTCCATCTTTTTCACATTCTTGATCATTTGTTCCATGTAAACTGCCATTGGTACTGATCAACACCGTATTTAATCAAATCATCATACGCACGTTCAAAGATTTCAAAACAGGGTCTCTACATTTCTTTGACAGCCTCGTGACAACTTTCGACACGTTTCCCAAGTTGTGCAGCATTTCAGCACATATTAAATCAACTATATAGTCATCATCATCAGAAATGAGCTTTTTGATACCCGTTGAGCTACTTATTTCATCCCTTAGTTTTGCGATTTGTTGATCGCTTAATGAATTCCACTGATGGACTAACTTAGACATTACACTAGCTACTTCAAATACTAATACCCCAATTCGCACCTTCTCTGAACCATGGTCGTGTTTTCTTGAAGGTTTCCATAGGCCATGGAACCATGATTCACCAACCATGGTGCCCCCTCAAGAATATTAAGCCCAATGGTACTATTCTGAAATCAATAAGAAGAATGTAACAATCAAAAATCAATCTTATAAGTTGCGGTTTGCTGCGGTATAACATATATAGAAAGCGTAGTGAACAAGTATAAACGGTTTCAATCGATAACCTTTAAATGCATGTATTAGAAAACATACTTATTTTCAATTCTACAAGTTACATCATGAAGTATAGCATAGGATGTAATTTCAGAGAAGCTAAAATCAAGCAACTAATGCAATATGCAAACTAAAAGATACATGTATTAATGTATATGCAAATTAATATTAAAGTTTTAAATAAGAATATTGACTTTTGAAAGTCAATGAATTACCCTTACATATGAGTGTGAATTTCTTACCAAGGAACGAAACATGACATGGGTTTGGGTTTAGTCTAAACGGTTGATCTAATGTTTCACAGGTTGACCCGTTTAACCTTTTTTTAATAAACCTGCCAAAGATATGTTTTTTGTCATGGTTGGGTAATTTATGCCAAGATTCAAATGATAAAAGATGAATGAGAATCAAGTTTTATAGTACAAATGTTTATATACATTTGTGTTTTTTGATTGTAGATTAGTAATCTTAGAGATTTAATATGCAGAAAAATGAAAGAAAACAAAATTTTGAGTTAAACAGGTAATGTTCGCGTCAACACGCAAAAGCTCATGTCGTTTGGGTTCATTTGTCTGATATGATTTTCGCGTTCATCTGGTATTTAGGTCGATATAGGTTCAACCCGCCAACCCACGAGCAAGAATTCTTTTAACACCCCTATCTTCACAACATCAAAACAGTTAGATTTGTCTTTATTTGGAGTCAAAACTAATGAAAACATCAAACTATCTAATGGTTGCAACATTAGGGGAAAACAACTATAATGAAAACATCAAACTATCTAATGGTTGCAACATTAGGGGAAAACAACTAGTGATTATATAAACCACAAATTGATTCACAAAACATGCAATTCGGCTAATCACTAGCAAAAATCAAAACAATTTCAAGGTTTGTAGCCTCTGATTCATGACCTAAAATCAAAAATCGAATTAAACAAGCTCTAATTTCATCACCTCAAAGATCACGTAATCTCATCGTTCGCAAATCCCAATTACGTTGACTCCATAATCAAAATCCAACAAAAAATCTCAACCAAAAACAAAACTTCAATCGATTCACATACCTACATTCAAATCCCACAGCTCCGATTCAAAACCCCCAAACTCTAAAATCAACATCAAACCACAAAACCCTAGATTCAAACCATCAGGTGAAGCGCAAGAAGACGTAAAAGCACCAAAAAAAACCCTAATTGCTCCAATTTGTAACTGCCATTGTTGATTACAGTGAAATCGGAAGCAAAATTGAAAGAATCAAGATGAAATTTCTAAAGAACAGATTGAAAACTGACCGATTATATCAGCAGAATGTTGAATCACAGCACGAGTTTCGAGGTGAGAGAAAGGGGAATGTGGGCTATTGAGGATTGAAAGAGGGAAGAAGGTTCAGTGCGGTCACCAACTCACATGGAAAGATTATAGAGAGAAATTAAGTGAAGATGGATATGGAGGAATGGAGGGTTTGATCCTTGTTGTTTTGTTAAGTGTTTCTATAGGTCCTTATACTTTATAGGCTAGTTTGATGGAAGAGTATGATTGCCTATAGTGTAAATTACTATTTGTATTCTTAAGGTTTGTTAATTTTAACTACTTAAATACAAAAGTTTAAATATTTTATTTTTATTAAATACAAATAGTTCAAATATCGTGTGTTATTTTTATTTTTTGTTATTACTCGGTTGCCATCAATTGATTTAATAAAATCAGGATAATTTATAAAGACTCTTTGATCCCCTATATATACTAAACAAATACTAATACTAACCAAACTCAAACACTATCTAAATAATAAGATAAACAAACAGACTAAACTCCTAATCTAATACAAACTTATTTAGATAAACTAATAATTATCTACTTTTAAATGATAATTACTAATTAATTAACTAACATAATTATCTCCTACTCTTTTAACTATTGTGTAATTACAAGATTTATCTAACAATCACCCTCCTAATCTTGTAATGCACTCTTTTTCACATAAAGCCGGTTCGTCATCCACATATCAGTTAGGTTCACTTCATCCTTTTTCTCCCACTTTAAACGCTCCGATATGTAATGCCCGAGTTTATTGCACTTGTAACACCTAATGTGGCTCTTGTCCGTTGTACTCGACCATCTCCTTGATCTCTCTTCGAACCCTCGACCTCTACCCCAGCCACGTCCAAGATATTCTCAATTCGAGTTTCTACATCAGTTCCCATAAGTAAGCTCTTTTATTTGATTAAAGCAATATGATTAGGGTTTCATGTTTAAACCCATATCTCAAGATATAAACAACAATTGATATCCAAGTGATTTTGATTATATCAATACAATCATAATAGAAAAAAAAAATCAAATTTCCAGTATCACGATTCATAAAACTTTATGAATGATCTTAAAAATTGAAACTTTATGAATGATCTTAAAAAGGTATTAAGATCAAACTTAGTTGATATTAAATAGATTAGTTTGAAGTAATTCAATAGTATGAAAATGGGTTTAGATGTATAAGTTCAAACATCTGCTTCCGATTAACTATATTCTCAACAAAAAGAGTTGGGCGGTTAAACTCACATGTCATACTTGCGGATGGATTTCTGAAACAGTTGATCACACGTTTTTTAGATACTATTAAAAAAATAATTAATAGTAAATTTAATGTTCAAAAATTATTTTAACTCCGATTACGATTACGAATTATGCATATATGCATCGGAATTTGATTTTGTGAAAAACCATCATACTGCTTCATCACTACCGAGATTTATATAATGAGAAAACAAATCCACCACTATGATTTTTTTTTGTTAAGTTGTGGATGAAGTTTTGGTTGATGTACGTGGGTGAATAAAACCCCAATAAAGATGATCAGAAAATAAAAGTAAATTTTAGAATGGATCTATAAGGCAACTCAAATTTTGAAAGGAAGACTAGTTACTTTATATTAATTTAAGTGTAAATGGACAGTGATAATAATAATTAAATAATTATAATATTTGATTATTAAATTAGTAGCTCTAGTAAACACGTGTAATGCACTGGTTGAATTAATAAAATATTAATATAATAAAATTTTATTAATTATAAAACGGTATTTTAAGATAAGATATGACTGAAATTACATATCAGTAAATACTATAAGTAATAATACAATTATATCAACTTTTTAAACTTTTATTTTTAATTTTTTTTCTAGAAAAAAATAAACATTTTGTTTTAATATAAACCGTATAAAAATGTCATTTTTAAAAATTTTCTTATTATAACTCCCAATTATAATTATTTTTGTTTTTAAAAATTTTACTTTTTAAAAACACAAATTTCAAAATATTTCGTATTTTTAAAAAACGTTTCATGTTTTAGAAAAACTTCTTATTTTATAAAAATTTGCTTTTTTAAAAATAACATTAATAAAAAGACATATTTCTTAATTTATTAAAAGCCTATTTTTAATCTAAAAAAGTGTTAAATAATATTATTAGTAATTAAGGTAATTATTTAATATGATAGAAAAACGGAAAAATTTTGGTGAGAATGATTGTGGTGCTGTCACGTGTCATACTAAGTTATTTTTTTATTAGAGTAGAAAGATATAATACTATTTGTTTATCAAATATAAAACTATTCGTGTAAATCTTTTATATGTGTTTTTAAATTATCTACATTTCAACTACTTTTTGATGTAAGTTTTGTTCAGAAATGAATCGGGTCAAATATAAAGTTTTCATTTTGCGGTATAAATTTGAGTTACTTTATGTTTCTACGTAAATTTAGTTGGAAACGAATTAGGACGATTGTAATCTATAACTTTTTTTACGTACGTCTTTAGTTGTTTTATGTTTCGACATACTTTTGTTTGGAAAAGAGACGGGTCAAGTATAATTCGCTTCTGTTTAATTTATATAAATTCAAGTTACTTTACACTTCGACTTGAATTTAGTACGGAGACAAGACGTGTCGATTGTTAGTCTATATTTTATCATGCCACATACGATGTCACCGCAACACGCACGGCCAGTAAAAAACTACTTCCTTCAAATAAGTTTTTGCCATCATCACATATATAATTGGATATTTGTTTTATGTAATAATAGAAATTAAGTTACGCCTTTGATAAGAGCATGCTTAAATGATTTATTATCAAGGTTTCATAAATTCTTCAAAGAAATCGTTTGTATATGAAATTTAAACTTTCGCATTAATCATTATATCATTAGCTAAGAAATTCCTCTGCATATGAAACCAAAAAAACCTAATTTAAAATCAGTCTAATTATTATCGTTGAAGGACAAACAACATAATGGTGAGAGTGGGACGGAAAACAAAATTGCAAAGGATACCACAAACTTTGATTTGTGGATTTTATAAAATTTAGGGGCTGTTTGGTAATATTTGAATGATTAAGTGCTGAATCAATAAGAGGTCTGAACCATTAAGTGCTGAACCATTAAGAGGTCTGAACCATTAAGTGCTGAACCATTAATAGGTCTGAACCATTAAGAGCTAGTATATCGTTTAATTATTCAAAGGCAAATATCTGACTAATTCAGATAAGAGTTCTTAACCATTCAGCATTAGACCTCTTAACCATTCAACATTAGTATAATGCTTAACCATTCAGAGGCAAATGTCTGAACCATTCAGACATTTGCTCGCGAAACAAACAGTCTGAACCGTTCAGTGCTGAATCATTCAGACATCTGAACCATTAAGAGGCTGATTAAGAGGCTGCCAAACAGCTCCTTACACCTATAAAGATTTCATTCCAATTACTTAACATTTACTCACCGCATGGGTGGGTTGCGATGGCGTTTGTCTTGATGGATGCGACAACAATGGTCACAAGGGAAGGCCGATAATAATATGTCTAAAGAGGCGTTGGTGCTGCAGTAACGTGATTCTACGGTCAAGTGGGGAGGTTGATTTTTTGTTTTTAGATTTTCATAATCATTCAGTTTTGATTATAAACAGTTGATTAAATTTTTATATGGAAAATGCATTTAATTCATATAACCACCAGCTGGGTCAAGAAATAGTGATTGTTTTGAAGGCGAAAACCGGTATGATGGTTGGTTTTAATGTCGTTCCGGTTGGTTAATTCGATTATTTATATATAACCACTAACAATATTAGGTGTAAGATCTTTTGAAATCGGCACACATGAGATTTTTTTATCGATAGACACCCAAAAACATCAATTACATTTTTTATATTTCATACTGGTTTTAGTAAACCCGTGTATTCACGGGTTGAACAAATAAAATATTAGATATAATAAAATTTGTGAAGTATAAAACGAAATTTTACGATAAAATATAATTGAAATTACGTATAATAAGAACAATATATAATAAAACAATTATATCAACTTTTTAAACTTTTGGTTTAAAACTTTTTTTTCCAAAAAAATAATAAATATTTTGTTTCAAAACAAACCGTATTAAAAATATCATTTTTAAAAATTTTCTTATTAAAATTTCAATTTTATTAATTTTTGTTTATAAGAAATTTACTTTTTAAAAACACTAATTTTAAAAAAGTTTGATATTTTGTAAAAATTTCTTATTTTATAAAATTATTTTTAGAATTAACATTGATAAAAAGATCTTTTTAAATTTATTAAAAAAACTATTTTTGTTCTAAAAAAAGTTAAATAATATTATTGATAATTAAGGTAATTATTTAATAGGAGAGAGAAGCGGGAAATTTTGATGAGAATGAATATGGTGCCGCCACGTGTCACCCCACGATACTATTTTATTAAACTAGAAAGATTTTATTAGTTATTAAACAATATATAAATAACTAGGTTAGTCCCCGTGTAATACACGGATTGAATAAATATAATATTAAATAATTATTAACAAAAATTTATGCTTTATAAAATCTTGCTTGAATATAAAATATGATTATAATTATGTATAAATAGCTAAGTAAATAAACAATAATGTATTTTTCTTAAACTTTTGTTTTATAAAAAAATTGTGATTTTTAAATATATTGTTTTAAGAAAATTTTTTTTTTTAAATTTCGTTGTATTATGTATTTTATAAAATTTTTGTTTTTAAAAAGTGTGTTTTTAATAAAAAATAGGTTTTTAATTTATTAAATTATGCATTTTTTTATTTAAAAATGGTTTGAGTAATATTATTAGTATTCAATTTATTATTAATAATATAGAGAAATGAGAAAGTATAATAAGGTTTACAATTGTTTCATGCTTATTTTAGTTTATCGTATTCGCCTAGAAGAAAAACAAAAATTGTTTTTTCATTATGGTCTTATAGAACGACAATTACTTAAATACGTTCGTATCACCGGAAAGGCAAAGGGGTCAACAGGTCAGGTTTTACTACAATTACTTGAAATGACCCGCTAAGCATCCATGGCTGAATGGTTAAAGCACCCAACTCATAATTGGCGAATTAAATTTTAAAGCTCTCGAAAAGACCTGATCCTTCCCTAACGTAAAATATATATGTAAAATAAACACTAATAGTTACAATATAATATTTTAATGTAAAATATAATTAAAATTATATATACGTAATAGTTCAAGAAATAAAACAATTATACCATTTTTAACTATCTTATCTAAATAGTTTTATTTTAAACATTCGTTTTAAAAAATTTTATAAAAAAATATTTTTTTATAAAAATATTTTTTTTTAAACTCTGGTTTTTAATTATTTTGTTTGTTTTAGTAAGAATGTTTTAAAATATTTCACCTGTTTATATTTTTTTCAAAACAAAACTATTTAAAATATTTTGTTTAAAAAATGTTTAGTGTTTTAGTAAATTTCATATTATATAAAACTTTAGTTTTTTGTTATTTAGATTTTAATTAAAAGATGAAAAGATAGTTTGATTTTAAAAAAAAAATAGATAAGAGAGAGAAATATAGCAATTAATGTATTTATTTTTAATAAGAGAGAGAAATTTGTATGAGTATTTAAATTATTATAATACCCTTTTGGAGGGAAAATTAATATGTGTATGTCTTGAAAAATAACAAGTGACAAAAAAATGGCTTAAAAGAATGACAAGTGGCAAAAAAAACATTGTTTTATTAGATGTTATAGATATAATCATATTTAAATTGAAAAATATATTCTACATCAAACGATTACTAAATTACCCTATCACCCAATATTTTTTGACCCCACACATATTAAATTTTAGAGCTTAATTTAAAGCTAATTTTAATTTTGTTATTTGAGATTTGATAAAAGTAAGCATTTTCCTTTAGATATATAAAAACATCAATTTCAGTTCAAAATTTTATCATTTGTTCTGAATACAATCCAAAAGTTTTATTATTTTGGATTAACGTTGAAACAATCAGCAAAACTTTAAGACTAAATTTGAGACAACTTATGGAGCAAAACCAAATTTAACAATGCCCCCCACCCCAACCCCGAAAATAATCACTCGTACTGTCCCAAAAAACTTTGAAAGCCCCCAAGGTGTTTAAAAATATCTGAAACCGAATCTAAAATTTTTGATTTTTCGAATATTCGAATTTCAGATATCCAAATTATGGATTTTGATTCAATAGTGTTTTTGAGGATATCTGACATTTGGACATCCGAATTATCTGAAATATTTTTCTAAAAATATTAAATAATTAATATTAATTAGAAATTTCGGATATTTTGAATATTTTTATAAAAACTTGGGATATCCGAAATCTCTTTTATAAAAAATATTAACTTTTTATAAAAGTTATTAAATAATACATATTTTTATAGAATTCCGATATCCGGATTTTAGATACAGATTTAGATAATGAAATCAACTGTACAAAATTTTCGAATATCCGATTTTGGATACGCCACCCCACACAACCCTGATTATATGTATGTTTTATATTTGAATTTTACTTGAATGCTATAATTATTGGAATATTGATATTTGATTAATTATATGTTTATTAATTGTTTGATTGCTTATTGTCTACTTTGAATATTTGATAGTTAGAGAATTTAAAGTTTTGATTATGTAATTTGTTATTTTAATTGTTTCATACTTTCATGTAATCATATTTAAAATTTAGCTTGAAGTCTTAAATATTGTTTAGTCATTTAAATGGAATATGAAGTTAAAAATCCGATTGGACTCGTAGACAGTTAGGCCACGAAGCTCATATGAAGACCATGAGCATCCTACTAAGGGGTTGACCCAACTTTTTCCCCGAAACTTAGGACTCATATGTTACTCTTATCATAATTGAGCATGTTCGAATTGGTTTGATTTAGTTAGTTTGGTTTGATTGGTTATGAGTAATTTTTTGAACGACAAATGTGCGACCCTACTTTAGAAGATATGTGTTATTTTAATCGGGCCCACATATCCATGTCCCATCCGGGACTGCAACCCACTCAGGAGAAAACTCGTTACTGGAAAAACCCTCTGGCTCAACTCTTAACATATTGATCAGAGTGAGATTTGAATCCATGACATCCCCCATATTTACATGTCATTGGTAGCTTACCTTAACCAGTTATGTTAAAGATCTTTGTCATTTGGTTATGAGTAATATACTTTAGTTATTAATACAAGTCAAAACAAGTGAATTTGACCCTCTTATATTCTTTGGTTCTATTTTCATGTTTCGATTTTATTTGGTTCGGTATATGGTTATTCAATTTTAGACATTGAATACACCTAGAGGTTCGGTTATCAAAGTAGTCAAAGAACATAAGTCGTCTCGTTCTTTACTAACAACCTATTTTTGCTATTTTAATGGCGCACTATTGTTTATATGGAAAACAAGAAGTGATAAGGTGTTTAGCAACAATCTTAAACGTCCATAGGATTTATTGGAGGTGATAAAGTCGAATACTTTTTCACTGACCAAATGCGAGTCAAAAACATTTTTTTAAATTGTTTTTTTTTTTTTTAAAAAATCTAGTAGAAAATGCGAGTCAAAACAAGTGAATTTGACCCTCTTGTGTTTTTTCTGTTTTCTTGAACTATATATCATTGACATATTAATTTAACCTTGTTAATAAAATATTTCAAAAGATGATATGTATTTAGATGCATTTCCGGATAAAATATAGGATCAAAAATCAACTTCAAGGCCCGTGATTGTGGGGCATGCATTACGAATGGAAGTCAATTAGTCAAATACAGACTAAATCAATTTATAGAACCACATAACTATGGATTGTTGGATGGTGAAAACAAGTAACTTAAGAACATGTCTAAAAGGCGGATATCATCGAGCATTAGGGATGACTATTGACCTTAAGAGTTTTGGGAGGGACGCCTTAGACATTAAATAATATTAATAGGACGCTAGTAGAAAGATAACGTTGACAAAAAGGTGTTTGTTGCATTTTCTTATTATCCATTTATAAAAAGGTGTTCGTTCCTTTTAAAGAGTGAACCTAGTAAAAAATGTGTAGCATTTGGTGTTGCATTGTTATGTAACGTTACATGACAACTTATTCATTTGAGTGGCTTTTGGAAGCTTTTGTAAAATTAATAATTTTGGTTTAACCACACAACTTTAGATTATGCACGGTCTATTCACGCTTTAATAAACATTTGTATTACACGAGTTGAATAAATAAAATATTAAATATAATAAAATTTTATTAATTATAAAACAATATTTAAAATAAGATATGGTTGAAATCTTTTTATTATGAATAAAAAGAAAATTTTGTTTCAAAATAAACGTTTAAGAAAAATATCATTAGTAAAAAATTCTTATTATAAATCCTAATTTTAGTTATTTTTTATACAAAATTTATATTTTAAATAAAAAAATTTTAAAATATTTTGGTTTTTTTAAAAGTTTGATATCATAAAAAATTTTCTTATTTTATAAAAGCTTGTTTTTAGAAATAACATTAATAAAAAAGATATATTTCTTAATATATTTAATGCTATTTTAATTTAAAGAAAAATTAAGTAATATTATTATTAATCAATGTCAGTATTTAATAGGCGAGAGAAGCATGTATAATTTGGGAAAAAAATATGATGCTGTCACATGTTACTTTTAATTACCCTTTTATTATATTAATAAGATAAGATAAAATAAGATAAAGTTTTTAAATTTAAATCTAAATTGAAATGTATTTGAAAATTTTTGTAAAACGCCAAACCATTGGAAGATATCATTAGTAATAAATGCATATTTAAGAAGAAATAAACATTTAGATTCTAAATTCATCAAAGTGATACATACTACATTATGCACGACAACATGCACGTACACATGCGTTTTGTTTATACAAGCTTAGTTCCCATGAACATTTTGAAAGATATCATTAGCAATGTTCTTGGCATCAGTTGAAATACCAAATAAACCAGCACTCGCAAATCCGACACAATAAAGACCACATTCTCCTTTCCAATGATCGGGCCTTTTACGCTTTGGCATTCCTTTCTCGTTAAAGAGCCCTCCGTCATCCTAGATTAAACCGAAGAAATATTAAGATTAAAAACAAGAGGTTAAGTAATAAATATAATAACTTTAGACCTTTAGCTACCTTAAGCCATTTTCGTACGGTGCTTTTGAAACCCGTAGCAAATACAATGGCGTCAAATTGTTTCTCTTGACCATTTGTAAACTCGATATGATCACCTTTAATATCTTTAATAGCCGTCACAACCTAAAAATACAAATAAGACATATTATGAAAACTTTACTTGTTCTTGGACTATTATATGATTTAAGAACCAGATAATAATATTTACCTTAATATCTCCTGTTTTGATCTTTGATATTGTCCCGACATCAATAACAGGTGACCGACCAATTTCTTGTTTGAGCCAAAATGGTCCTTTGAGCGGCCTTTGTATTCCATATCCACTGAGATCTCCATAAACCAACTTACTCAACATTAACACCATCTTGTCTACAATAGTGCATGGAATGTATTTTAATAAGTACATTCCGAGTTGCACCATCTCCTTAGTAAGCACGTGCACCTATCACCGGAACAAAAAACAACATAATGTTAAGGTACAACAAACGCATTTTTTTTTTAAATTTAATACTTCACACGTGTGCTTACCGGGCTACGAATAACGATTGATGTTCGCGCACCCCAGTTGCACAAATCGTATGCAATTTCCATGCCAGAATTTCCAGCACCAACAACAAGCACATCTTTGCCTTCAAATTTCTTTCCATTTTCATACTCACTAGAGTGCATAACCAACCCTTTGAAGCTATCTAAACCATAAACATTAGGAATAAAGCCTTCACTATTTTCACCAGTTGCCACCACAAGAAACTCACATACATACTCCTCGACCGATCCCAAAACCCTATTTTCGACAATAACTACCCATTTTTGTGCATTCTTATCATACCATGCACTTTCAACTCTACATTGGTACAACGGATCTACGTTAAAATTATAAACATAGTCTTGCAGGTATTGAGCAAACATGTTTTTGGGTACAAATGTAGGTGCAGACAAAGGAAATGCCATATGAGGTAGTTGACAAAAGTTTTTGGCTAAGTGAAGCTTTAAACGATCATAAGCCTTTTTTTGCCACAAAGACGCATAACAATCTTCCCTTTCGAGAATAATATTTGGAATTGAAAGAAGATTGAGACACGCTGATGTTGCAATGCCAGCAGGTCCTGCCCCGACGATCACAACAATAGTTTCTTGTTTCATTTTTTTTCAAACTCTTTGATATGGTTTACGATAACAAATTGTGCAAGTATATGGATGCATTAGGTGATGAAAACACTCTTTATATAGGAATACGCAAAGGAGACAAAAGAGACTATTTTCCTTGTCTAAGGAAACCGTTACTAAAATAAATTTCAAATATTAATTTCTTAATTAATCAAAAGTCTTCGCGCCTAAGATTTAAAATATTACTAGTCATATTCAATGAATTGTTCAATCTTTATTGGAAACTAACTATGAGAATATATGTTTTTCTATTAACTAGAAATATATTTGTTCATATAGTGTTAACGTATGCATCTTACATAAATTACTGAACCATGTTCACATGGCAATAATTTAATTATATTTCAATCCTTATCCACTTTAAATACAAAATGTATCACTCATTATAACAAGTTTCATCATCTTTATTCCCTCTTTATTGGAAACACACTTTGGAAATTTACGTTACAAAATTTATTTGACTAGAATCTTTGTATTCATAGTGTTCTGATAAATATATGTATCTTACATTAATTACTAGATTAACTCCTGTATTAAATGAATTAAATAAATAAAATATAAAATAATTAGTAATAAAAATTTATGAATTAAAACTATGTTTGAAAGTAAAATATGATTATAATTGTATACGAATAGATACTTTAAATAAATAGATAATAATATATTTTTCTTAAACTTTTATGTTATAAAAAAATATAGGTTTTAAATATTTTATTTTAAGAAAAATAAATTTATATTAAAAAAAGTTTGTTGTATTCTGTATTTTATAAAACTTTTGTTTTTAAAAAGTGTGTTTTTAATAAAAAATAGGTTTTTATTTAGTAAACTATATAATTTTTAATATGAAAATGGTATGAGTAATATTTTTAGTATTTAATATTATTAATAATAATAAAAGAAACAAGAAAGTTAGTATGATAAAACTTACAATTACGTCAAGTCTTATTTTAGTTTTTCTTTGTTATAGATAGATAGATATACAGATAAATAGATACGCTAGAAATCTATTTATTAAACGGATTATAGTTAGCAATAAATACGAACAGTTATAGTATGATATTTTAATATAAAATATAATTACAATTATATATACGTAATAGTTCAAGAAATAAAACAATTATACTATTTTTTTAACTCTCTTATCTAAATAATTTTGTTTCTAAACATTCGTTTTTTATAAAAAATTAATTTTTTCTAAAAATCTTGTTTATTAAAAAATGGTATTTCTAATTATTCTGGTTGTTTTAATAAAACTGCTTTTAGAAAATTTTATATTTTTTATAATTTTTTTAAAAGGACCGATTTAAAATATTTTATTTCAAAAAGGTTTAGTGTTTTAGAAAATTTCATATTATATAAAAATTGTTTTTTATTATTTCTATTTTAATAAAAGATATGATTTTTAATTTCCTTAATAAAATTTATATTTAAAAACATAGCTTGATTTAAAAAAAATATAGATGAGAGAGAGAAATATATCAATTAATAAAATTAATTTTTATTAATAGAGAAAAATTAGTTTGAGTGTTTAAATTACTATAATATCATTTTGGAGGAAAATAAAGTGAGGATGTTTAGAAAAATGACAAGTGTCAAAAAGATGTGTTAAAATAATGACAAGTGTTAAAAAGATGTGTTAAAATAATGACAAGTGTTAAAAGAAAACTTATTTTATTAGATAACTACCTTCAGTAAATCTGTGTATTACATGGGTTGATTAAATAATATATTTAATAGAATAAAAATTTATTAATTATAAAATTATATTCTAATATAATATATGATTAAGGACTATAAGTAATAAAAAATTATATTAACTTTTTAAACTTTTATTTTAAAACTTTTCTTTGTTTTCTCAAAAATAAATTAGACATTTTGTTTCAAAAGAAACCGCTATAAAAAATATATTTGAAAAAGTTTGATGTTGTTAAAAAGTTTCTTATATTATAAAAGTTGTTTATTTAGAAATAACATTAATAAACAGATTTCTTTTTTAAATTACTTACAAAATTATTTTAGATTTAAAAATAATTAAATAATATTATTAGTAATTAATGTAGATATTTAATAGGAGAGAGAAGCGGAAAATTTTTTTATTAGATTTAATGTGGTGTTGTTACGTATTTTCATAGACATATTTTTATTAGAGTAGAAATATATAGACTATAGATTTTACTTGAATGTCATAATTATTTGAATTTTGATTAATTATATGTTTATTTATTGTTTGATTGGTTTATGTCTAAATCGAATACTTGGTAGTTTAAGAATATAAAGTTTGACTTTAGTCATTTGTTATTTGAATTCTTTCATGTTAATCATATTTACAATTTAGCTTGAAGTCTGAATATTGGTTAGTCATTTAAAAGGAATGTGAATTAGAAATCCGGTTCGGCTCGTTACTCGTAGAAATCTAGGCTACGAAGACCAAATCCCATTAAGGGTCGATCCAACTTTTTTTCTTTTTTTCTTTTTTCTTTTTTGGCTAAAAAGTTAAGATTCATTTGTCACCTTTATCATGATTAAGCATGATTCGATTTGGTTTGATTCAGTTTGGTTTTGTTATGATTAATCAACTTTAGTCATTAAATACGAGTCACAACATGTGGATTTGACCCTCTTATACTTTGATTGTTTTGTATATCCGTAAAGCTAGTATCATGCTAGTTCAATTTTATTATAAAGTTGAGTCTTAAAAAAAACTCTAGTCGTTAAATGCGAATCACAAAAGGTGGATTCGAGTCTCTGGTTTTTCTTTCGTTCTGTTTTCTTGAACTATATATCATTGACATATTAATTAATTACGTTTAAAAATAAAAAAAATTTCAAGAGATGATATGCATTTAGATATATTTACGGATAAAATATAGCATCAAAAAATCAACTTCAAGGGCAGTGATTGTGAGGCATGCATTATAATCGGAAGTCAAATACATATGTAGCATTTTATGTTGGATTGTTACGTGAGTTATGTAATATGACAACTTATTCATATAAGTGGCTTTTGGAAGCTTTTGTATAATTAATAACAACTTTAGATTATTCACGGTCTATTTAAAATTTTCAATTTTAAATATAAATTGAAATGTTTTTCAAATTTTTTGTAAAACGCCATACTATTGGGAGATATCATTAGTAATGCCCATATATGTAAATGTGAATGGGAATTTATTTATTAGCAACAAAATTAAAAGTATGTAATGATATATATGCATATTTAAAAAATAATAAGCATTTAGATTCTAAATTCATTAAATCGTTACATAGTACATGGTGCACGACAACATTCACACACGGGTTTTGTTTATACAAAGTTACTTCCCATGAACAATTTGGAAGATATCATTAGCAATGTTCTTGGCATCATTTGAAATTTCAAATAATCCGGCACTCGCAAATCCAACACAATAAAGACCATGTTCTCCTTTCCAATGATCGGGCCTTTTACGCTTCGGCATTCCTTTCTCGTTAAAGAGATCTCCATCATCCTACGTAAAACAGAGAGAAAAAATTAAGATTAAAAACAAGAGGTTAAGTAACAAATGTAGTAACTTTAATTTAGTTACCTTAAGCCATTTTAGGACAGTGCTTCTAAAACCCGTAGCAAATACAATAGCGTCAAATTGTTTCTCTTGACCATTTGTAAACGTGACTTGATCATTTTTAATATCTTTAATAGCCGTCACAACCTAAAGATACAAAAAAAAAAAAAAAAAGATACGATGAAAACAAAACTTGTTGTTTGAACTATTATTTTTTGATTTAAGAACAAGATAATAATATTTACCTTAATATCTCCCGTTTTGATCTTTGAAATTGTCCCGAAATCAATTACAGGTGACCGACCAGTTTCTTGTTTGAGCCAAAATGGTCCTTTGACCGGCCTTTGTATTCCATATCCACCTAGATCTCCATACAACAACTTGCTCAACATTAAAACTATTTTGTCCACAATAGTGCATAAAATGTATTTTAATAAATGCATTCCGAGTTGCACTATCTCCTTAGTAAACACATGTACCTGTCGATCACGACAACAAAAAAATAACATAATGTTAAAGTATTCCAAACGCATTTTATAATTTTTAATATACACATGTTTGCTTACCGGGCTACAGATAACGATTGATGTTTTAGCATCCCAATTGCATAAATCGTATGCGATTTCCATGCCCGAATTTCCAGCACCAACTACTAGCACATCTTTGCCTCCAAATTTCTTTCCATTTTCATACTCACTAGAGTGCATAACCAACCCTTTGAAGCTATCTAAACCATAAACATTAGGAATAAATCCTTCACTATTTTCACCGGTTGCCACCACAAGAAACTCACATACATACTCCTCAACCGAACCCAAAACCCTATTTTCGACAATAACTACCCATTTTTGTGCAATCCTGTCATACCATGCGCTTTCAACACTACGTTGGTACAACGGGTTTACGTTAAAATTATAAACATAGTCTTGCAAGTACTGAACAAACATATTTTTGGGTACGAATGTTGGGGCGGACAAAGGAAATGCCATATGAGGAAGTTGACAAAAGTTTTTGGCTAAGTGAAGCTTTAAACGATCATAAGCCTTTTTTTGCCACAAAGACGCATAACAATCTTCCCTTTCAAGAACAATATTTGGAATCGAAATAAGATTGAGACACGCGGATGTTGCAATGCCAGCAGGTCCTGCCCCGACGATCACAACAACAGTTTCTTGCTTCATTTTCTTTCAAACTCTTTGATATGGTTTATGATAACGAATTGTGTAGGTATATGGATGCATTAGGTGATGTAAACACTCTTTATATAGGAATACAAAAAGGAGACATAAGAGACTATTTTCCCTAAGGGAACCGTTACTAAAATTATTTTCTTAATTAATCAAATGTGTTCGCGCCTAAAATTTAAATTACTACTACTTATTATTCAATGAATTGTTCCATCTTTACTGGAAAATAAGTTTGAGAATATGTGTTATTTTTTTTACTAGAAATATATGTGTTCATAGAGTGTTAATGCATGTATCTTACATAAATTACTACACCATGTTCACACGACAATAATTTTAATTTTATTTTCAATTCTTATCCACTTTCAATACCAGAAAATACTCATTATAGCAAGTTTCTTCATCTTTATTCCCTCTTTATTGGAAACAAAATCTGGGAAATTACGTTACAAATTTTATTCGACTATAATCTCTGTATTCATACTGTACTAATAAATGTATGCATCTTACATTATTACAAACTATTTTTTTTTTCAAAAATAGTCCAGAATGTCCTTTCGAGTACTATAAACCTTTTAATTAGTAATTGTGTATATCAAATGCATATAATAGAAAGTAAATAATTGTCTGTATGAAATGTATATAATAGAATATTAAAATCTACATAACGAGATATCTATCATTAGAAATAAAAAAAAAATTACTAACTTACTACTTTTTTGAAAGACGAAATTCGCACACTAAATATAGTCCTAAATAGACACAATTTTCCTACAATGAAAATTGAACACTGAGTTTTTTATCACTCGGGTAATCATCATTTAAACACCTTGGTGTCATTAGAAAAACCCTTTTTTTTCTTTTTCTTTTTAATTTACTTATTATTAATCTAATAAATTCAATTGACGACCTAATTTGAGTGTAAGTCAACTCACAGTCTCACACTCATTTCAAGTAATAATCCAACCAAGTGGTCCAAGTGCTTGGTTAAATAAAAAACGAAGAAGCGCTAAAATTATATAAAATGAGAAGTAACTATAATTGATATATTAATTTTCTTAAACTAAAATTATATGACTCGCCGTACAAAACAAAATTTCAAATGAAATCGACCACAGTGGGAGTCGAACCCACGACCTTTTGATCCGAAGTCAAACGCGCTAATCCACTGCGCTATGCGGTCTTTTTGTGTCATAAACCACACTAAAATTACATTTATTCATTGCGGTCTACTTTAAATAAAAGAAAAAAAAATACACCACATTGTAAATCGACACCCCCTGTGCGCCTCGTATAGCACCATACGCGGCGTATAGGGTCGAAAAAACAAAAAAAGAGGAAAATTCAGGGGGTGCTATTAGAGGGCTATACGCCCATATAGCCATATACGACACATATAGAGCTACGCAATGCGTATAGCAATTTCGACACTAAGTACAAGGAAAAACTCAGGGGGTTGTCAGATGGGTTATACGCCTCGTATAGGGCTATACCACCCCCCCCCCTCCAATACGACATGTATAGGGCTATATGACCTGTATAGAAATCTGGGGTGTTGATTTATAATTTTGGTGTGTTTTAATATCCATACCCTAAAACAAACTATAACTCAATAGGACAAAGAACAATAAAATGCTTTAGAAAAATTATATATATGTAGTGTGTATATAGAATGTGTTATTTTCATAACCAATAGTATGTTAAGAACTATAAAAACCTTATAAACACGTGTACATTGTTTAAATCAAAATGATAAAATATAAAACCAATGGTTTACTTATTACTTCTTATCAAGTTTTTATTTTATCTCATCTCTCATGAGTTTCTTTCATTTATCACTTGTATATACACAGAACATACAGGATATTATTAACTTTGATTATTTGATGATCTAATGTTCAGTTGTTTTATATTTTTCTACAAGCAGAGTTTCACCACCATTTCTCGTATTTTATTAGCGTTCCGAAATTGAGAGTAAAATTTATCGTTTATTAGCATTCTAAGTTTGAACACGTAAACATCTAATAGTATAAATCTTATAAATAAATTGCATATTTTATCCCCTAAAAATATTATAGACCTCTTCCCTTTTGTTATTAGAAAGAAAAACAAACTCAAGAGTTTATATGTATGACAAAAAGTTAAAACAAACTCAAGAGTTTATAGGGATAAAACCGTTTTTAATCCAGTTAGGTTCGCTTTTAACCTGTCACAAAGGATATATTCTCAAACGGATTTCAAACTGGCAAATTGGTTCAGATGTGGACCAATTTCACCAAACCGGTTTCACGATTGGTTTTAGAGCAGATCGAATACCGCGTTTAGGTCCCGAACTGGTTTGAATGTGCGCCTCTGGCCTCTATAGTCTAAATGATGTTAATATGTTCAGTGAAACGGGCTTCTTTAGCACATGGGCCGGTGTCATCATATTGGGCTTTAATACAGTGGACTAGGTTATAGAAAAGATATATCGAAGGGTCCAACATACAATTGTTATTTTGTGACCACCCTTGGTTTTTATTTGATCTAAGGTGCAGATCGGCTTTGGATCCAAATTTTGCAAGTGGATTAGGAAACGTCTCGTTTTGTGCTTTATATGATCCTTACTTGTAAATGGATAAGCGACGAAGAGACCAATATGGAACGGGCTCTTCGACAATGGTAGTCTCTCACTGTATTGTTCGTTTTTTTGGAGAAAGCTCTATATTTCTTGATCTTGGATGCTTGTAAAATGGCATTTACGACGGGTTAGCTTTAGGGAACGATAAATATGTTACTTTTACAATACGTCGATGATGCTCTCTTTTTTAAGGAATGGTTGATGCCAACGTTGCATAAAACTAGAACTATGGGGACGACAGAGACTTGTAGCTACAGGTCAATTTCTTGTCATCGCCAAAACCTTGGTCAATACAAAGGTCTATCCTGATGGCATGTTGTTGCCAAAGAGTTCTCAACAATAGGATTATCATGTTATCTTTTAATTGAAGAAAAGATCATCATAAACAAACTTAGTTTACCGTTAATAAGCATGATTTTTTGTATATTACCATCAATATGTGTAATTCAATATTAGTGGTCATATTTTAATCATAACTAACTTCTGAAGTATGTAATCTACTATAACTATCGTAACCTAAAATCGTTTACCCTAATTGACATTCATTGTTTATAACTATAGTTAATAATATCAATAATATTTCTAATAAAATAATATTGTTATTATTATTATAATTAATATTATATTTATAGTTATAATAACAATAACATGTATAATAAATAATAATATTATTAATAATAATAATTATAAATATTACTATTTTGAATATTATTTAACATAAATATAGTTAATAATTAAAAAAACATAGAATCTTAAGGTAACGAAGTGTCATCCGCATAGGTGTTGAAACATATAACCTTATTTTGGTTTGTTTTTATAAGGGTAAATATCATAAAAAACCAACACACTTTCAGTTTTTTCTCACGAAATTCTTTATACAATTTTTTGCACGTAAAAGACCAATATACTTTCTGTTTTGTATCATAAAAGTCCGCCAACACTTTTTGCACATAAAAAACCAACATACTTTCTGTTTTTCACATAAAAACCCCTCAATAATTATTTACACATTTAAGTAATTTCATTTTTCAAATTCAATCAAATTCTAAAAAAAAAAGTAAAACAACTTTTGCACTGATTGTTTTATTTGCGTTTATTTTACGCCCCTACATGGCTCGTTTAAGTTATAGGATCTCGAGTTCGGATTGTTTAAGTTGTGGGAGCTCGACTCATTTAAGTTATAACAAATGAAGTGAATTTAATGTGTAAATAATTGTTGAGTGATTTTTATATGAAAAAATAAAATGTATGTTGGTTTTTTATGTGCAAAAAGTGTTGAGTGACTTTTATGAGACAAAACAAAAAGTATGTTGGTATTTTACGTGTAAAAAATTGTATAAGGACTTTTATGAGAAAAAACTAAAAGTATATTGGTTTTTTATGATATTTGCTCTTTTTATAAATCTAAGTAATTAAAATTTTGGAGTTATGATAAAGACATTTTAAAAATGATAGTTTTTTTAACACGATTTGTTTTTAGAACAAAATGTTTAACTTTTTTTTGAAAAAAATAAAGAAAATTTAAAAATAAAAATTAAAAAAATAATATTATTGTTTTATTACTTATAATACTATTATTTTTTAATTTATTAGTGATTAACTCATCTTGTTTCACTAACCTTAGTAGTAATAAGTAACAATTAACTTCTTCATTATTACTCTTTGGTAGGTATCACCAACTTCCTCTCTAGATCACCTTTACAACTTCTTTCAAATTAAGGATCACCAACATTTTTTGTCTACCCAAAATAGAGATTACCCTTATAAATCCTCTCTACCCAAAATCAACACTTACAAATACAGCATAAGTGTTTGAGAGAAGTATATATGACCTCTCGTTCTCCATCAACCAACACAACATATTTAATTAAAGAATGGGTTCAAACCGAGTGGAAGTGTATACTATCTATCGGCCGCCCCCCCCCAACACCACTACACCCGCTACAGACTACAGCCTCCATCTCAGTTGTCACTTTTGTCGACACCATCACCTCCATCACAACTACCAAACGTAACAAACAAATATAACAGTTAAATCATTTAACATGAACTCGTTTTCACTCTTTACTCAACTTCAACCATCAACTCAATTTCATTATTTGAACGCTGCATAGCAACAACAAACTTAATAGCATGATACTTTCATTTAGAAACTACAAATTCACACATACTCTAAACCTACTTTTAAATCTACACAACTTGCTTACAATAAGACTTAAACTCAAACTCTCAATCTTTCACGGGAAAACATTCCAATACTCACACCTACCATTGAGTCAAAATCCGAAAATAAAAAAAGTAAATTACTTCATGTATTCCTTTTCAAACTTGTAATAAATTTCGTCCAAAAGTTAACATCACTCAAAATTTATCTAAATAATTTAAAACTATTTAAAAAAAACAATAATAATAAGTCAAACATTAATCCACATGCGCCACTAGATTTGTATGCAGTTGGGAGTTTACCCACACATGCATCCTCTTTAATTACACCTTATTTCACCTGCAATTTCATGCACTCTCAACCCCTTCATAAACCCTTCACCACCACCACCATCTCCCATTCATCCCTCACTTCATCTTCTCCAATCACCCCTTCAATGGACTTTTCTCACACACTAATCTTCACCGCCACCGCCATCCTCATCTCCGCCATCATCGCCACCCTCACCCGCCCCAAACGCCGCCTCAACCTCCCCCCGGGACCCCCCGGTTGGCCCGTGGTTGGGAACCTCCTCCAAGTCGCCGGCTCCGGCAAACCCTTCTTCCAATATGTTAGAGAATTGTTCCCCGAATACGGGCCGATCATCACGCTTAAATTGGGCACTCGGTTGACGATTATTTTGTCCCGAGCCGATTTGGTTCACGAGGCGTTGATCGAAAACGGGCAGGTTTTCGCTACACGACCCGCGGAGAATCCTACGCGGGGCGTGTTTAGTTGTGTTAAGGATAATACCCACGTGACCAACCATGCTCATGAACCCACGTGAGCAGCCATGCTTATCTATATGTTTTATATTCAAATTATATTTATGTTTATCTCTAAGTTTAAGTCAAGATAGTTTGTTATAGTTTATCATGTACATCTTCGAGTATATCTCTTGTACCTCTGTATTTAAATATGGGTTCTTCACCATCAATGAAACATACAGCTTCAATTAACCTTTGATTACTTTGAACCTTTATATGGTATCAGAGCAAGGTTCAACCTCTTCTCCCCCAAACACTTCTCCATTATCGACACCTACATCTCGTCCCACATCACCAACACTATGGCTGAAGCTTCATCCCTGTTAATCAATCCCTCCATGAAAGATCTCACCATTGTAACTCTACCTGCTACTCTCAAATTAACATCCTCAAATTATCTCTCTTGGAAAACTCAAGTAGAAGCGTTACTATATGGCCTCGATTTGTACAAGTACATTGACGGGTCCCATCCAGCACCCGAAGCCATCATAGCAGATGATGGTACCAAAACTCCGCACAAAGATTTCTCGCAATGGTTTAGACAAGATCGTCTTCTATTCGGAGCACTTGTGGGAAGCCTTTCTCCACAAATTGTTCCTCTAATAACCGCGCGTCATCTTCCTATGAGGCATGGCAAACTCTAGCGAAAACCTACGCATCACCTAGCCGTGGTCACATTAAACAATTGAAACATCGGCTTAAACAAACAACCAAGACTCCTACTCAATCCATCACGGAGTACATGCAGAACATCAAGACTATAATGGATGAGCTAGCCATCCTTGGAAAAAAAATGGATGATGAGGATATTATTGACACCATTTTAAATGGTCTTGATCAAACAACATACAAACCCATCCTAGATGCTATCCATGCTAGAGATAATACAATTTCATTTAATGAGTTACATGAAAAGCTCATTAACCATGAATTATCACTAGCACAACAACTCACATCACAAGGTATTCATCAACCCACTTCAGTATTCTATGCTCAAAATAAAAATATAGGAAAGCAGTGGCAAAGGAACCTTGGAAATGCCACCTTTGGATCTAACACACAACCTCATCAACACCGACAAGGAGGTATGCATGCTGGAATACTTCCAAACCCGTCTCCGGCTACAGGTAATAGGCCATTTCTTGGCAAATGCCAATGGTGACACCAAAGGGGTCATTCACTTTCAAATTGCCCCTCATTTAAAAAGGCACATCCCATGATATCAGTACCATCATTTAACCGTGCTTCACCGGGAAAAAATGCGCAAGTACACATGATGAATACCAAAAACAGCCCGGATCACGCCAATTGGTTGTTTGACAGTGGTGCCTCTCACCATGTCACAAATGACTTAAACAACCTCTCATTTCATGCACCATACGATGGAACGGAGGAACTTGTAATCGGTGATGGTTCGTGTCTTAAAATTACTCATATTGGCTTTCTTACTATCAAAACTTCTCACACACCATTAATTCTTAAAAATGTTTTATGTGTTCCATCTCTATCTAGAAACATTATTTCTATATCTCGTTTATGTTGTGACAATAAGTTTCTCATTCAATTCTATTCTTCTGTTTTTGTTATCAAGGACCGGGACTCGAACATTCCACTACTTCAGGGCACAGCAATACGAGGAATTTATGAGCTTCGCTCCTCTCTATCATCTTCCCCTTCAGCCTTTATGATACACAACATCGACTCTATGACTTGGCATCATCGGCTTGGACATCCACACAATAAAATTTTTAAATTTTTGTCACCTTTTATTTCTTTCAATTCAAGTTTTACTGACAATTGCAATTCTTGTCATATTAATAAAAGTCATCGTTTACCTTTCTATAATTCATCTCTTACATCTGATGCACCACTTGATTTAATTTTTTCTGATGTTTGGTGTTCTCCTATATATTCATATGACAACTACAAATACTACATTATATTTGTTGATCATTTCACAAAATACATTTGGCTATATCCTTTAAAATGTAAATCTGATTCGCTATCCACATTCATTCGTTTTCAACACCTTGTTGAAAACTATTTTAACCGAAAAATCAAACAATTATTTTCCGATAATGGAGGTGAATACATAAAGCTCTCTTCCCACCTATCCGCTTCTGGTATAACTCATCTTACATCTCCCCCTCACACACCGGAGCATAATGGATATGCCGAACGTCGTCATCGACATATCGTTGAAACCGGTTGGCTCTTCTATCTCACGCCCACTTGCCTGTCATATTTTGGCCCTTTGCTTTCACTACTGCTGCGTATCTTATCAACCGTATGCCGACTCCAAAGTTAAACAACCTTTCTCCCTTTTACTGCTTGTTTCTAAAACAACCAAATTATCATAAACTTCGAAGTTTCGGTTGCCTATGTTATCCGTGGCTTCGACCCTACTCTCCACATAAACTTCATTCCCTATCTACCCCATGCATTTTTGTTGGCTATTCCCCAACACAAAGTGCCTATTACGCATTTGATCCGCTCACCTCCAAAACATATTCATCAAGACATGTCGTTTTCGTTGAACATGATTTTCCTTTTCCTAGACTCACTGGCTCTCCCTCTTCTTGTCAAATAAACTATTCAGACTGGGTTCCCTTTTATCTTCCTATTTCAACTAGTTCTAATTTTTATAATTCCTCACCTTTATCCACACCAATTCCCACCACTTCCACACATTTATCTCCACCAACTACTCTCCCTTCACATGACCACTCCACCTCCCCTTCCTTTAATTCTTTTTCACCCATTCCCCAACCCACGTGAATACCACTACTACTTCACCCATACATGACCCTTCCATGCAAAATACATCATCTCCCCCACTTTCTACTACCAACGACCCTACTCCTATCTCCACAACCACACCCCTTCACAAGCCAAACACCAGATCTAATCCCAAACCTAACCCACGATACCACAATTCAGATTATCTTCTTTACACCAATACTATTTCTATTCCTAATGAACCACCGACCATTGTTCACGCTCTTAAACACCCATCATGGCGCCGTGCCATGCAAGATGAGTTCGACGCTCTTAAACGAAACAACACGTGGACTCTCGTACCATCTACTGTAGCTCCTAATCTGGTTGGATCTAAATGGGTTTTTCGTACTAAATATAAACCCGATGGCTCCGTTGATCGCTTAAAGGCTCGTCTTGTTGCTAAAGGGTTCACCCAACGTCCTGGCATTGACTACATTGAAACATTTAGCCCAGTTCTTAAACCCGCCACCCTACGTCTCATTCTTTCTATTGCGGTATCAAATCGTTGGTCCCTTCGCCAACTTGATATCAACAATGCTTTCCTCCAAGGAACGTTAAACGAGGACGTTTTTATGGCTCAACCTCCGGGCTTCATCGATCCATCTTTTCCCAACCATGTATGCAAATTAAATAAAGCAATATATGGCCTTAAGCAAGCCTCTCGAGCTTGGTATAACGAGCTCAAAGCCTACCTTCTTTCTCACGGGTTTAAACCCACTGTCTCTGACTCCTCACTCTTCACTCTCACTCTCGGATCATCTCCACTTTTCATCCTAGTATATGTCGACGACATCATCATCACCGGTCCATCCTCTGTCCTTATAAATAGATTCATCAACCTTCTCGCTAAAAAATTCTCTCTAAAGGACCTTGGTCCCATTTCTTACTTTCTTGGTATCCAGGTCTTGCCTCATCCCCATGGTCTTTTTCTTTCTCAAAAAAGTATACCAGTGATATTCTCCACAAAGCTAATATGAGTGATTGTAAGTCTATAGCAACACCTATTACATCTTCCGAACCGCTCACATTGTTTGGGGGTACCCCACACCCCGAACCCACTAACTATCGTGCCATTGTAGGCGCTCTCCAGTACCTCTCACTTACTAGGCCAGACATCACGTTCACGGTCAACAAGTTATCTCAATTTATGCATCAGCCCACCTCTCACCATTGGAAAGCCTTAAAGTGGTTGTTACGCTATTTGCAAGGAACTATACACCATGGTCTTCTCCTTCGCCACCATTCTCCTTTACATTTACATGCCTTTACTGATGCAGATTGGGCAGGTGATAAAGATAATTATCGAAGTACCACAGGTTATGTTGTTTATCTTGGGTCGAATCCTATCCCTTGGAGCTCCAAGCGTCAAAGCACTCTCGCTCGAAGCTCCACGGAGGCTGAGTTTAGGGCTGTTGCTTCCACCACCACTGAAATACAATGGCTCACTCAACTTCTCACTGAACTTGGTTTTAAATCCTCTACAGTTCCTACCATTTACTGCGACAATCTAAGTGCTACTACATATTCGGCTAATCCAGTTTTTCATTCCCGCATGAAGCATTTAGCACTTGACTTTCATTTTGTTCGTGAAAAGGTTCAAGATGGATCCTTACGGGTCACACACATTTCAGGTGACGATCAGATAGCAGATGTTCTCACTAAACCATTGCTTCGTCCACGGTTTCAATTTCTCATTTCCAAGATTGGACTCCTCTCAGGATCGTCCATCTTGCGAGGGCATGTTAAGGATAATACCCACGTGACCAACCATGCTCATGAACCCACGTGAGCAGCCATGCTTATCTATATGTTTTATATTCAAATTATATTTATGTTTATCTCTAAGTTTAAGTCAAGATAGTTTGTTATAGTTTATCATGTACATCTTCGAGTATATCTCTTGTACCTCTGTATTTAAATATGGGTTCTTCACGATCAATGAAACATACAGCTTCAATTAACCTTTGATTACTTTGAACCTTTATAAGTTGTAATAAGTTTACGGTTAACGCGGCGGTTTATGGGCCCGTGTGGAGGTCGTTAAGGCGGAACATGGTGCAGAACGCGTTGAGCGCTAGTAAGTTGCGCATGTTTAAAGAGGTTCGGGTTCGAGCCATGGATAAGCTCGTGGAGCGGTTGAGGGCGGAAGCGGGGGCGAATGGGGGAGCGGTTTGGGTGTTGAAGAATGCGCGGTTTGCGGTGTTTTGTATTTTGGTTTCTATGTGTTTTGGAGTTGAGATGAATGAGAAATCGATTGAAGAAATTGACGATATGATGAAAACAGTGTTGATTACACTCGACCCGAGGTTAGATGATTATTTACCGTTGTTACGACCTCTGTTCTCGAGGCAACGGAAGCGTGCAATGAAAGTGCGAGAGCAACAAATCGCGATGTTGGTTCCGCTCATCGAGCGGAGGCGGGCGGCAATCAGTCGCCCGGGTTCTGACCCGTTGGAGGCAGAGTTTTCGTACCTCGACACGCTTTTTGACTTAACGGTCGAAGGACGGAAACACCCTCCGACGAATCCCGAGATCGTGACGTTATGCTCTGAGCTTCTCAACGGCGGGACGGACACCACCGCCACCGCCATTGAATGGGCGATCGCCCGTTTCATAGAGTCGCCAGCGATTCAATCGCGGTTATACACCGAGATAAAAGCAGTCGCTGGCGACAGAAAAATCGACGAGAACGATATAGAGAAGATGCCGTACTTAAATGCGGTCGTAAAGGAGTTATTACGAAAGCACCCTCCAACATATCTCTCTCTAACCCATTCAGTTACAGAGCCGGCGAAACTCGCCGGCTATGATATACCAATGGGGACTAATGTGGAGATATTCATTCCTGGAATAGGGGATGATCCTAAACTTTGGACCGATCCGGGCCGCTTCGACCCGGATCGGTTCCTCGCTGGGGGCGAAACAGCAGATATAACCGGTGTTAGTGGAGTAAAGATGATCCCGTTCGGGGTGGGGCGTCGGATATGCCCAGGGTTGGGTATGGTGACGTTGCACGTGAGTTTGATGATAGCGCGGATGGTTCAGGAGTTCGAGTGGCGGTCATCGCCCGAGAACAGTAAGGTGGATTTCAGTGAGAAGGTGGAATTCACGGTGGTGATGAAGAACACTCTTAGAGCGACGATTACACCTAGGGTTTGAATTTGATTGTTATTAAGTTATTATGACATAATTGATGTTGTAATCTTAGAATTTTATTGTTGTTTTTGAACAATTTAAGGGATGGTTGAATTTTAATTATATTGATATTTTCTTTATAAAAATTATATAATTATGAAAACTGACTTTAGTCAAAGGTAGATAAGCTCAATTCTAAATTAAAAGCAACCTAGATATATAAACAATGTTACAGGCCACTTTTAAGTATCAATTTGGTCTACGTCATCCTTCCCAAATGATGAAAAATTGAAGATGGTGAAAATTTGAGCTATAAATCATACAATTAATCTAAATAAAAGATTAATGATATTGTTGTTGTTTTATATTTCTCTTACAGCTTTTGACAAAAAATTTGTCATAAACAAAATAAATTCAAGGCTTTTGTGGTCTTATGCTGTAATCTTTTGATACTTAGAAGGCGTATATTTAATAAACTAATTTTAGTAAACCCGTGTATTACACGGGTTGAATAATAAAATACTAAATAAAATAAAAATTTATTAAGTATAAAATAATATTTTAAGATAAGATAAAATTAAAATTACATATGAGTAAGAACTATAAGTAATAAACAATGTCTAACCTTATTTTGACTTCTAGGGTTTGCTGGTTCTAAAACCTGTCTCCCCCTTTGATATTAACTTTGTTTTTTCAAAAAAATAAATTAAACATTTTTTTCCAAGACAAACCATTTTAAAAAATATCATTTTTAAAAATTTCCTTACTATAACTCCTAATTTTAATTATTTTCTGTTTATGAAATTTTCAATTTCAAAAAATGTCAATTTTAAAATATTTCATATTTAAATAGTTTGATGTTTTAGAAAAAATTATTTTTATAGAATTTTGTTTCTTTGAAATAACATTAATAAAAAGATTTCTTGCTTAATTTATTGAAAACTATTTTTAATCTAAAACAATTAAATAAAATTATTAGAAATTAATGTATTAATTAATAAGAGAGAGAAGCGGAAAAATTTTGATTAGGTTAAATGTGGTGGTGACATGTGTCAGCCTTAGTTACCCTTTTATTAGATTAGTAAGATTTTTTTAATTTTACAACGTTATGGGAGTAAACATTAATTTCTTGAAATTGTAAACTTATTTTATTTTTCTTTCTTTTCAGATTTTCAACTTCAGCTTATTAGAAGCCTACTTATCTCTAAGCATGTTGAAGTTCAGGTCTAGTGTTCAAGGGTGAGTCTTATAAATTAAAAAGTTGTGGATTCTAAACTTACTGAAACTAAATTTCTTTTTTGAAAAATTTTAAATGTTAAAAAGATAATAATAATAATAATATCTCCAAGCGCAAGCCTTGGAATCGTGAAGGTTGACTTTGCAAAACTCCATGTATTCTCTGTTGACAGTGGTCAGAATTTTGACTCGCGCCTTAAATTCATGCCAATATGTTGAATTCCAAGGATGCAGAGAAAGAATTCTTAAAGGATGAAACTTTTATGTAAATATGTAATGGTTAAAGTCTCTTTAACACCATCACCAATGATAAAATCAAAAAACACTTAAAAACATGTCTAGTCAGCAGTCACATCAGAAAACCACTCATTTTTTAAAAACTCAAAAAACCTCTCCAATGGTAAAACTTAAAAACATTTAAAAACATTGCCACATCATTATCACCTTTTACATTTATTTTTTAATATCAATCTTATATATTAATATAAAATATAAATAAAATATTTATATGTCTTTCGTTGGATGAAAATTTTAAAACTTTAAAATTTTAAAATATAAAAGTTAAATACTTTTTAGAGAAAAATTTTAAAAATTTAAAATTTGAAATTTAAACTTTAAATTTAATAAATAATAATTTATTGTAAAAAATTAAAAATTAAATTTTAAAAATTAAATTTACTGTTCAGGCACATGAGCACTGTTCAGGCTCACTGTTAAGGCGCATGAGCACTGTTCCGGCGCACTGTTCAGGCATTTGGGCACTGTTCAGGCGCATGAGGTTGACTTAAAAAGCCCAACACTTAAATTAATATTAAAAAACTAAATATTTTATTAATATAAATATATTATTTTCTTTTTTTTTTTAATATAAAACCCATCTCCATGAACTTCTACCTTCAAAAACAAACCCCCCAATGGTTCTTGGTCTAAAAAACGGATGATGTGGCGTTTTAAGGGCTAAAAACGCCCTATTGGAGATGCTCTAAGAGGTATTTTTTTGTCATCCGCTATTCATCATTATTTTAGACAAGAAGATGAGTAACGGTTAACCATAGGCGAAGGATAATAGGGGCGAAGGCCCTCTCCTTTTTTTTTTCGTCAGTATTGTAAATTTTTGGTTTGATAGTGTAAATTTTTGTCCCGGTATTGTAAATTTTTTTATATATATCGAGTTCATCCCCCATAAAAAAAATGTAGTTTCGGCCCCCTCCTTCTATGGGAGAATTCAAGCTCCGCCATTGTGGTTAACGTCTTATAATGTCCCTTACTTATTTTTTTAATTATGATATTTATGAGAAGTTGCGGCATTATGGTGGAAACGCCACTTCTTATAGCGAACTAATAATACCCACAGGGGTGGTATAAGGGCATTTTAAGACGCTATAATGTCTTTTAATGCCCATTTAATACCTTATTACGTTTGATCTGAACATCCCCTAAGCACACAGTTTGGGAGAAGCTTGAAACAAAATCAAGCCCTGTAATATATGAATACAGTTTATAACCACAATTACTTGAAAATTCGTTTCACATATTACTTTTTTGTAAGAAAATGACATAAATATCTTGGTTAGTAAATAATTTGATTTTATAGAACGACACTTATTATTTCTAAGTATATTTTGTTTAGAATAGAACTTAGACTTCCACCTAAAAGGCATGCACCTCTATCATGAAAGCTAGTGTCACAATGATTAGGAATATAATTTGATAGTCACCATAAGTTTGCTAGTAGCTTTGAATTTGACAAACTTAAATGTTTATGTATGGTCAAACCGGTGACCGGTTTGAGCCTCTGAGGGGTGACCGGTCAAAGTTAGTATGATGTACACGTCACTTGCTTTTTTTTCAAAAGATTGTTTCTATAACTCAAATTCATAACCTCAAGATCACATTAAAAAAAAACATTATTGTTACTATAAGGTCGTCCCTTAAATCTTTATGTATCTTAATCTTTCTATTCTAATAAAACAGTAACTATAAAAAACACATGTCACCATCACATTTCACATCACCAAAATTTTCACGCTTCTCTCTTCTATTAATATCACATTAATTACTAATAATAAATTAAGAAATAAATCTTCTTATTAATATTGTTTTTAAAAAAATTAATATTTATAAAATAAGAAATTTTTCTAAAATAGCAAACTTTTTTAAAATATTAGTTTTTTTAAGTAAAAGTTTTATAAACAAAAATTAATTAAAATTAGGAGTTATAATAAAAATGTTTTAAAAAATTACATTTTTAGAATGTTTGTTTTGAAACAAAATTTTTAATTTTTTTTTTTTTGAAAAAATAAAAAAAAGTTAAAAAAAAGATTAAAAAGTTGATATTATTATTTTATTATTTATAGTCATTACTTATCATATTTTATCTTAAAATATCATTTTATAACTATTAAATTTTTATTATATATATTATTTTATTTATTTAACCTGTATAATACACGGGTTTACTAAAGCTAGTATATAATAAAAGAAAAGAGCTTTTGCCACATGACAAGATTTTAGGTAATACATTGCCACATGGCATCTTCACAACATACAAGTGTCACGTGTCATTTTATTAGCCATATAGTTTTAAAGGAAAATGTTTAAATAGAATTTAATATCTAATTAAACAACATTCTAAAATTAGATTTTAAAATTTATTGATTAAAATAGAAATTTAAAACCTTTAAATTTTAAATTTCAAATTCAATCTGTAATTAAATCTGAGATTTCATTTGAAAATAATTAACTAAATTAGTTAAAATTTGAAATTTAACACTAATAATTTGAATATTCAAATGGAGCATATATTTAAGACTTATTAATAGTAACTGATAATTTGTGTTTCTATTTATTTTAAAGAGTAAATTACATGGATGGTTCTTGTAGTTTGGTAAAAAATTTGGATTTTGTTTTTAAACTTTTAAAATTTTAAATATAGTCCCAAATGTTATATTTATCTTTCACCAATGGTTCTTATTCTGTTAGTTAAGTTACTAATGTTATATTTTTTAATTTTTTAAAGATACTTTTTAAAAGATTTATTTTCATTCTTAAAATATTAGGTTTTTGAAATTTAATTTTTGTAATTATTTATTTCTGAATATTTTTTTAAAAAAATATTTAAAATGTCATTTGAAAATTAATTTTTTTTGAAAACTATGTTTAAAAAAGTGATTGTTTTTTAAGGATGCTTTAAAATATAAATGGTTTAAGAAAAACGTTAGAAAACCAAATAGTTTAATGAAAATGTTTAAAATATCAAACGGTTTTAAGAACAACATTTAAAAAACAGATGGTTTAAACACGTTGAAAAGCAAAAATTTTATAGAATATTTAAAAAGAATATTCATGTATTTAAAATGTTTTTTATTATTTAATAAATATATTAAACATTAAAAAACTTTGGAAAAACAAGAAAGAAATATTAAGGATCATATTTAGAATTAAATTGATGATTCAGTGCAGGTAAAATGTCATTTTTATAAATTTTAACATTATTAATTATTGACTAATAAAACTTGAGACCATAGATAAAAAAGTAAGAAATATCAGTGATCATATTTAGAATTTTTAAACTTTAAATATCATATCTAAAATTATTATATAACATAGGGACCATGCATGTAATTTACTCTATTTTAAATTTAACTTTTTCAACTCGTATAACAAACGGATGGTTAGGCTAGGAGTATTAATAAACCAAAATAATTTGACATGAGCTCCTAGCCTCCTAATATCAACTATGTATGGAATTGTTTTTAATGATTAATTTTCACTTAAAATTACTTTTAATTTGATGTTGAAGATTTTATTGGTTTTAATTACATAGTTTGTTTAAATATAATGTGCAATGTATTCTTTTCATTTCATATTGTCTATACCCTCGAGTTCAATCCTGTAAATCACTTAAATTTATAGTTTTATACACAAGGCGATTTTTCATTTATTTATTGAGCTATTTCCAATATTTTATATTTTTAGATAGATAATAAATTATATTATATTTCATTTAATTGAATCATTAGAGGTGTCTCTGTCTATTTAATTAGTAAATCCAAAATGAAACCAAGATTTAGATTTTAGAAAATTTTATGAAAATGCTTTTTTCAAAATTTATTTTTAATTGACAAAATTAAATTCAATAATTCAAACTGTAGCTTATTAATTGTTACTAATCAATACCATTAATTTGATCAATTATTATTTTAACTTTTATGTTTGTTGTCAAGGCCAATTATTGTATCATATTCATTCATTGATTTACACTTTAATTTCACAAAACTATCTTCCGGCGCGATAATACCACCATTACGTGATAATTTCAACCCCCCCCCCCCCCTCCCCCATAAATAGCTTTACCTCATTCGAAACGTGATTTCTTGTGTATACTTCACATTAAACTTGTTCTGTAATTTAACTTTTCCCGTAAAATATAAGGTAGAAATAAATAAAGATATTCGTGATTTTCTCGTTAGATAAACTTTAAATATAAAAGTAATTATTTGATAACTGGTTTATGGCTGTACTAAATTATTGTGTTATCCGAATAATGCCAAAGAACTGAAGAAGATCAAGTCAACTAACGCAGTACAGAAAATTAATGCTCCTATATTTAATAATAAATAAATCTATACTAATAATCTTTTAACATGATATTTTCACAATTAATTTTTCATTTATTTTCCCAACTAAATTATATATTTTATTTTTTAAAAGTCAAATAACTAATTTTCAAATATTTTTTTTTCTCTCTTTTCATTATAAATTCAAGTCCTTAAATTAATAATTTTTAAAAGTTTTTTTCGTTATATAAAAAGTAAGTATTTTGATTAAAAAATATATTTTTTCAAAAATAGAATTTTCTAAAACTATGATTTTCTAAAACAGTGAAGCTTTTTTAAATTAAGAAATATCTAAATCCAATTTTTTTATAAAATAAAAGTTTCATAAAAGAACATTTATTTAAATCAAACCCGTAGTTTTTAAACAACAAAATACTGATAAAATAATAAAAAAAATTTCAAAGCAATTTTTTAAAACCAAAGTTAACCATACGTAAATTTAATCATATGTTATATTAAAATAACGTTTTACTTCCTACTCATCATCAATAAAGATTTAATATTTTTGTTATTCAACCCGTGTAATACACGGGGATATAACCTAGTAAGCGAATAATGTTGTAATAAATAAGTGAATAATGTTGTTTCGTCAAAATAGATGACAAAATTAATATGTTGTTTCGTAAAAGTTACAGGTATATAGTCTCATGTTCTTTTCGTGTAACATGGTTATTTATTTGGTCTAGGATTAAAACTTGGTGTGGAGGTCCGGGGCAAATTCCATCTTCAATCCGTCATGCGATGGATGATTTGGACAACTTGAGTTGCAACGGGATGTTAAGAATCGTAATTCATTGTATTTACATGGGGACGTGGTGGCTTATTTGGAAGGCTAAAAACAACTTGATTTTCAACAACAGATCAGTTAATCTTACATCGGTGGTGGAGAAAATTATAGTTAACACGTATTGATATGTTAAAAACAGGACGAAAAATAAAGAACTTAGATTGACATCATTGGTGTAATTTTGATTTATATTACCTGTTGTTGTAATTTGATGTTTAGGCTCTCATATTGCTAGTAATCTTTTTAATAACAAATTTTGTATTGTCCTTAAAGAAAATTACTTGCTTTCACTATTTGCTCATATTTATGGCTTGGGTCATCCAAGCAGAATTACCGTAAACCATTTATTTCTTTATTATTTAGTTTTAAATGATTTTATAATTTTTTAGCTTTTAAGAAAATAAAAAAATTTATAAGAAACTCATAAAAGTAATTATTTTTATCATATATAACTCTCTAGTCGGGAAACAGAACTTCAAAGTTATATATCCAGTTTTACTTATATTTAAAAATTTATTATCAACGTATGTATAAATGTATGTGATACCAGCTTTCCTTCATGTATCATCTAAAACATCTAGTTGGTTGTTGTTAACCGATGAAAATCAATGTATACGCGATGACTTATGTATTATCCATCTTCTTAGCGTAATAATATCATACATAATAATCCAATACTTGATATCAAATTAGCATGTTTACGCATACTAAACATAAGATGTGTAAAAATCTTCATTTTGCTATACAAAAGTCACAAATCAATATCAGACAAAGAATTCATACACTAACACGTACACACACTACACACATACAGGTATGATTAGGTTCTATTAAAAAAATAAAGAATGATAAAAAAATACATATCTTCTGAAATTTTAGTAGGATTGTAAACAAGCTGAATAAAATCGAACATGTTCATTAATGGTTCAAGAACACATATATAACCGAATAAAAATTATTGTTTGTGTTCGTTTATAAGAAATGAACTTGTTCACGAACATATTATCAAGCGTTTACGAATATAAACAATTATAGAGTATTAATGTCATGCAGATTATAAATTTAAAATTAAAAAATCAAAAGTTACAAGATATATAAAGATTAGGTAGATTAATAGAAACTTAAAGCTACAAATGTATAAATATTTAATATTTAATGAACGAACATGAACAAGCTTAAACGAACAAACACAAAACGTATATAAGCGAACATAATTAATGAACACCTTACCAACACAAATGAATGAAGACAACCTTTGTTCATATTTGTTCATTTAACTAAACGAACGAAATTTCTTGTTCTATTAATTTGTTCATTTATAAAACAAACGAACGTAAACAAACTTTCCATCGAATGGTTCTGTTCACCGAACGTTCGGTTTATCTACGGTATTTATTTTAGCTATATTAAGTGTACTTGTATTTTTTTCATGAGCTATGTGTCAGATCACATCGTAGTCTTATTATGTTGTTATCATCCAAAAGCTTCATGATGTTCACATGCAGTGTTATTGACTTATCAATAGATGAGTGAACAAGGCTCAACTTCACTTTATCATCATGTTATAAACATAGCAACTCCTGTATGTATCGTTTCAACGTTATTGTATACATTGTTGATGGTCACATATCCTTGTATTTTAATACATTAACGTCTATAAGTTGTTATATGTATTTAATTAATAATATTTTAGTGACCAATGTTAAATGCCTAATATAACATTGACAACACATAAGATTTTGTTGTGCTACACATTTTATTATTAACGAAAAAACTTGATGAGACAAAGAAACTAAACACTTTTCTAGGGATTTATTCTTTGTTAAAAATAGGTTGGTAACTTGGTATCATACATAGTGTAAAAGTGATCATATTTAGTGTTTCTACCAAGTTAATCCTCTTTTGGGAATAAATATGGTACCACCTGACATATTGTCAAGGTTGTATTATGTTGTTAATATCGGTAACTAACTTATTAAGGTCGTAATACTATGCCGACTTTTTAACTTAACATAAGATAAATGTAGGAACCGTTCACATAAAAATTAAAATAAGACAATTTTTATCAATATACACAATACAAAAAAATATAAATTAACAAATACGATGCTCTTTACAATAGTAAATTACAGAAATGGAAGAACAGAAATATAAAAAGCTGAGTATCGTGTTAAACACGAGCCTTAAAACAAATTCCAAGCCTCACAGGAAAACTCGTTTTATTTCCCAGGGTACAACAGCCGAAGCAGTTAGTACTACCGGGATTGATCTAGAACCCGAACTTGTTTGTAGAAGAGAAACTAGAGAGATGGATGATGTTTAGAGAACCTGTTTGCTATAGGTTTTCGAGTTATATTGGTGTAGTTTTCTACTAAGGCACCCTCAATATTTATAGTGGAATTTGTACTGTAACAGCCACTCAGTCATTAATCCGAAATCGTAACTGCTCATTTAATTCGTCAGTAACTGTCATCAGTTTCGGTCAACATGTAACCGAAATTGTTACAACTCACAGTTGTTTCGAAGCACATGGACTCAGACCGCGCACCAAGGTCATCCGCACCTGACTAGACCCTCGAACCAACCTTCAAAAATACAAAGGCGGCTCTCGGCGATGCGAAGTGCAAAGTGCGCCATCAAAGCGCCACATTGCGCCCACTTGCCCACGTCACGAGCGCGCGTGTGCGGGTGCGTGTTAAGGGTGCTTTGCACCCTTCGCGAATCCACTTAGTGTGATACTTTAGGAAACAATATAATCAAGAGCTTATAGAATATAAACCATTTTACATTCTTTCTTTCCTACAATGTGTGACAACTTTTCACACCATTAATTCCTAATGTCAATCTCGACTTATGACCATTGATATCACATTCAACACATTAATCTTATTGACTAAATATTAATAACCATATTAACATTATCAATAAATTTCCAATAATAATGACATTTGATCATCAACGTATTTAATCCATGGTTGTCAGAAGGATTAAAATGTTGGAATCATGAGCTATATAATAAGATGTTTTCAACAATGATGAGAAAACATCATATCCCCTAAAAGTTAAAAAAATGTGATGCTATATATACCCCCTCTTTTATTATTTTTATTTGTTACCCTTTGATATCGAAATTCAGATAAATCATATGGAATGAATTAGTTTTCGCTCCTCACTTTTCTCCCTTGTTTATCACTCCTTGTCAAGATATATAATTAGACGATGGGACTCCAAATAAACTATTTATAAGATACAGTTTGCGAAACATAAAGACGTCACAACGATAAATGACAAAGTACCTAACCCAAAACTTTATCATATATTGGCAAGACAACGATTTGCAAAAATCATATTCAAATAATTTCTAGTACATAGTCAATAAAATTGAGGGCCCTAAATGGTTTTACATAAACATTAGGTTTAACATCAAAAAAATTCTCACGTCAAAGTATATTATAGTGTTGATGAAGCGACCAAAAGTTGTTGCACTTTATAGTACTATGATTTAAGAAATTATTTTCCAAGTAGATCATTGATTGTGTATTTTTTTTTTTTCATTACATGTCAATAATGTCACACCATCATTAAAGGATGTTTTAAATGCTTTCAAAGGATAAAGCAAGTATATCAATGCCAATTAAAGAGTGGGATAGGACGATTTGAACTAGTTCGAGCTAGTACTAATAAGAGATGAACTTACCTGGTTTTAATATTTTCAATCAAGACAGAAACTGAGCACGTATTCTAGCCGACTTGAACCTAAGCATTTTTAATCTTTTACAAAAGTTCTTATCAAGCTAATTCTAAACAAATAAATTAAACAACTATAAGTAGAACTAGAAAAACTTATCTAAAAATTTCATCATCACCAACCCATTATGGGCAAATAGTATAAATTAATTACATTAAATCATAAAGAAAATTAAAAGACTTTAGTACATACTAATAAAATTACACAAATCTAACATATATTATTTTTAAAATAAATAAATAAAATATTATTGTTAGCTCAAAATTGAGTTAGGTTTTGTTTCCTTCCGTAGTGAATGCATGTTTTCAAATGGTACATGAGTCTTTAATTGGTTTTTATACTTTGAAAAGAGACAACTATATGAACCTTCAACATCAACGGGAGCAATAACACTAGTATCATTCAATACCATATGTAATATTTAACATTTATTTGTACCCATTATAATACTTTATTTGTATAAAATTAAATAATTCAACAAAAACAATATTTTCGTTACTTTAAAAACCAAGTATAATCGGTCATTTTCATAATTTAATATCAAAGTTACATCTTTAGATATAGACCCAACATTTTATCACCAAAACAATTAAACTTCACCTAACGTGATTAATTTAGTTGAATCTTGTACAAGTTATATTCCTAAAATTTGACATTAGAAAGGTAATTAATATATAATTAATAAGGTGGATTAGACCAATAAGTTATCAACCATTATTAAATGTTTTTTTTTTTTTTGTATAATTAATAATCATATGCAACACGTATGAATGGCAAAAACATCTATAAAAAAAGAGGTTGTAGGGGTTGGCGGAACAAGTACTTATATAGACAAGTGATGCATCGAAAAACCTAGCATTAATTGGTCAAGCCAACACAGCCTCGCGAGATGTAGGTCAGGTAAAGGAGAAAAGAAAGAATTTGCTATAATGACCAACAACTAACTATTGATACACTAAGGTGTTTGAAAACATAAATTTATGCATATTTGAAAGTGCTCCAATAGAGCTTAATTCACAATATAAGACACGAATGTCTAGTACCAGAGAAACTAATACCATACTTAATCATATTGTTTTCTCAACAGTCTTAAAAAGACGCATCTCATTATGATATCATATTGAACCATGAGTAACAACAAATGTGACAAATATGAAAGCTCTAAAAGAACATGCATCCTATTACCTAATTTAGTGCTCCTGAACACTTCATATATTATTACCCTGAATAATTTTAAAGGTTTGACATCATAAGACTTATCAAATGTAGTGGGCTTTTGGCAAATCAATCTATAGGCCCTCTAAAAGGTTCAAAGTTCCTAATTAGTTATATGAGACATTTACATGAAGACCATTAAAGGATTAGAAATACATGAAGCATAAAAATCAGTATCACGAGAGATACATGCTAGATCTCTATTCTCAAGAAATCTAGTTATATCTGATACAATGGAGGGAGCAAATAGTTTGAAAAAATTAATAAAAGGTTTGATCAAATTAGTCATGCGTCTTCATCAAAATTTCATTCATTATAATCTTAATTTATGACGATGACTTAATTAAACATATTTGAATCCCCTTAAAAGAGAGATAGAAAGTATTAGAAACTGTTAAGTGACATATTTGTATTTTATGTAGTTGTATTTGTATATCTTTCATTCTTTAGGGTACTTGATGAATCTTGTACATCTATTTATGGGATCCTTCACATACCTCTTGTAATCAATCGGAATCAATTTCTATTTATAGGATCCTTCCCATACCTCCAGGTTTTTCGGACCCCTGATACCCCAATCATGTGTGTCGTCTTAACAAAGCTATTTATGGTCTTAAACAATCATCTCGAGCTTGGTTCCATCGCTTGAGCGCATTCTTGGCACAAAATGGATTTACTTGTAGCCGTTCTGATCCTTCATTGTTCATCTTTTCAAGCGACGGTTGCATCATGTGTCTCTTAGTATACGTCGATGACCTCATACTCACGGGTAATAAACCTGCCATCATGACCTCTTTTATAAACCGTTTAGATAAGGAATTTGCCATCAAAGACTTGGGCAGCTTGAACTATTTCCTTGGACTTGAAGTCACCCGCTCGCGTGATGGCTTGTTTCTAAGTCAGTCTAAGTACGCCCACGACATTCTCGTGCGAGCCAATCTTCTCGATGCCAAACCTGCCTATACTCCTCTCGCCGCAAATACTATCTTTAGTTCACAAGGTGATCCTTTTTCGGATCCCACACATTACCGGTCCATCGTGGGTGCTCTGCAATACTAACAATCACTCGTCCTGACATTTCATATGCTGTGAACCAAGCGAGTCAATTTTTACAACCACCCACTGATCTACACTATCAACATGTCAAGCGAATCTTACGGTACATTAAAGGTACTGTTGCTTATGGTCTCTCTTTCACTAAACCCATTGACAACTCCATTATTGGGTATTCTGATGCTGATTAGGCCCGATGTTTAGAGACGCGACGATCTACTTATGGGTATTCTATTTTCTTGGGATGTAATTTAATATCTTGGAGTGCCAAAAAGCAACCAACTGTCTCTCGCTCAAGTTGTGAATCAGAATACCGGGCCATGGCAAGTGCTGCTGCTGAGATTATTTGGATTACACACTTACTACGTGAGTTACATGCATTGCCTCCTGGTCGGCCCACTCTTCGGTGTGATAATCAAAGTGCATTATTCATGACCCAAAATCCTGTTGCCAACAAACGGACAAAGCATCTTGACTTGGATTATCATTTCATCCGTGAGCTTGTCTCTGCTGGGAAGCTACATACTCAATTTATTCCTACCAAGCTTCAGGTTGCTGATATATTTACCAAAGGTCTTTGCCGATCCCAGTTTGAGCTCTTGCGCTCGCATCTTCGTCTAGGACCACCACCCTTTCACTTGAGGGGGGATGTTAAGTGACATATTTGTATTTTATTTAGTTGTATTTGTATATCTTTCATTCTTTAGGGTACTTGATGGATCTTGTACAGCTATTTATGGGATCCTTCCCATACCTCTTGTAATCAATCGGAATCAATTTCTATTAGAAACTATCAAACTATAAATTCACTATAAATGTAGATTAGGCCAATGGTCTATATATCATTTGAATCTCTTTAACAGATTGATAGAAACTGTCAAACTATTAAAGAGAGGATTTCAAAACGAAAGACCTTGACATTATCAAATTATGACTCAACGTATAGTTCGAGTATATGTGCAATTGTATATTAATTCATCAATCTTTATCCCCAAAACACACTCATGGTTGTCCCGTTGCTAGACATACACAAGGTACCTTTACCAGCACCAAGAAAAGGGTGAAGAATTACTTAGTTTAAAAATATTGTACTTTAGCACGATGCCCTAATGTATCTTGTAGTTATCATGAGACGTGACATTGTAATTTTAGTATACATGCCACGAAATATAGTTGAACCCGACATGCAGACAGTGAAATGAAATATAACACATATTATGGTGTATTTACAGGACATGGTTAGGTCTAGTGGCGGAGCTTGAACACTCTCATAAGGGGGGCGGGGGGCAACGATCATCTATGAAAATAATGCAACGTACTGAAAAATCATCTATAAAAACTACTATATTAAAGATTAAATCAATCACTTGTCACAAAAGATCAAAATCCACAAATGGAAAGACATGTATTATTTAAGAGGGTTAGGGAGCATTATACATGTTGTATTCTTTTTGCCTAAATTAAGATTCATCCTACTAAGTTTTCTTAATAATATTTTTAATTAATGAAACAAGTATCATTTTATATTCTAATTCTCGAATTACCAATTTAACATCATACTAAAAGTATACTATTAAAAGTATAACAGGAGTAATAATATATGTCCAGGAGAGTGTTGCAAATTCATTATGATAATGCTTTTGAAATTGCCCGTAATTTATTATTTATATACTGGTTTACTTATATTTTGGTTAATAATGATGTCATTTAGAAAAGACTCTCCTTTATATGAATGCCACCACGCTCCCTATAAATTAACTTACTAGATATTTTTTACAAGAAATAATGTCATAATAGTATGTTTTATTACGAAGAGGGAAAGTGTATTAATCATGACAATTAACGCTAGACATTTTCCAAATATCATGAAGCTATGAAAGTGATGTTACTTTATATGGTTTTTATCAACAAGCAACAACAGTTACATAAAAGTGGAAATCCACGCGACACATTAAAATGATAGGGTTGATTAGTTTTAGGTACTTTAAAAGCTTATGTTTTTCTGGGAAGACATCACTTTTAAATATTAAACAAAAAGGTATATTATTACGACACTATAGATAAGATGAAATGACCTCTTAGAAATTATCTTTCGTGCTATTAAAAGTTTATAATAATTTTTCAAAATTAAGAAAAAATGAAGCCACCGACAACAATAGTTAGATGTGAGAAAGTCAGTGAGGTTAAATAACAAGTTCAAACATGATGTATTTTAAGTAGTAGTTTACACTCACGCAGTGTGTTGCTAGTTGGGACAAATCGATTTTTAACAACATTTATATGGAAAAATAGATGTAATGGTTAAAATAATATGAATCAAAAAAATGTGAAAGTAAAATGAACAAGATTTTAATGGGTACTTAAAAAGAGCTTTAAACTAAAATACTAGAGAAAGAAAAACTACAAGAAGAAAAAATAAACCAAAAAAAATAATATCAAACCCGCTAGGGTGCAAGGGCACGGATTCAAACCCGATTGGGTTCAATGAGGCCATGCGTCTTACCATCAAACCAAACTAGCATTTTGTTATTTATTCTAGTTGTGTACATATCTATATAAACATAAAATATAAAAATTTAAATTAAAAAAAAAAAAAGACAACAGAAGTGTCATATGACACCTCTTCATGTGTGGCCCAATACATGGCACCCCTAATGTGTTGACCAATAAGAGAAAATTACTATTCATGTGACTTTTTAAATGTTATAGATACAATAGTTAAGTATACTAATGTTGATAAAAATAAGTATGTATAAGTTTAAATTTTATATTTTAAAAGTTGGAGAATAAAAAAGAAAAAAAATTTGGAGAATAAAAAGAAAAAAAAAATGGAGAATAAAAGGAAAAAGTAATTGTAAAAAAGTCAAAACATAGAATCAGCTTTTATGGTTTTTTTACGTTTGTACGTCGATAACTTGTGTACATTATGATGCAGAATGACTTCTGAATAAAATTTACACCGAAGCGCGATAAAAATAAACACGTCACAAAATATTTGGAATTTATATAGATAAGTATACGGTATAAAATGTAGAAATATAACCTTTCATAGGTTAAATATAAATTAAAAAACATACTTTGATTGTCCAAGTGTGAATGTGTATGTCACTTTATGTAAAACCCACTATCGACTATGCGTCATACCTTGTGTGATTCAAGTTTGGGTTTTAAGATATAGTATAATGTAGTGAATATCTTTACGAGTTATACTCTTATTGTATCTTTTTACTTACGATTTATGAAATTTGGGAGTTCGAATAATTTGGAACTGACTTGTTTATCAAGTATATGAGTTGAAGTTTGACAGCTTTTTCAAGTCTAATCAGGGGTAATGGGTTAGGGTAGTAACGTGTTGTTTTAATAAGTATGATTGGGGTTTGGGTCCAAGAGGGGTCATTCTAGAAAAATATAATAAAATGGATTTAAAAACTATATATATTTTTATAAGGACTGTTACAAAAAAAAAAAAAAAAAAAAAAAAGGTTGATGGCGACGAGGATAGGCGGAGGCGATGATGCATTGGCGGTGGCGACCATAGTGACGGCGGTGGTGGTGGTGGCGGTAGGGGCAGTGACAGAGATTTGTGGTGGTGATGGAGGCAATGACGGTGATTGTATCAACGACGTCGATGATAGTGGTGTCAATTTATGATTGATATGTGGTAGCTTGAGACAAAGTGTTGGTTATGACCATGTTGGGGACAACCGATCAGTGGTTGCGAGATAGACAAGTTGTGATTGTCCATTTAGACATGTTGTAAATTAGTTAGTTTTATAAAAGTGTTTCATCTTGCGTTGAATAATTTGAGTCTATCAGGCCACTAGGATGGAGGGGGCACCCTTGTTTTTACCCAAATATACCCCAAACACCATCCAATTAAAACATGTCATCTCATTTTAACTTAAAACTACAATGGAGCCACTTCTAATGTCTTACCAATGCAGTGTCCGTCACCACCCGAACGTTGACGTGGCTCTATCACGATGAGGAACGTACAAGAAAGCCACAAAAAACTATGGGGAGAGTCTATGCTACAAACCACCACATACAAAATATGTGAAAAGGGATTAAGACTTTGAATGTGGTAGTCAAACGCCTTTCTCAACTACATTTTAACCCGGTAAATTTTCTCCTATCAAACAATCAAAGTCTACAAGTAACCGGGACTGAAGTGGAAGAGGTGTTGACCAGTGTGGTTTCGCTACGGTTAGTCTGTTATTCATACATACATAGTTTAATCTATCTTATGATCTAAACATACATCTTACTTGTCAATACATAATTCTAAACTTATTAATAACCTTATGAAATGATATTATTATCGCGATATAGTCACCCCAGGTGAGAGCCCAAAATTTTGAGTCAAACAAACAAGCATGTCACGAACGTTACACATGTATTACATAATTTACACAAACTAATTCCAATTCGATGAAGTCAAATTACGATATGAAACCACACAACGGTCAAATGTCAAATCAACAAACACGAAACACGAGAAAACTACCATGGGAGAAGCTGACACAACACCAACCTTATATCTCTTTCAAGATGATACAAGTATACAGTAAAACGGTTTGTTAACACAGTACAAAAAAAACAACAGAACACTTTTTAACTTATCAAATATATAAGAAAACTATACAAACTCTATTTCATGCGTTTTCACTTGTACGTATTTGATCTCGTATAATCATCGTACAAAGAGCGGGTTTGAAGCGGTATGTCACCTGGGAGAGTTCCATATCTACTAGACAAAGGCAATCTTGCACTCGAGTGTGCACGTCTATCACCTATAAAGGGTGGACCTGTTTCCAATCTCGGGTCAAAGGCAGATTGCCCCGCACCCAATCTTGGTTCAAATGCAGATGAACCCACACCCGATAGTGGGTCAAGGGCAGATGAGCGCACACCCAATAGTGGGTCAAGGGCAGAGGACCCCAAACCCAATCTTGGGTCAAGTGCCGACGACCCCACACCCGATCTTGGATCAAGTGCCGACCACCCCACACCCGATCTTGGATCAAGTGCCGACGACCCCAAACCCAATCGTGGGTCAAGGGCAGACAACCCCGCACCCAATCGTGGGTCAAGGACACTTGGGCCCATACCCACTCGTGGATCAATGGACGAGTCCATGGCCAATCGTGGATCAAGAGTGGGTGGGCCCAGACCCGTATCGAATCTTGGGTCACGAGTAGACGGGTGGATGTCTAATCTTGGATTAAGGACAGCAGGAGGTAGTCTAGGAATTTCAGGCATGGTTTCTTGGTAAGGGAAGGAGGGGACCATGCGAAACAGATCATCCAGAGAAGAAGTTGATCTAGAAAAAGATTCTCTATATGGGCTAGAAATAAATTGACGTCCAGACGGGTCGTTGGTAGGGTAACTAGTCAAACTTAATCTAGGATCATAAGTAAAGGAGTTGGCTCGGGTTGTTGTTTCTTCATATTCATAATCAGTTGGTAATCTGAATAGCCCAGCAGAGCTAAAAGGAACCGGGAACTTCTCTCCACCTCTATAATTAAGAACAGAAGGCCCCTTTTCTAATAATGGAAATTTATCAAGGTTCTGTTTTAATGATAGTTTAGCCTGTTGAAGTGCCTCAAGAACAGAACCTAATTTGTCAGGATTGTTTTCGGTTTCAAGATTGGGTTCATATGATTTACCTTGAGAAGAAGACGCCTCTGATTGGCAGAGGTTTGTAGGGGCACCCTGCGAATATGTTGGTTGACTTTGACTATCTAACAGCTCATTTTTCGTGTTGTGGCCTGGTAAAAGTTCAGGGTCAGTTTTGGAATTTTCACTTAAGTTGGGATCTACTACGCCGTTGTCAATTGGTTGACTTCCAGAGGTAAGTTTCTCGCTAGCGCCAGGTGACGATTGAGATGGAGCTATAGTTTCTTCTATTTCTTCTGTTACATCTGAGTGTGTCCCAGGGTCATATGAATTTTCCTGAAAATATTCATGTAAGCATTAAGTGAAACAGATAGCAATATAAGTGGCAGTAGACGTTTATAATTCATAATTAAAGCAAGATCATACTCTAGTTTAAAGAGGTGGCAAAATAGGTGGGGTAACGGGTCGAAACGAGTAATTTTTGGAATGGGTGGGTCATTTTACAGGAAAACATTTTTCTCAAAGAAAGTTTTCATAATTAACTAGGGTCCAAAATGATTGCAAAAGCCATATATTCCACTCGTAATATATTATTTTGAATATAATGATCAGGAGGTTTTATACATTGGCAAGACAATTTTCGGCCATCCAACCTGTTTGACCTGTTTTCTTTTGGCATTTGTCAGCAATACCGTAATTGCTTTTTAGTGACCACCATATTAACATAAAAAGTCATTCTTTGCATGTTTAAATCCATGTACTTCTCAATAATTTATGAAAGGTCCTTTTTTGCATGATTTAAGTACCCAAACTTTAGGAAAAAAGAATTTTATTGTTGAATTTTTCTAAGGATCTAAACCCGGGGCTTTTGTGTGAAATCAATGAAAGCCTATAGTTTCTTGACAATTTCTCTTTTCTTTATAGTTAATTCTTTCAATTTTACAAGTTTCACCCATTAGAGAGATAATGTGGTAGGAATGTAGGATAGACCTATTTATAAGTAAAGAGGCCAAAATCACCACCTATTCACCTAAGCATGAATAAATAATAATAATCAAGATAACATACAGAACATACCGGTGTTGACCCATTAATCTCTCTAACTTTATCTTCCCATGCTCTTTGTGCTTTTTCTTCTTCTTCAAATTGTGCAATAAATTGAGCTTGATGTTTTAATGCTTTTTCCATTTCTATTTCAGTTCCATTACTTTGACCAGCATGCCCATTGCACATATTGGGTTCTTCAAGTGAAGTTTCGGTTGCCACAACAGCAGAAATTTTAACACCTTCTGAACTTGTTTGCCGTTCATTTTCATGATGACCGTTAGAAGCATCATTGTTTTGTGACATATCAGATCCTGACCTGGCAACACAGTGTAATAGCATTGGTCGGAAAGTTAACGGGCATATAAATAAATCTCCAATATTTAAAGAATAATATCAAACTGAAGTTGATGGTTTGCTGGTTTGACCCATTTACTTATGAATAGGTCAAATTGGGTTGTGTTTTTATCTCAATCAGGTCAAATGAAAAGAACTGCTGAAAAAAAAAAGGGAACGGGTCAAATAGGTTGGTAGTCACTGAAAGCCTATCTTTTAATGCATACAACTTCCTAAAATGTTTTATTCACAGATTTAGATTATTCTTTTAATACTATTGTTTTTGTAAAAAAGAGATCGCAGGTCAACACGACCAGGCGTTGCTCATATGACTCTTATTAAATTGGACTCGTTTCAACATGAGCCCGTTTTTTACCCTTACTAAAAGGCATCCCAACCGGTTTGCAGGTCAATCCATCCAGGCCCACCCATTTTGACCCAACCCGTTTGACATGTTACCCTACTTGCTTGATTCACCAATTCTAATAGAAGTGTTTAAGCATATGTGTATAACTCAAGATGCACGGCAAGCACACCCATGAGATCAATTTGCCTCTCAGATAGAAAACTTTCAAATCCATCAGCAAAATGTGGATCTTTATCAAGTTTTTTAAAAGTTCAATAGAAAAATTCATAGAAATAAAGAAAGAACACAAATGCTAAATCAAGTATACATAAAAGACCAAAAACTGACCTATGTTCTCTGTGTCTTATCTGGCGACAAGATTTACCAACACGTCTCGGTGAAGCACCAGTTGACGTAAAACTATTACGCCTTCTTCTGGAAGCATCCATGTACTTCTTATCAAGAAAACGGGAAGAGGAATTCGTACTGTTTTTCCATGACAGATTTTTACCATTTACGGAAGAAGATTCAACCTCAGAACCTGAAAATCCTTCTGTTTCCACATGTTTATCACTCCTGAAATCACTCGACATTTCTTCCTCATCAGTACTTGAATCAATTGGTTCCGTAATATCATTTTTGCCATGATTTTCTAAAATAGCAAGAACATCTGCTGCTGCTTTCTCTGCCTTCTTTCTTTGTAGGGACACATATTTCAGTTGCTTTTCCAACTCCGCTACCTTTGCAAGTTAGAAAATGATAATAAGTTTATAACTTTGAGGATTCTCATTGGTGTAACAGTTGAGGTGGCATGATGGGTGGGTTGGAAGGATAGAATAACAAGTCAAAACGAGTTGGGGATGGGTCAAACTTGCTGGGTAAGGTTGCCCCGCAAACACTTCTAATCCATCTTTTAATTTATATAAATCCTTAACGTGTTGCTTATGATTACAAAAACAATAGTATTACGATAAAAATCTAAGTCTTTGAATATGACATTTTAAGAGGTTGTATACATTCCATACAGACTTTGAGCAACTTTCAAACAGTTTGACTCATTCGCTAAGCTATTTTACTTGGCTTGTTCGAGATAAAGAGAAAAACCAAACGGCCAAACCTATGTGTCCATAAGCAAATGGATCGAAACAGTCTGACCAAGTTGACCAGCAAACATCTTTTGTCCATTTTACAAAATGATCATACATAATTAATGTGTAAGATATGATTAACAGAAGCGATATTAACACAGTAACCCTCTAAATCTTTGAACAAAACGAGTTAGGAGGTTGTAAGCATTTAAAAATAAACATTAAGCAACAACCAGTTTGACATGTGCGCTTTTAGGTAATTTTTTTTGCATGACTGATTTGAGATAAAACACTATCCAAATTCGACATATTTATAAGTAAATGAATCGAAATTGCCACCTCTATGCAGCAGAGAACATTACTTGAGTTGAGATGGAAGTAAAGGCCAAAAAAAATAAATAGTAGTACTATGTATTTGAGTGCATGTATGTTTCCACAATTAAATTAAATAAAAAACAAACCCTTTTTGCCAGCTCATTAACTCGCTGCCTAGCTGTTTTTGAGACAGATCTTTCAGCCTGCAATCGTGCCCGAAGAAAATCGATTGTCTTGGCAGTTGTGTCTTCCATGATATTTTTTTATATCTGTAGAAAAATATAAAAAGTGCAAGAAACATGAACCTTTGAAGCAAATGTATTGGAATCCTGAATTAAAATTTTTGTTACTGTTCCTTTTTTCATGAATGAAATTTTACAGATTTACCCTGCTGGGATTCCAGTTAAGAATCGTTTAGCATAATTGAAAAAAGAAGTTAGTTGATGATCATTAATGACCTTAAATACCATGTCAAATTCATAATAGAACAACCAGGCGTGCCTTGACTTCTGAGTCAAAGTGGCTACTTTTCCAATTCTAAGTTTGGCATAAATTTTATAACTTCAAGGAAGAACCGGTAAATATGCAGTTGCTATTAAATGTACTACAGGTGAAATGCTTTGACTTATATATTCCACATATTATCAACAAAAAAAATGCCCGTCATTTTGAAACTAAAAGACCAGAAGTCAGAATTTAACTCCTTATTGCGAATAAAGGAAGTTATGCCAAAAATTTAAAAACACACACACACTATATATATACATATATATATGTATATATATATAGAGAGAGAGAGAGAGAAATACGAGAAGGTTGAGAACCCTGAGGACATTAAAATTATGACTTAATTAATAATTCAAATGTGAGCCAATTCACATGTGACTATTGTTGGAGGTTCAAATGAAAAAGAAAAGGTGAAAACCACAAAATTACCTTTTAATTCTCATCTTATTTAATTAATCCCCATGTGAATGATCTAGGCTGTTAGCATGAGAATGGATCAAAGCACATGCGAATCTACACATAGTTTGGTGGTTTTTTACTTTGTTGACTCTCATTTGAACCACCACTAATATTTAATATATGAATAGAATAATGCGTAATTTTAAAGTACTCACAGTTCCCAACCCTATTGTGGTTCTCACTTGAACCAGCACCTTTATTTAGATATATATAACACACATTGGTATTCAGAGAGTGGTGAACGGAATGGGAAGGTGTTACAGCAAAGTTAACGAGAGACTAAATGAGAAAATAAGGTTTTCTAATCCACAGTGAGATAAATTCACAGCTTTTTCAGTCTCTGCTATTTGAAATGCACAAAAACAGCCTCACCTCAGAACCTGCTTTTAATGTCTAACAAAATATATACTACTTCCAGGATCATTCAAGCAGGATGCACAATATTTTATGCACATGCAACAACAGTAAGATGAAATAACATGATTACATGCTTTACAATTCAAATGTTGTATAGGAGTGTAGAATTAAATAACAGGTCCTGAATAAGTATTTGCTAAGGGGAATTTCCATCCCCACAAAACATATGCAGATGGTCTTAGTAAATTGTAGAGGTGACCATTATGACCCATTAACCTTAAAACAGGTCAAACTGGGCTATTTTTTCTCCAACATGTCAAATAGGGGAGCGGGGGTGTTTAGCTAAAAGTAAAACATTCAAACAGAAGTTACCCAGAGGCCAGAGTGTATCCAAATGCTTGTAACCTTATCTTTACAAAAAAATATAGATTATTATTCTAATTGCATAGCTTTTATTCGCATTCTATACTAAGCTAATTATAAATATCAAATGAAAGTGTTTGTGGGTAAACCAAATTGACTAGGTCCGTATTAAGTGATATTAAGAACTAAACACTTCTGACATGTTACCAAACACACCCATCTTGCCACCTCTAGTAATTCACAAGTATATATTGGAATGGAGAGTACATTATAAACTCCATTGATTTTAATATTAACATAACAAAAGAAATAAATTACACGAGCAATTCATATTAGAAAATTTATTGAAAATTAGTCTTCCAATACGGACTCAACAAGTTTCTTAAAAAAATCTCCCCAATTGGAAGCTGGAAATATAGCTAGGAGAACCCAAATCCCCCAACTTCTGCTTTTCCCCTTCTGAATTTCAAAGACAGTCAAACTACTTTTCAACAGTAATATTAGTTTAAATACATTTTTTTATTTGAACGGCGTAGTGTTAATACATCTACTTATTGAAGAAAATTCTGATACGAGAAACGTAACTGGATGCAAAAAATAAGTCATGTTAAGGGTGAATTTTGACCTTACTAAGTTTCAAATATGATTCTCAAAAGAGGATATTGGGCACAACCTCTCTTGCAATCAAGGTTTAAGGGAATAGTTGCTAGACTAGATGTTCAACCATCATTAGTACTAATGGTGATTAACAATTATTCAAACCTTACAAAGCACTTTGGAGATGTGTTATAATTCAATTAATCATCCCTGCCCATCATAAACAAGCACAAAACAACTATTAAATCCAAAAACCTACATCTGGATACAATATCCTATTAGGGAAAAGAAACCTATCATAAAGCTATCCATCAAATCATAAAAAATGCAAAGTTGCAAACACATGAAAGGCCCTGGGCTTTATTTCATCCTACTTTGGGTGGAGAAAGAACACTGGAAACCTTGATCTAGGTGCAGGGCAACATCTTAACAATTTTGATAATGAGCCACGGTCTCATATCAGTGTTCGTATCTTTATAAATTTATTTATTATCACTATTATTTTCCTTTCATTCTATCTTCTCCACAACAGTTACAATCATCAACGGAAGTTACAAAAGTGATGAACCAGAAGCATAAAACTGATATGCACATTGTACAAAGCAACTATCGCCTTATTCATCTGTCAACATTGACAATCATCTAGGGACCCTAGATCGAAGAAAAAATTACATGCCAAACAATATTTCTTTCAAACAACAAAAAAACTCACACACATGCTGACATGCTTCTAAAGATATACTCAACCTCACAACTCAAAGGTTGCAAACACATCCTAACATCAATTTACAGCACTCCTCGTCTGTTTATTCATTATCCAATAGCACACAGTGATCCATTTGTTACAATCGTCAATACTACTTCGAACTAAACGCCTTCAGAATCAGATCACGATAAATCCAACCTACCTCTCAAAATCTAAAATCACCGAATCACAAAACCACACAAAACACAATCACAACAACAACATCAAAAATCCATCACACGGATGACGATCTGAGCCGAAAAACTTACACATCGATTCTGGAAGTTGTACGTACTAAAATCAAAACAATAGATCAAGTAAAACCTCAACAATAAGCGAAATCGAAGTGATCCGATTGACAAAAGAGGTGAATTAAGAAGCAATTAAGTGCGGAAATGAAGAAGAAATGGAGTAATTTACCTTACGAGTGGATTTCCATGGAGATTATGAACCCTAAGTACGGATAATTCGGATTTTTGGCTTCTATTTGTGGAAAGTGTAGTGATAGTGAGTTTTGAAGTAGAGGAGGAAGGTTCTGTGATAGGTGAAAGTCAGTGGGTGTTTGGGATTGGTTATTAAAAACTCCTTTTTAACTTGTAAAAAAAAATAAGTCGAAAGAAGATAGAAAATATGTTTGGATGAAAATGAAGATGTGAGAAGGAGAATGAGTTTTTAAAAAATTAAAAATTTTAACTTTTTAAAAAAAAAATTTTAAAATTCTAATTTTTTAAAACTTCTTTTGATAATTCAAAAAAATATATAAATAAGTAATCCCAAACATAACCTCAAAAAGGATTAACAATATCATTGGTTTCCACTTCCCGTAGCAAAGAGTGATAATCATGACTTAAATAAATTGAAAATTACAAAAACAATTTCAACAATTTTAACAAATAATTGTATCACTGACTTAAACAAATTACAACTATTTCTAATAATGATTTCTAAAGTTAAGCATAAGTTTAAAAATATATATTCTAGTGTTGATAAAAAGATTAAAACAGTTGCGGAACTATAAACTTTTTTCAATGGGGTAATTACGTTTTGTTGTTCGACTGCCAATAAATTTGATTTGTAATTTATTGGGTCGGGTTGGTTTGTCTTATAGATTTACGTAGAGGTGTACAAACTGGATTTTTTTGTCAAACCGGATCAGTTTTTAAACCGGACTGGATTTCCATGCGTATGTACAAACCATTTTTTTTCAAACTCATCAAGAATACTCAAGCCGCTCAAATCAGTTTGGACGGGTTGTAAACTGGTTTTTATCTCGATTTAACTGGTTTTTTTATCCCGGGACCTCGCCCTAACCCTCTAGGAGAAAACCAACAACTGAAAAAAAAAAAAAAAAACCACTGGCTGAACCCAGAGCATCTTTTTCTCTGAGTTAGACTCGAACGCAAAACCTCTTTCGTTTTTAATTGTCTTGAGTACCTAATCTTAACCATTTAGACTGAGAATCATTAGTATTTCAAGACACATGGTTGAAACTTTATTTCACACAAAGATCAAAACCCTAAAAAAATTACTGTACTTGTTATTCGTGATATTTTTTTATATATTAATGGTTTCCTTCATCCTCAAATCTCATATCTTGATTCTACATATCACTTTGCAAAGTAGGGTGGTTGGCATCATTCTAGTGTGGGTTTTCCCTTATACAAAGGAATTCAAATAATAAACTTAATGAATATTTTGATGCTTAAAATAAAAACATCATTGAATTTTAAAATAAAATCCATCTAAGATTTGTCACTCTTTCTTTATCCATATGTGCTCTTTTTTTGTTGATGGTTAGCATCAATGGTGGACCATAAATTAATATTTTCAAAATTTACAATCAAGCCTAGAAAATAAAGCAGAAAAATAGAGCCAAGGCCCAAGACCAAAAAATACAAAACACACATTTAACACTAACGGGAGTCGAAACCAGGTAATTTGACTAGAATTAAATGACGTGAACCACTGCGATCAAAAAACTTTTCGTTGCATGTATACCACATAAAAATAATGTTTAGTGGGGTCACTTGACCCATATGAATGCAAATGGTTATGCCTCTGGATATAAAGATGCACAAATCGTGTTTAGGGTTTGATCTGATTATGGTTGAATCAAGGAAGGTCAAGGCCACTTATGAGTCAAACCTGTTTGGGTTTGAGACTAGTTTTTAAATAGGAAAAATGCCACTTTGATTTTAAAATGGGTTTATTAGGTTCAGTTTGGTTTAGTTTCGACGTAAGGGGTTTGTGATTTCAGTCCTACGTGTAGCGTTGATTCGTGACCGGTATCAATGTCGGCCTTGATTTTGGTTTGCTAACCAACCGAAATTAGATATATTTTCATCCCTAAAACGACACTTCAACTTTAAGTCTTTTACAAATTATGCATTTTTTCTTTTATATAAATACTAACATACTTTAGATTTCCATTTGTTGGTAATAGGATGTCCACAAATAAAAATTTGTTGTCGTGTTACAAATGTTAAATGAGAAAAAAATCTAAACCTAATTCAGTTCTTTTTATTACAACGTTGTTGTAGGCATATATCTAACATCGTATTTGACTATTTAATTGTTTTAGATTGTTTAATTTATAACTTTGTGAGTTTATAAACATTTTAGCAAAATATTGTATTTTCTGATTAGTTAAATGTGAGTTAAAAAAAATATATGGCTTAGAGCTTGCAGTTACAATATTAATATGTACAACGATTGATCTTATACAATGATTGTGTGTTCTATTTGGACAACCAAAAAGTAAGAATAAAACAAACCATACATTGACATAGAGAAACAAAGGATCTCCATCATAATTATAGATGTCGCATTCATTCGTTTATATTCGTGAACGTTGGATAATGTGCTCATGTGTGTTTGTTAATTTAAAGATTTAAAATTTTTAAAATTTTTTTTTTACCAGTTTTTATAAGCTTTAAAAAATATGAACCGTAGTCATATTATAAGTCTTTGCCAAGATTCCCCATTTGACTATTTCAAACTTCAATTTGTGCTAACATTTAACAAACTTCCTAATTTTTATGTTACTTATAATTATATATAGGGATGTTAAGATAATCATGTTAAACGTGTGTTAAAGCTTGACAAGTTTTCGCTTGTGTTCATTTATGTTCATAAACTTTTGGCTGTCTCTATTTTTGTTCAGTTGTCTTTATGTTTATTTATGTTCGGTTAGTGTTCATGAATAATTAATTTCCTTAGTAAACGAACATGAACAATATATCTCATCCGGTAAGTGTTCGTGAGCAATTTATGAACAACCTCGTTTCTTTAAACAGCGAACATGAACAAGGCTTTGTTCGTATTCATTTGGTTCGTTGACAACCCTACGCTTACCAGATCCACCTTTACCGTGGTAAGTTCAACATCTTTGTTGTTAGCGGGAAATCGGTGATTAAACCATTTTAACTACAAATCAAGATGTCCAATACAATTAAATGCTTTCATTTCATATGGTTGTTGAACTCTGAGAAACAGACACTTTTTTACGAGATATGCAAAATTTATTTCAAAGGAAATGTGCCAAGCTTGAATCACCAGTCATTCTTTTTCTTCGGCTGTTTATTTCGGATTGGGATTTTCGGATATTTCGGATTCGGTTTCGGATGCGAGTATTTTTGAACACCCCTAAAGTATACTAGCTTTATTTGTTTATTATTTACATTTCGTATTGTAGTTGTTATATTACCGCTCATATTCTCTTGTAACAATGTTATGTGCTATACTATTTGCAATATATATTAACGCCTCAAATTATACCTTGTATTAATTAACAAGAAAGGTTACAATGAGGTTTTCGATTTTACACTTTAGTCACAAAACTTCTGTTTGTTCTTTTTTATTTGCAGATTTTTCTTTCTTTCCGATTTTGACATGATTAAAACGTGCCTTTGCCAATTTCGTCGCGCGAGTCATCACAACACGCGTCCCGTCTAATTATTCAAAAACTCATCTATCTCACATTTCTTTCGTCTTTTTCTGTGATCTTGATTTTGCATCATCAAGATGGATTAGGGAAGAATCGTGTAATCCTCACCCCGGACCTCTTCCTCTAACAATCGTTGATTGCCAGGTTGGTTTAGGTTCTTAAAGGTTTTGAAGGTCATGTTAGCTTTGTATCTATAACTATAATCTAAACCGTGCACGTTGCTGCAAGGGTTATTTTGAAACATAGTGATTAAATTTCTTGTTCAAGATTCTAGTATTCCTCCTCATCCCCAATCACGGTCGGCGAACACTAATCGACCAAGCCATTCAAGTGTAATTAATGGTGGCTAACCCCATTCAACTGACTCAGCATTTTTATTCGTGTTTCATCCTCCCAATCTCTAACATCTCAACCAACGATTTTGAAAAAATGACGACCGTGGAGCACAAGGAAACATCACTATAATTAAAATCCAAATATTCAAAGAAAAAAACTTAGTTGAATAATAACAAAATGAAGTGGGCCATTTTTGCAAGTTTTCAAAGATTGGTAACCAACTCAAGAAAACTAAAAAAAGTAATGGAGAAAACACACAAATACATAATACATTTAACAGTATACGTAATTGTTACTTCTAGATCAAACGATAAATGTTGTAATATCCATCATTTAATACCAACCAATATTGTTCGTTTTTCTAACAAAGAGCCAGCAACTCTTCTTTTAGTTGAGTGTGAAAAATTCTTAATAAGACGTCACCAATCCTTAAAATTGTACCAACTCGGGCACATTTAACTGTAAGGTTCTCCTCTTATTCATATTCATTGTGTTTGAAACGCATTGCTGCTATTTGATACGGTTACTTCTTGTAAATCAACATATCTCATGCCCGATGTATGATTTGCGAGTGTTAGAAAACCTATTAGTAATTGAGAAAATCTTATAGAATAGCAATCAAGTTTTAAAAGTGTTTCAATTAGGTCACTTATGCATATTCCGTTCAAATTGGATAACTAAACCATTAAATCGATTCATTATCAAATTATTTTCGAGTCAAGAAATAAATGACGAATAAGATGCGAGGGTCGGAATTTACAATATATGTAATCATATTAAAAAATTAAAAAAAACATGTTAATTATTATTAAAAAATAAAAAACACATAAAATCCACGTCATGACACCGCGTTAACATAAAAAATATTTTCTAATCGAAAAAACAACATGCTAAAAATTAAATCAAAACCGTTAATTAAAGAAAACATAAAAACCAAATGAGTTAATTAAAATATTTTATAAACATTAATGAGTTAATTGAAAGGGTTTCAAAACTTTGGGTACTTACCCCTAACTAAACAGTAATCTACAAGTATTATATTACGTCAAAACCGAGTTATCAGATATCAAAAGCAAAATCTATACATCTGTTCTACTCCGATTTCATACAGAATCCACGCTCCACCGTGTTTCAAACCTCCGATCCTTCATCGTTTTGCATCTCCGACACACTATGCATTACTGGATTCAAGCTTCACCGGCCGATTTCACCGGACCACTTCCTCAACCTCGAAGGTAAAACGATCAATTTCTCCCCCAATTCCTCTAACCTAAATGTGTTCTATCATTTTTCGATGCAATTTGGTACTGATTCGTGTAATTTGATATCGCGATTGCAGTGGTCACACCGCGGTCAACATCGGAAAGTCGAAGATCGTGGTGTTTGGTGGTCTGGTTGATAAGAAGTTCCTCAATGACATCTCTGTATATGACATCGGTATCACTTTGTTTGATTATTAATGTTATTGTAGCATTTAACCGAATTTTGAGATAATATCTGTCTATTAGTTTTCAATTTTTTGTGGTTGTGGTTATTATAGTGCTGATTATCAACTGTCAGTTGTGAATCGATACTGTAGATTTTGTTACTGTAAGTAGGCAGTGCTGCTAGATGGTATCTTGTGCACAATATACAGTTACAACTGTAAGGACATCAATTAGCATGTTGCTTTTCTATAATCAATGGTGAAAAGAGACATCCCTGGCAATTAGTAGACTAAAATTAGAAATGTAGATTTTTTCAGTTAATGTTACTGTAAGTAGGCAATAATTAGTGTGTTTTGCTGCTAGATAGTGTTATAGCTTATGTTAGGCGGTTATATTTTAGTTACCAGTTAGAGTTTGTTTCATCTTTCGGTTTCATTTTTGAGTCCTACATATATAGGAGATCTTCCGTTGTATTGATTCATTCCAGTGAAAGTATTCTTTCGTATTAATATTTGTTTGCTTTACAATATAAGAGTGGTGTTTTTTTGCCTGATTACCTTTCGACGGTAAGTTTTGCGGCAACTGTTCTTCATTTTTTCTGGCTGTTTCTTCAAGTCTTATTGTTTCTTTGCTTTACGAATTAATCAGGAATCAGATCTGGTCATATCATTGAACATGAAACAGAAATTATTTGGCTATATATTCCAAAAGAAGATAGAATAGTGTAACAGAAGAAGAATTAGTATCAAGGTTAAACATCAAATAAATTTTAAATCTACAACACAATCAATCTAGTAAAACACCTGCTTCTTCAATCCAGAGCCTTCAACAACAATTGTTATCGGCTGAACTAGTAAGTGTGGTCATCAGCTCGGGGTCTCTTTATCCCATGAGATAAATGTAAGGTCTCCCTTCACCTAACTCCTAGACCCTACTATATGAGTGAAATTTCATTAGGTACGTTTGTTCGTTTGTTGCTTGCTTGTTCATCGGTCAAATTAGTGCAACAATCTATGATTTTAGAAAACAATTGGTGCCATGAGTGTCATAAATGTGAGATTACAACATGAAGATCAAACGAACGAGAAGGATTTTGTTATTACTTGCCCGATTTGTGAAAACTAGGATACAAATCATCTTTTTGCCATGACTTTGTTGTGGGTGGATTTGACCACTAGATTGACATTTCATTTTTATGTTACTCACTCTACTGTACTTTTGCATATCATGCATTGCGATACATGGGAACTGCTACCACTATCAGAGTGTCAGGTCCACCATTTCATCACATTCATTGACAATTTCGGTTGCTTTACTTTGATGTACCGATTATCCACTCTCATGCAATCAATACCTTTAGACACTTTAAACCTCTTTTAGGAAACCTCATTTTCTGCACCATCAAACATTTGTTGTATGTTGCTGCTCCTGAGCTTACACGTGACCCAACAAAATAGAAAACTGCCACTTTTCTGAGGAAGCTTGAGCATTATTGTTTCATGCTCGTCTATTGAAGAAGTTTGAGTATGATGCATATGCAACTGTTGCTTTCTCATCATTCAATTGCCTTTACTAGTTTTATATATTCATCTCTTTATAAGGTTTTGTTTGGCCTTCATCTTGATTATTTCATCTTGCGTACTTTTGGGTGTTTGTGTTATCTGCTTCTTGGTGACACTCGAGCTGTTTCTTGGTGGCACTTGAGCTAATAAACTCTCACCTAAATTCACTCCTTGTTTATATATTGTTTATGCTCTGATTATTGTTGATATTTATGCAATGATCCTCATACATATCGTATGCCAACTTGTGGGGGCATATTAGAGCTTATGCCAAATAGTTATTTTTTAGTTATTTGTTGTAGTTTGTTACATCTTTTTGTTCTATTTTCACTCATATATATACATAGGGCATCTTCCATTGTATTGTTTTATTCTAACTAGTAGATATGTCCGCACGTTGCGGCGGCTTGAACTACTTGAATCACATAATTTGATTCTAGCTCGTGTAGTAAATGTTTACTTTTAAATGTGTATCACATTGATGTATTAGAGAGAATGATTTCAAGAATTAGAAAGTGCTTAAGTACCTAAAAAAACATATGCATACATTATTTTAATTGCTACATAAACCGATAGATTCAATTTGACAGCTACATAAACAACATACAAAAAACATGCACAAATATTAACATGTTGTATTTGAACATAAAGACATGTTACTTTTTCTAAACTACAATGCATTTAAATACAAACTAAGCTACTTTAAGAGTGTCTTTTCCCTTGCTAGTGAGATTCTAATAGAAATAGATCTACATATCTTTTTCCTTACAAATGTGATATCTGGTAGCAAAAAATCCAATTTGACTTGTAAAATTATGACTTTTCCAAGCCTTTTGAATCCCACTTCACTTCTTAAATCTACAATATTTTAATACTGTAATCTTTTATGTGCTTTGCTGGACTGATGCATTACAGTTTATATTATTAAAACTAACATAGTTATATTATTTATATTAACATAGTTATTGTTAATCAAATTATGGTTCACGTCCAGCTTTGAACTGCGGACGTTTCAATTTTTGACCCCATAAGTTAGATGACTATTTAATTACATAGTTATAAAGTTTAACCATTATGGATTCATTATTAAGCTAAACTAAAATAAAACTATGTAAATTGGCATCCGATCATGTTCAAGTCAAACAACTTAAACTCAAAAGAAACTTATATTATGAACGATAAAACAAAACTACAAACCTGAATGAAACTTTGGTTCTACTTGCTCCACTGTCAAAAGGAAGTCACTTCAACTGTACTTCCATTTCTCACTACCCACCTTTGCAACCTATTATTTCAAAATAAAAATAAATAAACAATATAACTAAACCAATAAGGTATAGCTAATTTAGTTCTCCAATTGCATTCAAATATTACTGGTGCAACTTTTATGTTGCCATTGTTTAATGCTCCCTACACGGCGCCACAACAAATTGTCTAAATCAATTGAATGTAAACAGATGAAAAGTACGTAGTTTACCTGACCATGTAATAAAATCATAAGATCACACGAAGAGAAAAAAATTGTAGTTGTTTGGTTTTTAGTAACCTTTTTTTAAAACAAAATGGAAATAATATAAGCAATTAACACAATATAATATGAAATGGGTACACTTAATAAAAGATCATGAGATAAATTAAAAGACTAATCACCTCTCTAAAGGCTTTCTAGAACCAAATTCATTAGAGGATTCATAGGTTTTATAACAAAAATAGAACATAAAGTTAGTGATTCTAAACTAATAATAGCATAATCTGTGAAGAATAATGGATTAACAACACCAACAGGTGAAAGCACTGTCATTTTTTGCTCGCCTATGAGTAACATAAGTGGTCCCTACTTCAATACTTTCCAGGATTGATTAGTGTTAGCAACTAAAGTAGTTTAACTGAGATGGATGTTTTTCAACTACAAAATCAATTAAATGATAAAGCTCTACACTATAAAAACATAACAATAAGACACACTAAACAATGATATGGTCACCAAGATAAGGAGTAAAACTCCAAAACATAAAAATGCAATAGTTTAATGTTATACCAATATATTTAAGTGTTAAACATGACAATCACCATTACCTCCTGCAGTACGTTGCGGTTGTGTAAAACACTATCTTCAAATCACCTTCAGATCCTTAAAACACCATCTTCTACTTGGTGGGAAATCAAAACCTAAAACATAAAACCCAAATCAACATTAGTGGAACTTGTTATTAGCATACAATTATGCTTACATGTGTGATCCTGCTCAGTGCTCACTTGTTGTTCAACGCTCACGATTCCAAAATGGAACTTGAACTTCTGAAACCGTAAAAAGCCTAGCACAAAATAAAACATTAAAGAAGTTGAACCTGGCAGATAGAAACCATTATAATGATGCCAATGGAATCTTAGCATACACCACCACCATCTCTGTTCCGTCTCCACCTCATCTCGTTCTTCGTTTCATATGTCAGTCAGTCACCGTCATGCTTCAACCCCTCGACAACACTATCTAATGATTATGGTCATCGAAGAAGCTAAAGCAGATGAACGGCGGCACAACGAAATGGAAACCATAAACCCTAATTGTTATCTGCAAGAGTCGTGAACCCGTCGTCATCTCCAAGATGAAAAGCTTCTCTTTTCCCTCTAATTTTTTTGGCCTACTTTGATAAAGCATGAAGACGACGAATTTCAAGTCCGGGCACGTGTCTAACTATTACCAGGTTGTACGTGTTGTTTAAAAATGTATACATTAAACAGAGGTGAAAGACGAAGGTGGAGGTTAAAGGTGTTAAGCAAAACCAAATCGGAACCTTCGCCTCAACCTTCGATGGGCGGTAAAAGCTTACTAAAGTCGAAGGTCCTCTTCTCCGCCACTTTATGTCCTCTCCATAGGGTTTCCTTTCTCTCAGTCTCTCTCCATTTCTTTCTCTGAATCTTTGGAAAGACACGTACCTGTTCATATGTATTAACACGCAACACAACAAATAAAACAACACCATAGAAACTTGTGCCACCTGCTTCCTGAGTTGTAGAGAGAAAGTTGCCGGGCAAGGGTGACCTTGCTGGTGGTTGTAGACGTGGCACAAATGGTGCCTCAAAACAAAATCAAGCTGTAATGAGTTGTACTCGATGCTAATCAAATGGTATATTACTATTCATGTAAGTTTCAAATGTTATATTATAAATGAGACTTTCTTTTTGCATTTGCACATACCTATTTTGTTTTGAATAGTAGCCTATACACGACATACGATTACAACTTGAAGGCCATTAGCGTGTTGCTTTTGTATAATCAATGGTGAAAAGATTGTTAGACCAAAATTAGGAATGCAAATGTTTTTTTGGAAGAATGTTATAAGGTATTGATGGTGGAAAGATGTTAGGTTCTTTAGCTAATTGTTAGGTTCTTTCTAAGATATGGACCAAAAATTTAAAAGGCTTGGAGATTGTGGGGATCCAGAATTCCAGATCAATCTTGAATCAAAGGGTTTTGGTGGTAAATTCTAAATTTCTTCATAAAGATTTGAGGAGAAATCCTTGGAAATATATGGAACAATTTAGAATGATATGGAAACACCATGGAAAGGTTGGATATTTCCAAGGAAGATCTTAGAGTTATTTTGATGGGTATTCATATGGTTCATTTGGCCAAGACACCACAAAAGGACCACCAAAGCTACCTCGAGAATACCTTGTGATCGCTTTGTGAAGTGTTCTTGAAGCAATACAAAACGTTCTTGTGTTAACATAATCTTGTGCTCCGCTGTAAGGCGTTACGAAGCTGTGCGGGAATCACGGAACGGGGAAGGCTGAACTTAGGACTAAGTGCCGCAGGGAAGGTTGAGTAGAGATAATTCCGTGACACAGGGCTTTAATTTTAATTTTTGGATTACAAGTGTGTTGATGTTGTGACTTTATATTTTACAATGCTAGTTTTCATCAGTGGGACTTCCTTGGTGACGGTAACTCGCTATTACTTCGCTTTTAGAAGTATTGGAACATAAAAAGTTACATATTATTATAAAGTCCTGTTGTGTGGAATTGAGTTATGAAATTCATTTATTCATAGTAATTTCTTATTCTAAATCTTTTTTTTTTTTTTTTTTTTTTAACTTTGTAGATAATAAGCTATGGTTTCAACCTGAATGCACTGGTAGTGGTTCAGAAGGGCAAATGGCACCCAGTCCTCGAGCATTTCATATTGCCATTGCAATTGACTGCCATATGTTTGTTTTTGGCGGGAGACTTGGTACCAAGAGGTTGTTCGTCTACCAACCTTTAATTGATAAATTTTTTGGACAACTACAAAAAGAGAAAAATTGGAAAAGATTTTCAGCCAATATCCATACTACTTAGCTATTACTGATAAAGATACTCAACCTGCAGGTTGGGAGACTTTTGGGTCCTGGATACTGGTGAACCCCTTTAATCAAAATACTTTTTATTCATCAACTATAATACTTTTAAATTTCTTGATGAGTATTTTGTTGGAATCTAATAATAATTTCAGATATATGGCAATGGTCTGAGCTTACCAGTTTTGGTGACTTGCCTTCACCAAGAGATTTTGCAGCTGCTTCAGCTATTGGGAATCAAAAAATAGTAATGTCAGAAATGCTTCACATTATTTTCCCTAATCTATCATTTGTCTTCTTTGGTTTACATGACATAGTAATACGTGAACCTTGAATGCTTAACTATAGGTATGGCGGATGGGATGGTAAAAAGTGGTTATCTGATGTATATGTTTTGGATACAAGTAAAGATTTTGCCTTTAAAATTTTATCCTTTAGCTTTTAGATAGTGTTATTACTATAATTATTGTATATTTATACCAACGGATTAAGATATTATTTATGCTATTTGAAAAGTGTCATTGGAGTGGACTGAGTTGGCGGTATCAGGAACATTGCCACCACCAAGGTGTGGCCATACAGCTACTATGGTTGAGAAGCGATTGCTTGTATACGGTGGAAGAGGTGAGATAAGTATCCAGCTCTATGTAAATTACAATTAAGTCATCCTGTGTAAATAACTACAACATAGCTATATCATCTCATAATTGGGCTAATCTACATTCCAAATCAAGATCAATGAGCATGTATCTCATAATTAGATGAAATGAATTTTATAATCCACCCAAAATTTCACAAAAATATTTATTTCACTTCCAAGAAAGAAAAATGAAGCTCTTAAGACGTACTCAAATATATAACAGAGTTTCAATCTATCACATCCATCATTTTTCAGCATATTCATCTAGGCCAGAACAGGACAACCAAAAAGAGTATGTTCATTCTCAGCTTTTATAAAAGGAAAAAATAGGTGATTGCTTTGGCATGGGTCCGGGATTTCCAACCTTGTATGTGCCAGCTTCTTCCTTTCTCTTTAACTTGATCTGTTTAGAACAATATACCTCCATTCTTTTCAACACAAGATGACAAATAAAGAAAACAATATTTCTTTTCTTTTCTCTCCTTTTTTCTTTTCTTCTCTTAAATTCAAGTGTGTTCCCGGGGATCACACAGTTGTAGTCAAAATCAGGATCACACGTGTAGCCAAAGTCTAAGTACATCATGTTAAAATATGTAATTGAGGTGACAATGGGAATCTGAACTGAAATAAAGTTAGATTATATCATATAGGAAAATGTACTTTTTTTGTTTTGATAACACAACTGCATATGTAATATTTATTGCCCCAGGATTGGTAGACAATCAAAATTGGATACAAAACAAATAAATTCTTCAATAAATGATTTAGGGTTCGTTACCCTTAAATCTGTTACAATGATCGGCAGATATATAGATTGCAAGAGACCGACACGTCGTTTACTTAGAACGCCACAACCATACGTCCAATTCAGTTTCTATATTTCAAACTCTACACTAAGACCCTTTAAATAATTATAAATACATAACTGACTCGTAACTATGACTTTCTTATAATTAAATAATTGACTTGTAACTTTTATTCAAACTTGGGTCAGTAGTTATAAGGCTAACTATGATTTTAAAACAGTTATTAGTTTGGTTTGTATTAAAATTGTTTGGCCGAAGGCCAACATGTTGTGTTGTGGGCTCCGATCCATCTTGGGTCGGGCCCTGGAACAGCCACAAAGCTGCTGCAGAAAGGGGTTAGGGGCAGCCGGCCCTAACCCTAATCTGCCAAAACTTATTTTTGTTAAGTTTTTATTGTCTTCTATTATAAATACCCGCATATGTACTTGTAATCTTTTAAGTCTTGAAAGTAATAAAAAGAAACCCTGGTTCGTAGCCCGTGGACGTAGGTCAATCCTTGACCGAACCACGTTAAATCTCTGTGTTCTTTACTGCTTTGATTAGTATCTGTGCTCGTGTGATTGTGTATGTGTTTTCTGCCAAGAACTGCAGCATTATTGCTGCTGCCTTCTGCCGCCATCAACATCCTTCTGAAGGGCTGCTGTTTGTAGCTGATAAACCACCAGCAGCCGCCATCACAGCCGCCGCAAAGGGGCTGATTTGCTGCAGTGAACAGGCTGCTGTTCTGTTCTGTTTCATGAGCTGATGCTGTTGTTTTCTGCTCTGTTTCTGATCAAAGAACAACCACAAAACAGGTTCTGTTTTGGGTATTCTGTTCAGTTTGATTAGTTCACGTTATTGGTTGTTTGGTTAAATTATTTCCGCTGCGTAGTTACGTTTATTACTACTATTATTGCTATCATTATCTCGTCACTCGTTTTAGAAATCAATTAGAAATACCGACAAGTTCTTAAGGCCCGAGCCGTAGTATTGTATTGATTTCGTACCCTATCCGAATCCTCGGGTCAGCCGCGTACACATAATACCTAACAAGTGGTATCAGAGCCTTGGTTGCTCTCATCCTTTGATCTCCGGTATTATGGCTGATGAGGGTAAAACGAGAATCGAGAAGTTTGATGGCGTCGATTTTGGATGGTGGAAGATGCAGATCGAAGACTTACTTGTTCAGAAAGATTTGAGTGCAACGTTGTTCGGTGATAAACCTGAAAACACCAAAGATGCTGATTGGGCTGCACTTGATAGGAAAGCTGTTGCTGTGATTAGACTCTCGCTGACAAAGAATGTTGCCTTTAACATTCTGAAGGAAACGACAGCCAAAGGTGTCATGGATGCACTGTCTAACATGTACGAGAAGCCGTCCGCAGCCAACAAGGTCTTTCTTATTCGGGAACTTGTAAACACGAGACTAAAGGAAGGTGGTTCTGTTAACACTCACATTAACAACTTTAACTCTATTATTTCTCGCCTAGTGTCTGTCGATATCAAATTCGATGATGAAGTCCTAGCCTTACTATTGTTATCCTCGTTACCTGAAAGCTGGTCAGGAACCGTTACAGCAGTTAGTAGTTCATCTGGAAACACTAAGCTTAAACTTGATGGAGTTCGCGACCTGATTATGAGTGAGGACATTAGAAGAAGGAGCACTGGTGAGTCTTCCAGTTCCTTGTTGAGTACTGAAGGCAGAGGAAGGAAGAACGAACGAGGAGGTAACAGGGGCCGATCTAAATCAAAGAGAAGAAGTAAATCAAGACCAAGAAAAGATATTACTTGCTGGAATTGCAAGGAGACCGGGCACTTCAGAAGTCAATGTCCCAAACCATCGACATCTAAAGAAAAGAAAGAGGTTAACGCTGCTACGGATGATACAGATGATGATACTCTTATCTGTTGCGTTGAGAACACCACTGAGTCATGGATCATGGATTCTGGCGCTTCTTTTCATGCTACCTTTAGCGCAAAGAAGATGAAGAATTTGAGAACAGGAAACTTTGGCAAAGTTCGTTTGGCTAATGATCAGACTCTGGATATTACTGGGATGGGAGACATTGATTTGAAGACTCCTCTAGGAAATACATGGACACTGAAAGATGTTAGGGTAATTCCTAAGTTGAGGAAGATGCTAATCTCCATTGGGCAATTAGATGACCAAGGTTATGATGTGTTGTTCGGGGGTGGACAATGGAATGTCGTCAAAGGAAACTTGGTAGTTGCTCGTGGAAAAAGAAAGGTACTTTATACATGGTTGAGGTACCGGCAGGTGATGTGAATGCAGTAACCAGTGGACCAAGTCAATCTAGTTTGTGGCATCAACGACTTGGTCATATGAGTGAGAAAGGCATGAAGATGCTAGCAGAGAGAGGTAAATTCCCAGACTTGAAGAAAGTAGAACTTGAAGCCGGATTCTGCGAACCATGTGTGCTTGGTAAGAAGAAACGTGTTACTTTTGTGAAGACTGGAAAGACACCTAAGGCTGAAAAACTTGAACTTGTCCACACTGATGTGTTTGGACCAACTCCTGTAACATCATTAGGAGGCTCCAGCTATTATGTTACCTTCATTGATGATGCGACGCGCAAAGTATGGGTTTATTTTCACAAAAACAAGTATGATGTGTTTGATGTTTTCAAGAAATGGAAAGCAGCTGTTGAGATGGAAACCAATCTGAAGGTGAAGTGTATAAAGTCGGATAATGGAGGGGAATATATCAGCAATGAATTTGTCAATTACCGTGCTGAAAGAGGAATCAAAATGATCAAGACGGTTCCCGGTACTCCCCAACAAAACGGAGTAGCTGAGAGAATGAACAGGACGTTGAATGAACGAGCCAGGAGCATGAGATTGAATGCAGGGCTTCCCAAAACCTTTTGGGCTGATGCAGTTAACACTGCTGCATATCTGATAAACAGAGGACCTTCGGTTCCTCTTGGTTTCAAAATACCAGAAGAGGAATGGCTTGGAAGAGAGGTTAGTTACAAACATCTAAAGGTTTTTGGTTGTGATGCATATACTGGTGTAAAAGACTTTAAGAGGGATAAGCTTGATCCTAAGGCAAAGAAATGTACCTTCATTGGTTATGGATCTGAATCGATGGGATATAGGCTTTGGGACTTTGAAGCCAGGAAAACTATCAGGTGTCGAGATCCGGTCTTCAATGAAACTAAACTTTACAAAGACAAGAATTCAACCATACCAGAAACTCGTAAAGATCAGGTGGTGTTTGAAGATGATAACCAGAATTCAGAAAGCCATGGTTCAGAGACAGAAAGTCAAAATACTGAAGAAAACAATCAGAGTACTGAAGAAGAAAGTTCAGAAACTGAAGATAATGATCAGGAAGAATTTGAAGAACAAGAAGATCTCTTTGATAGTGGGAGTTCAGATCCTGTGGATGAACAGTCCGCACCATCAAATGATTCAGGAAATTCAAATACTTCACATTGGGTTAGGAGGTCTACTCGAACGTCTGTACCTCCTCAGAGATATTCTTCATCAGTTAATTATCTTCTTCTCACTGAAAATGGTGAACCACAATGCTACTCAGAGGCCATCCGTGTGAAAGATTCGTCTCAGTGGGAGCGTGCAATGAAAGAAGAAATGGGTTCACTTGAAAAGAACCAAACTTGGGTTCTTACTAAACTTCTCACGGGGAAGAAAGCTCTTCAAAACAGATGGGTATATAGAATCAAGGATGAAAGTGATGGAACTAAGAGATACAAAGCACGATTGGTAGTTAAGGGGTTCCAACAAAAGCACGGGGTTGATTACAATGAAATATTTTCTCCCGTGGTTAAAATGACTACAATCAGACTGGTGCTTAGTATCGTGGCTGCAGAAAACTTACATTTAGAGCAGCTAGATGTAAAGACAGCTTTTCTGCATGGCGACCTTGAGGAGGATATCTACATGGCACAACCAGAGGGTTTTCAGACAGCTGGTAAGGAAAACATGGTGTGCAAACTAAAGAAGAGTCTTTATGGTTTGAAGCAGGCGCCCAGACAGTGGTATATTAAGTTTGATGATTTTATGGGCAGAAATGGGTATAGGAGGTGCGAGATGGATCACTGCTGCTATCTTAAGAAATTCAAGAATTCCTATATCATTCTTCTCCTTTATGTGGATGATATGCTGATAGCCGGTTCAGACATGTCAGAAATTAATAGGTTGAAACGACAGATGTCTGAAGAATTTGAAATGAAAGATCTAGGTCCAGCTAAGCAGATACTCGGCATGAGCATCACCAGGAATCAGAAGAGCGGTTCTTAAATATTATCTCAAGAAAAGTATATTAAGAAAATATTAGAGAAATTCAAAATGAATCATGAGAAGACAACTACCCGAAATACACCACTGGGTAGTCATATTAAGCTTTCTAAAGATCAGTCTCCAAAGACAGATAAAGACAAGGCCGACATGGCGAAGGTTCCTTATGCATTAGCTGTGGGCAGTCTTATGTAATGCAATGGTATGCACAAGGCCCGATATTGCTCATGCAGTGGGAGTTGTTAGCAGGTTTATGTCCAATCCGGGGAGAGAACACTGGGAAGCAGTTAAATGGCTGCTTAGATATTTGAAGGGCACTTCAAAGATGGCTTTATGTTTTAGGGGTAGAGATGCAATTCTCAAAGGTTATTCTGATGCAGATTTGGGTGGATGTAAAGAGACCTATAAGAGTACAACAGGGTATGTGTTTACTATGGGTGATACTGCAATATGTTGGATGTCTAGGCTCCAAAAGAGTGTGGCACTTTCAACTACAGAGGCTGAGTATATGGCAGCCGCTGAGGCTAGTAAAGAGCTTGTTTGGTTGAAAACTTTTCTGGGTGAATTAGATAGAAAACAAGCAGAGTATCAATTGTACTGCGATAATGAAAGTGCTGTAAAACTTGCAAAGAATCCAGTTTATCATGGGAAGACTAAGCACATTCATATGAGGTATCATTTCATAAGGGGGCTAATCAGTGATGGTACTATCCAGTTGAATAACATCAAAGGGGACAGGAATCCAGCTGACATGTTCACTAAAGTTGTCACGTTGGATAAACTGAAGCTCTGTGTAGCTTCAGTTGGCCTTCAGGGTTAATTGCAGATGAAGGCGGCTATGGATCAGGTGGTATGAAGGGTTCTCTTCATAAAGGTTCAAGATTACAGAAGTACAAGACAAGTGCAGTTGCAAATGTTTCACGCATTCGGGTGGAAGCAGGTTGAAGTGTTTGACGCATTGATGTGGAGGGCTAGTGAAGATGTTTCGAAGCCCAAGTGGGAGATTGTTGTGTTGTGGGCTCCGATCCATCTTGGGTCGAGCCCTGGAACAGCCACAAAGCTGCTGCAGAAAGGGGTTAGGGGCAGCCGCCCTAACCTAATCTGCCAAAACTTATTTTTGTTAAGTTTTTATTGTCTTCTATTATAAATACCCACATATGTACTTGTAATCTTTTAAGTCTTGAAAGTAATAAAAAGAAACCCTGGTTCGTAGCCCGTGGACGTAGGTCAATCCTTGACCGAACCACGTTAAATCTCTGTGTTCTTTACTGCTTTGATTAGTATCTGTGCTCGTGTGATTGTGTGTGTGTTTTCTGCCGAGAACAGCAGCATTATTGCTGCTGCCTTCTGCCGCCATCAACATCCTTCTGAAGGGCTGCTGTTTGCAGCTGATAAACCACCAGCAGCCGCCATCACAGCCGCCGCAAAGGGGTTGATTTGCTGCAGTGAACAGGCTGCTGTTCTGTTCTGTTTCATGAGCTGCTGCTGCTGTTTTCTGCTCTGTTTCTGATCAAAGAACAACCACAAAACAGGTTCTGTTTTGGGTATTCTGTTCAGTTTGATTAGTTCACGTTATTGGTTGTTTGGTTAAATTATTTCCGCTGCGTAGTTACGTTTATTACTACTATTATTGCTATCATTATCTCGTCACTCGTTTTAGAAATCATTTAGAAATACCGACAAGTTCTTAAGGCCCGAGCCGTAGTATTGTATTGATTTCGTACCCTATCCGAATCCTCGGGTCAGCCGCGTACACGTAATACCTAACACAACAAACAGCATGCATGGGTCGAGCTCAAACTTAAGTTGTAGGTTCGGTTGGAAACTATGTCGCATAGGTAGTTATGATGAAACGGTTTCTCATGAAAGGTCACGACGTTTCATCTTAGATAAATAGGGTTGGAGTCAAAAAACGAAGTTGTCGTATTTGTTGGATCTGTATATTTCAAACCAATACGAGTGTTGTTTGCTTGTTGTTTTCTAGCAATTCGTATTCGTACATGTGTTTATATCAAGTTCTGTTATTATGGCATTGTATGGCTCATTAGATCTTGGAGACAAGGCCACTAACCATTTGCTTGATAGACATTTGAACCACAATTAACATGTACAAGTTGCAGTTTGTGTATCTAAAGAGTGATAAAAAACTATTTGCATCTCATCCTCTTCTTTACATCTTAAATTTCCAAAATTATAAAAGTCAATATAAGTGCACCTTGGTAACGTGTTATATATGCTTCTTAAATAGAAATCACAAATACATAAATCTACAGCACAACTGAAGAAAATTCTAGTGTACACAGGATGGAGAAATGCTAGATGGTGTTGCGATTGATTAATATAAATGATACTAGCATCTGTTAAATTTTTAACTTGTTTCTGCGGTTCTGTTTTATATGACCTTAATGTAATGCCCATTTATCTTTGTGTTAATGTGATCTTTATTTATTGTATGGCGATTCTGTTAATATTCGCAGGAGGTGGAGGCCCAATCATGGGTGATTTATGGGCACTAAAGGGTCTCATTGACGAAGGTATGCTATTATCATTTAGCAAGCTTGTAAATCAGTATAATAAATATATAGATTAATTAGATTTTGCAGCAAGTTTTTGACATATCAAATTGTAAGTATGGATGCTTAAGCTACCATTTAAAAATTAATCAAGGATTACACATTTACACCTATACTCAGTTCAGTGTGAAAAATTAAAGCTATGGGGACAATAAAATTTATGAAAACCAAATTTTGAAAATCGTTATTGGTGGGCTTTGAAATCCTTTTAGAGATAGGAATAATAAAAATAAAGGTTGATTATTGAATATCAACCTTGTGTACTTTTTCCTTCTCCTTCTCCTTCTCCAACTTCTCCTTTCATTTACCTGAAATAGAGTTTTTGAATTTCTTGTGTAAGGAAGATACTGAAGCTCCTGGATGGACCCTGTTGAAGCTTCCTGGTCAAGCTCCAGCTGCGCGGTGTGGCCATACTGTTACTTCTGGAGGCCACTATGTTAGTCATGTTTTCGTCTTCTATTCCAAATTTTGGCCGTATGTTGAAAAGTTACACTCGATGTGTGTGTCCAATTTCAAACTTCATTAACATGGTTCCAATAAATTGTGTTTTTTTCAGCTTCTCATGTTTGGTGGCCATGGAACTGGTGGTTGGTTGAGTCGCTATGATGTTTATTTCAATGACTGTGTTGTTTTAGACAGGGGTGAGGGTTTCACTTTGGATGCTGAAAATGTTTCTTTCACTAGAGGTGGGAAAATGGGTGGGTCGGGTAATGTGTGATGGTTGCATCTGCTGAAACGGGACTGGTTGGGTTTGTACCGAAACACATACGTCCTAGGGTTTTTTATGTTTTTTTATTAATAATTTGTTTTAATATTTTTATGAAAGTTATATGGAATTACATATACATCCTTATTAAAGTTCAAAATTTTGCATATATCCTACATTTCATGTTTGCTCGTTCAAAACACTCAAATATCATGCTTTATTCACTAAATAATATTAGTGAATAAGCAAAGAGAACGCTATGCTCAGAAACAAGTCATAGTAATAAGCTTTCCTAGCATGTTTCACTAATGAATAAAATTAGTTATAAGTTATAAAAGCTTCTGATTTTATTTTATTTAGTATGGATAATGGAATGTGTGTGTTTGTCTATATATAATATATTTTAGTGTTTTGAAACGGTAAATATGAAATTTTGAACTTTTTAGAAGGATGCATATGGAATTAAATCAAAATGGGGATTATAATGATTTCACTGGTTAATGCATTAAAAATACACTTCAAGTGACTTTTGACTCAACTCCCTTTATGCTAGTTTTTATATTTTAAACATGGATCAACCCATTTTAAGAAAACATATTGAACTTGCCAACTTTATCATTTATAAACATATATTTTCTTAACCTTTGAATTCTGTGTTGAATCCCGTTCTAAGTATATAGGGCATTTCATTTTCCTTTAATCATTCATTTTATTTGTTTATACTTTTCTATTATCAGTATCCGTGCAGTGGAAACGCTTGGCAACTAACACTGAAGCTCCTCCTGCTCGTGCTTACCACACCATGACATCAGTTGGCTCCCGTTATTTGTTATTTGGTGGCTTTGATGGGAAGGTGACACATGGTGATTTATGGTGGTTAGTTCCAGAAGGTATTCATTTTTTTTTTTTTTAATTTGAATACAGAAGTCCAAGTTTTTAAAGATCAATATAATATGTTAGTATGGTCAATTTTACACAATTGCTTCTTACTGAGTCGATTAGGGCATGTTCTATCTCCAACGGGTCAAATGGATTGAATGCTGCCCTTAACATTTTTACAATGTATAATAGTAAAATTAGATTATTGCCGGCATAAGATAGTTTTTGTGATCATATTCGAATTCGACACGCTACTTGATAACAAAATGCTAAAAAGATTAGAACACACCGTTTCATGTAAATTTGACGGACCTATACCAAAAATCACCCATTCTGACAATTGACCCAAACCCATAACCTTCTTTTAAAGAGCTAAATAGGATGGGTTTCATCCTAACTTTTAGATGATCCTATTACGAAGCGATTGTCTGCATCCCCATCAGAAGCAATTCATGAAAGCCATAATTCATCCATGCCTGGTGGCTTCAGATCCAAATCAAAGGTATTATTGTATTAAAATTTATGTATTTCCCTTTTTAATTTATGCTTAATTACTTATGCCTTTTTTTTTTTTCAAAACAAAATCATGTTATCAACTTTAAATTAGGAAGTTGGTGGCTGCATGAGCGGTCACGCGGGTAGAGTTCAATAACAGGTTAAAATAGGTTGGGTTTAACTGAATCATTTTTCCCCAAAAGGTTTGAACTTTTATAAATTATTAGTGTATGGTTACAAAGTATATTATTTCAGTGATAATCTAATTTTTTAAAGAAAAGAGTTTATGATGTTTTATGCCTTGAAATGTATTTTTGTTTAAAACAATTAAGCTTTTGTAAGCTATAAGTGTGTTAAATATGATTACTAACATTGTATTATTCTAATTCTATTGATAATCTATTTTTTTTTGAATAAAATAATTAAAGATGTTTTTGCCTTGCACTTTTGTCTAAAAGGGTTAAACTTCTTATAAATTGTTAGTGTTTTACATATTTCAATAATATTGCAATAATATTAGTGAAAATCAAATGTTCTGGATATAAGGATTTTAATTGTTCAATGCTTAAAAAAATGTACATCAGTCGACCTTTTGATTTTGCATTTTTCCTGTTTCCTTTCAAGGTTTTTTAATACTGGTTTGACCTGTTAGAGATCAAAGATCACCTGAATATACCCATTCATAAGTAAATGTGCCAACATTTTCCATCTTTCGTTAAGTTTCTCTTTTCATTCTGCTTCCAGGAAAACCAAATGGATGGGTCAGCCATCTCAGAGCTACAAAAAAGATTAAATATATCTGTTTCATTATCTGGTGATGGTCTTCAAATTATTCATGAATCAGAAGATAAAGAATTTCTTGAACTAGCATCAAGCATTACTGGAAATACAACATTTACTAACAAACAGGTCAAATATGTTGACTTTGTCCTTTAATCCTTGTCTTTAATTTGTATGCAATAAACACATGTCAAAACTATCTAATGCAACTAAAATTTTTTTAATATAATTTTTGATGCAGGCAGCTCAAGCACTTCGTGAGCATTGGCGAAACTGTACCCCAAAATCAATACGTTTGAAGGAGCTCACCATATTACTGCGTGACTACCAACGCCTGATTTCTCGCCATCATTTGTAAGTAATTTGCGGATCACATAAAATTGGTCGGTTTGCTCAACAAAATTACATTTTGTCCAAAAACAATAAGTTTCCTATAATCATTTCGTGTTTTTAATGTGATGTGCAAAATAATATTATCTGGATCTTAATATGATTTTCTTAATAAATGATCTAGGAGGTATTATGTATTAAAATTTGAAAACACCTTTTTCTGTTTGTTGTTTTGTTCTCTCTCTATATTTTTACTTTAAGTGAATTTTTAATAATAGCAGGGCAAATGTTGGATCTCATTTACAGTCTACAGAATCGAGGTTTTTAGAGAAAGATTCATATCGGTTCTTTCATATTTCAAATGCTTCTCAGGTAAAAGAATATATATAAATATCTAATTAATTATTAATGGGAGGATTTCATATATATCCTTATAAATTTATTATCTATCATATATATCATAACTGAATTCTAAATATCATATATATATATATAGGATTGGGTTCAAATGAAAACCAAAAGAAATTGTGTAAACCAATAAACCAAATCTCCACCTTTTGATTTATAAAGATCAATGGCTCATATTTTTTTTGAATAAAATAATAAAAAGTTGTACTTTTATTGGAACACGTGTGCAAAAAATCAAACAAATATGAGCCATTGATCTCATAAATCAAAGGTGGAGATTTGGTTTATTGGTTTACACAATTTCTCTTGGTTTTTATTTGATATCATCCCTATATATATATATATATATATATATTATATATATATATATATATATATATATATATATCAAATATACAATCTTTTTACCTTAGCTTCAAAAATTCAAGAATAAAGAGAAGAATATGCTTTATTCATGATTTCATGGAATTATTAATTAATTCAAGATATCTCTGATACCCATGTGAGAAAACCTGAATTGCAGAAATTGTTTGGTTGATCTTAATTTCACATGTGAGAAAAGTTGAAACGTGGGTTTTAAGTTAGGTGGGTTGAATTTTTGGTCTTAGGATTTGTGTTTGATTTGGTTACCTTAATTAATTTTAGAGTTTAAGTTTCCTGATTTGACTTTGAGTAGAGTAGCAGTTTTCTTGTTTTCCTGGGTGATGTTTAAGTATAAATAGGGAGTATTGGGTCATTGTAATGTGCGAGTACTTGGTTGATTAACAAAATGAAAAGAGTCGTGTGAGTTCCACAAGATTGGCGAGTTGTTAATTTGTGTTTTAATGAGTTCTCATTGCCAACAGAAATCCGATATCAGTTAATTACGATAACAAGAGGGGGCAATATAAAGGGTACCTTAAAATCACGAGATATCTTCATGACATCAGAAATGGAAGTATTTCTGATGATATTTCAGATATTTAGATAAACAAGGGTTCAAGTGAAACAGGAAAAACAAACCCCTTTTTTCTTGTGTTTGTCTGAAATCAATCAAGTATGTTTTACACAGTATAATACGGGACGGCCATTTTCTCTACACTACCACACTGCCCCTACGTTCTGGTTTCTAAAAAATAATTAATGAAGATCACAGTAATATCTGTTAAAAATCATAATAAATATTTGCGGAAAATCACAGTAAATTTCTGTAATGACAAATGAAAAACATAGTAAAAACTGAGTTAAAAATAGCTGAATATGAAATATCTAAGCTTCAAGAAAGTATCAAGGGTAAAATGATCATATTATGAATTGGCTTTAAAAAAATAAAAAAATGGGTAAATTTGATAACTTAATTACTAAAGAGGGATATATATGATATTTAGATTTAGATTTGGCTGTATTTGATATCTCTGGGAGGATTATCTCTGAAGGTCTAATAATCTGTTAATTCTTTCAGCTACGCATGAGTGATATCCCCAGTTTGTTGACAGAGTACAAACAACTTCCATTGGATTAATTGCTTTCATGAAAGAATCTTGCAAACTAAAATGGATTAACATGAGGTATGCAATCAAAGAATTTATGAAAGAAATTTCAGTTTCAAATTACAGCCGAATTATTTATGAGAAACACAAGAAATACGGTATCACAAAACATTAAAGGCTTTACATATTTCACTAATGAAACAAGATAAATGAGGTAAATCGATCCAGATCACGTGTAATGATTATATAATCACGAATCAGCATGCTGGATCTATATTCTTGCTGAGTTCTTCTAGTTTCTTCATCCTTACATTCTCACTTTCTTTCACCAGCTGGAAAAAAATGTCAAAATGACAGCGACGGTGAAATGAGTTTGAAACAAACAAGAAGTTTATAATAACTTGCTAGGTGGTGGCAACTTTGAGCTAACGGGTCGGTTTGGGTTGGGTTGTGTTACATCCCAAACGGGACAAACAGGTTGATGGTTCATGTTAACATATATTTAATGCATAGGACTTTTTAAATCATTTATATCCAGAGAAATAATTTCTTATTTAAAGAAAGGGTTAATACCATAAAATACCAACATACTTGTGCATTTTGCATTATAAAAGCCCCTCAACTGAAATTTGACATATCAGAAGTCCTTGAGCCTTTTAACTTTATTGATACCTATGAAACTAATGGCGTAGGCCGCACATACATGCACACCCTATAGCCTTTTTTATGTTAGCACCGATGCCACATAAACACTTTCCTGACCTTAACAAACTAAAATTTCTTAAAACCATGTAAACAAAAGTATCACAGGCTTGTATAAATTAACGTGTTTAGAGACTTTAATATGTCAGAATTCGGATGACTGACTTTTTGCTCAAAATAAGAAAGTATTTTGGTTTCTTATGGTATTAATCCTCTTAGAAATGGCTTTTGTATTTATAATTTATCACACTATTTGTTTGAAAAATAAGAAAGATAAAAAAGGCCCGGCTAATTTTGACCCATACTAACACGACTTATTACCCAACCAAGCCATCTTGCCAAGTTGCCATAGTTAAAACTAAATTGACTCAGCTTTACCTCCATTAAAGTTGCGGTTAGTTGGTTTTTCTCATTGTTCTTTTGGTGGAAAACCTCCAATGCTTCTTTATACTCTTTCTCCTGTTTTCATTTTTTTTTTTTATAAAATATATATTTCATTACAGATAACATGAAGGTAGGCTGGCAGGCAGGCGGATAGAGAATCATACCTTCTTCTGACAGCTTTGTCCCAGTGATCTCACCTCACGGTTAGCCACATCTATCTTTTTTCTAACCGTTGCTATTTCTTTCCTCATTGGATCTGTCAAAACTTCAAGCTCCTGAAATATGTTTTTACACAAATAGAACCGAAGATCTTAACCTTAAATGCTTTCTGTTTAACATTTGTAATTTAGTAATTAACAGGAACAATCAACATTTTGAAATCTTCTTTACTTCATTTTGCGTTGCAAGCTGACCAATATCTATGTCCTAATCTCCAAAATGACATTTTTTGGTATGGGTCAAAATGGACCGGGCTTAGTTGACCCGCAAACATACGTTACCCTTTTAAAAATAAATATTTGGAGGGCTAAGTATTATTAGAAAATAATATAATAATAATTTAAAACTTTAAATAAAAGGGGTTCATTTATTAAAGATCTTTTGTAGACATAAAAATATTATTGCAGCCAATTGTGACTAAAGAAAATATTACTGCAACAATAATCTAAATCCTTGAATAGACACAGGATTTAGGGGTTTGAATCCATTAAGAATAGTTTGGCTTTTAACCTGTTTGTATCATTTGCCTTCCAGCTAATTTTCTAGTTAACCCGTTTAAAATAATGACGCTCTACGCTTTTGAAATCTTAAACAGAAGCATAACAATAACATCTAGCGTGGTGTTTGGAAACCTCTATTTTTGTAGAATGTAGTGATTTTTCTCTGTATTTTTACAAGTAAGTTTGTTTGCAATGAAAACGAAATATTTTTGGTACTTAGTTTTGGCGGCTTACTTCCCAAACTTGGGCTAGACGTCGGGTTTCTTCTTCTGCTCGGCCTAGTTTCAATTCAACTTTCTCCTTGACCATCATCTTCTTCTTCTCAATCTCTTCTTCACGGGCCTGAAATGATGCAAAAGCCATTTTCGACATCTCTTCCTCATCGTTTTCATCAACCAACACACTGCTTCCCATTGTTGCTAAGTTCTTCATTTAGGCTTTCACACCTTAAGTTTCTTGTTTAATACCAACCTTTGAGTTTTTTTTTATATCTGTTTCATTCTTTAAATAAGTTCCCTTTTGTATGTATCCTTGTTTATTGCTTTTGCTTCAAAAATCTCTCATCTTGCTTTTAATGTAAACCATCAAGGGAGAAGCAAGTCCATCGAAACACTCAACATAAAATGCGCGGGTCAAACATTTCAAGCGAGTTCGGGTCAAAACAAATATTTTTCCAATATTATTCGAATTATGTGATGAGACAATATATATTTTTTTGTTTCATATTCTTTTAAACCGGAACAAGCGATACTATTGATATGATTAAATAACTATATTGATGGAGTTGGCCTTTTGATCTAATGGTATGAGTGTAATAGTTTGAGCATGGGATCTTTATGGTATCGGGTTCTGACCTGACTCAAAAGAGTTTTTCTCACAATAGTATTTTTCTCCTTGATGTGTCCCTGGAAGAGCTAGACTTGGAGTGTCAAAATTAGTATGGATGGCTGACATCCCGTTTCAGGAAGGCTTATTTGCGTATTAGAGGCAGTTATGGATACTGTTAAAAATATAACTATACTGATGAGAGACTAGATCTTAGTATTCCTTTTTGAAAAAGGAATATAAGAGATGATAACCATTTAAATACATTTAGGTTTACTACTTGTTCTTTCTGTTCATTTAACTCGTTTCGTTTTTAAACCAGTTATTATAGTTTATATACGTCAGATATAAGCGAAACTCACATCAACTAGTTCCATTGAAAGTGTACGAGTCTATATACTTAGATAACTAGCATAGAAGTGTATGAAGTTCTCAAATGCTTGTTTCTATTGTTGGTTGACTATGAACATGCGAGGGCACCATGGCTCTTCGGATTTATCGACTAAGAACATTAGGTCTTCCATTCGTAACACATATTACTTTTTTGTTATAAATAACTCTACTTGTAATGTCGAGAGTGTAGCAATAAAGAAAACGGAGAACAAAAACTGGATAACCTTTTTATTTTTTGTGTTCAATCACGTAACCAACCACTTGTTATATTATATATAAAATAAATAAATTACTTGTGTACAATTGTGGAATCCACCTAATGGACCATTGTGATGGCCCAATAAGATTGGGTAACTTTTTTATATGAAACCAACTATCGCTTAAAGCATGAGCAAGTTTGTTGTCATCCACTTCATTCTGTTTATTGTGCTTTTGCTTTTCTAAAATTTTTTATATATTTTCGCTTAATAATTCATCTATCTTATAAAATAATCATTTTATTTGACACATATTAACAGGGGATGTTCCATACAGAATACTAAATATTGTGAAACATGCAGGAGATAATGAATTAGACGTATTTTAATCTTAAAAACTTTTATATAAAAGAAAATAATAAAAATGCAATGTTTATATGTCCTCTAAAATTAAAAACAAAAATGAACAAATTTTTTTATGCATTTAACTTATGCATGTGTAGGTTAAATTGCCTAGAGCCTTAACAGAAGCACGTAACCTATACATATGCAAATAAACGGTTAAAAGTTTTTGAAAAAATTAGTTTGATAAGTTTTTACCTACATAAAGGTACACATTGGTTTTTAAGGACTGCAAAATATGAAAAGAAATAAACCAATGATAAAATAGACCATCTAGATTTACTTTTTCAGGTAATAGTTAATGTTCTATAATGAAAATAGCCTATTAGTAAAATGTCCAGAGGAAGTTGGGTCTGATGTTTAAGCTATTGAATTTATCTCTTTGAGGTCAAGGGTTAAAGACCCGTCTATGACAAGTTAGTATAATTTAGTTGTGGTGTAGTTTGGAGTAGAGTAACGTTTGCTATTAAGAAAAACTAGTGGGTGTGACTCGCATCATGCAGCGAGAGTTATAAAATTTGAAATATTTAATTATGATAATTTATACTTTAATACTAACCATCCGAAAAAAGATTACGTGCGAAACGCTGGAAATAAATGTAATAGAAAAAATACTATAAAAAATAAATACCTCAGAACAAAGAAAAAAATAAAGAATGCGTAAATGAAGACTTTATTATAATTAACGAACTCTATTATAAATTGATTAAAAGAAAATTTAATATAACTCGACTTAAGTATAAAATTATAAAAAAATTTAGGTGATTAAATGTAAATTTAACATAACTTGAAGGCTTAAATATAAAATATTAAAAAAGAGGAAATGAGTAGGTATCAATTAAAAAAAAAGAGATTGAAAGTGTTGTGGTTAGTTTCAAAAAATTCTTAGAGGTTTAAATGTAAAATTATAAAACAAAACAAAATAGGTTTTTTATTAGTTTGATATTAAAAAGAAAATTAGTGTGGTAACAGTAAGAAAACCTACAACTTCACTACTCATAATTTTTTCTATTTGTTATATATATTGATGCGGTGGGTGTTATTGAGCTTTTTTTCCGACATGTTTTAAACATTGATATATTTGGGTTTATTATTATTATTATTATTATTATTATTATTATTATTATTATATTATTATTATTATAACTATGTAAATATATAGTTGATTATATACTTAAGTGTTTAAATAAAATAATATTTAAATTAAATAGTATTAAGTTTTAAAACTATAAATAATAAATGTATGTATTTTAATAATAAATTGAAATATTATAAATAAGATGATACTTAAAATAAATGTATATTAAATAATATATTAATTGAAATTTTTTTATTAAATATGGACAAATTAAGAGCTATTGTATATAGCACGTGTACCTTATGTTTTAAAAAGTTATATTAGGTGTTTTAAATTTTGAATAAAATTACAAGTGTGTTCTCATCAAATGCTTATATAATAGTACAGATAATATAGATATGGATATAGATAAAGATTATTAATATCATCATTATTATAAAAGTATTTAGTAAATTATTTATAAATTTAATCATTATTAATATAATATTATTATAATTATTATAATAAAAGTATTTAGTAATTATATAGTTAAGTATTCAAATAAGATAATACTTATCATTAAATTTAATATTAATTTAAAGTATAAATATAATATAATATATAATGTAGTGAATTAAATAATCTTAAATTATTAATACTGTATTAATAATATGAATTAATTAATGTATAAATTAAAAGATGTTTATTAAATGAAGGATAAAATAGTAATGATTGCATAGAACACTAGTATTTAATGTTTAAGAAATTGTATTAGGTGTCTTAATTTTGTTTTTATAAAATTACATTTATGTCCCAAAGTTTTATTTTATATCGTAGTATAGATACCCGAGAAAATACACGTGTTTGTTTGAATTATTTCAGTTATGTATACAATATAATAATGTTTTATTTAAAAGTAAATAAAATAATGTTTCAGATTAATACTAAAAATTCCTTAATGTTTAAATTTGATGATACATAGGAGCTCACTTCATCCGTTCTTTCGTTTCCCATTTTTGTCATTATTATGGTTATTTCCAAAATAAAGATATTTGCTTACAGAGTATTCAGATTTTTTGTTTTTATTATTTCAAAAATAAAAAATATCACAGAATAGTAACCAAGTTTCAAAAGTGTTCTAATTTAGTCACTCATGTATATTTTTTTCAAATTGGACCACTAAACGATCAAATCGAGTCATCATTAAATTTTTTTATGTCAAGAAAGTAACGGTGGAGAAAACGTGTGAGCCAGAATTTTCAATATACAAAATTATATTAAAAAATAAAAAAAACATGTTAATTATGAAAAAAATAAAAAAGGCACCTAAAATTTACTCAACGTTCTATATTAGCATCAAAAGATAGAAAAAAAATATTTTCTAATTGAAACAAAAAGTATAACATGCTAAAAAACATGTGAAGACTTTTAATTTATATAAATATAAAAATTGAGTGACCTAATTGGAACACTTTTAAAACTTGAGTTACCTAATTAGAACACTTTTGAAAGTTGGTTATTATTTTACAAAGTTACCCCTTTCAAAAACTAACAGGAGCACAGATGTTATACATAAAAGGATAAAAGCAAAACACTATTTTAAGTTATTTATTTTCAGATAATAACAAACTTTACTTTAGGTCACCACGATAGCTACTTGCAACCTTGATCGTTACATGGTCACAAACGGTGCGAAAAATAAACTTTTCTTTGGGTCACCACGAATGCTGCCAACAACCTTGATCCCCATCATCACCGTAAACAATGCAAAACCACCACCGACATCACCATGTTTCACCATGTTTTGATATGAGTTCTACTAGAGCTTTGATTTTGGTGTTAGTTAGGGCTTAGAATAGAGCTAAGATCTAAAGGTGAGCGAAAATAAATTAACCGAACCAAAATAAATGACAATACCAAACTGAAATAGCCAACCCAAACTAATAGCGGATGGTTTTGGCTTTGTTATTTTTCCCCTGAAATCTAAAACCTACAGTTTTATTTATATCTTGTTTCAAAACTGAACTGCAACGAACCAACTCGAAAGTAACTTGATTGTTTTTGAATTCTTGGCCCAAGTAGTTTATTTTTGACCAATAAGTTTAGGTCCTACTTCATTGGTAAGTTTGATTAACAAAAATTTAATGCAAAAAATTTTTAAGGTCTAAATCCATTATTTGAGTCTACTTTCAAGCCTGAAACATTTCATAAAACTGAAAACCCATAACCAAAGAACCCACACGAAAAAACGGAAACCAAAAAAACTAAAACTAATCAGTTTCTTAAAACCGAAAACCAAAATGTTAGTTTTCATTAAAACTGACTTAAATCAACTCATACATAACCCTACAAGTAAAGTCGAATAAAGGTTTAATTTGTGACCAAACTAAAGGTGTTAATCTTGATTATATAAGGGCTAAAATGAATGAACAGAAAAATTGAGGGTTGAAAAGATTCGTGTGTGAAAGTTGGTGTTATTAACCGAGTCAAAAGACATTAGTATTAGTTTATCAACTGTGTGGATTAGTTTGTAACTTTGTACTAAGTTAGGATTGCGTTTGTTAGATTTATTACTTAATTTTATTAATTTTGGGTTGGGTTAAAGATAAGTATAAGTATAAAATAAATAATGAGTTAATGTAATTGTTTTGACATGATTTTTGTTTAGAGTAATATTCTTAGAGTCTCTGACAGTTTGTCTTCAAATTTTTGACATGTTTTTATATTGATATATTAATGTTTTTATATTGATATATTAATCTTGAGCCAACACAAACTCCCCCAAACAGTCCCCAAATGTATTAAATTACTCATAGTTTACCAAATTTGGGGTTTTCAAAACAAAATTAGCAAATAGTTAATGAAGTAAGTTGAGTCAAGCAATAACAAATACGTAGGACAAATATGTGTGTATGTATATTATCCTCATTAAACATTTACAATAGCTCTTATTAAATAGTTCATATTAGAGTTTCAATACAAATAAAACTAGACCTACTTCAAACTCAATAGAGGTGCGTATGAAACGGAAATAATCAAAACATAATCATAATAACTGACGCAACTGAACCCAAACAAAAATCGACTATTTAGGTTGAATTTTTTCCAAAAATTGAATTTCCAGCTTTGATTTCGGTTTTGAACGAAACAAAACCCGAAAACTGAACCGAACCATATTACGACAGAACAAATTAACCAAAACCCAAAAATCCAACCCAAAACCAACCAAAGTGCCTATGTATGACATTATACATATTATATTTCTATTTTAGACGAATATTCATTACCGGATATGATGAAAAATACGAATAGTCATCTTGAAGCTTGATAAAAAAAAATTAGACCGTAGAACGACATCATGACAAAAGTAACATCTTCGAATAGCCATCTCTGATGTTCATCTTGTTGCTTGTTTGATGTAATTCTCTTAGCATCAAAGTAGTAAACTATTAATTTTTGTTTGAATGGATTTGTGTTTTTGGCATCAAATAAGTAAACGATAAATTTTGTATAAATTCATAGATTAACTCGTTTTACTTTGAAGAGTAACCAAATATTGGTTATAAAGACAATATATATTATTTATAAAGATTAACAAAATATCAATTTCAATACCGAAACTAGAGTGAAAATTGAAATCGAAATGAAAACCAGAAAACCGAAACCAAAGTAAAAACCGAACACCAGAAACCAAAAAAACCAAAACCAAATTAAAAACCGAACACCAGAAATCAAAAAAGCCGAAATCAAATGATTTTAAAAACTAAAAACCTAAATATCGGTTTTTGATTTCGATTTTAAGCTAAAACCCAATCAAATATACTATACACACCCCTAAAACTCAATACCACCCTAAAAGCGTAAACCCATACCCTGCTCCTAAACAACCTCAAATTCTTGTTTCTTCACCCGATGTCCATTGGGCTCATGTTAGGCCTTCACTCTTAGTGATGAGGGCCACCGGCCAAGGTATTCATCTCTTATTTCTCAAGACAATGACATCTATCTACTTATACTTATCCTAACCCAACTCAAAATACTAAACTCTATAAATCACTATAGCATTCACAATAGAGTTGGTAAAATATCGTTTATCTTTATATTTAAAGCAAAAATAAAAAAAACATCCAAATCAGTAGTATAACCCATTCCTTAATTGACTTCATACTTTAAAATTTAAAAACACAATATACGGTTTAAATAGTAATTTCTTAAATTTATTAACTTGCTATTCACCTATTATAATTATTTTATGAGTGAAAGACAGAAAAATAATAGTAACAATTGATTAATTTATTTATTTAGTTGAATAAAAATAAATATAAATAATAAATGTGAAGAATTTAAAAAAAAAAAACAAGATATAAATATAAAGGATGAGATTTTTTAAGTAAATTATAAAAATATGAATAGAAAAAACTAGATTGTAACTAAGTTGATCTAGGACCCGCGCGTTGTGACTGATCGTTAAAGGGAAAAAATAAGCGTAAACGTAAAATCACACGCGCATGTTGTAGTATATTAAATTGTAAAATTTAAACCGACACGTAAAACGTACATTTTATAAAATATGAAAAGTATAGGGTACGAATTTAAAATTAAAAAATTATAGGGATCAAAATTTAAAAAATATAAAAATATTGGAACTAAAAGTTAGAAAAAATTAAAAATTAAAAAAACCTAAAAGTAAGTAGAACCCACAAAAACTAAAGCTAAGATACAAACCTTGATGTATAAAAAATATTGGTAATTAATATTATATAATTAACAAAACTAAAGCTAAGATACAAACCTTGATGTATAAAAAAATATTGGTAATTAGTATTTTATAATTAACAAAGGAATTTTAAGTTTATTTAAGTCGTCATGATTATCACTGTTTGATATGGAAAGTCGAAACCGATGATATTATCACTCTACTACTCTAGTTCAAAACTCACTACCACTACTTACCACAAATAGAAGCCAAAAATCCAAATTATCCATAGTTAGGGTTCATAATCTCCATGGAAATCCACTCGTAAGGTAAATTATTCCATCATTTCTTCATTTCTGCACTTGATTGCTTCTTAATTCACCTCTTTTGTCAATCGGATCACTTCGATTTCGCTTATTGTTGAGGTTTTAGTTCATCTATTGCTTTGATTTTAGTACGTACGACTTCTGGAATCGATGCGTAAGTTTTTCCGCTTAGATCAACGTCTGTGTGATGGATTTTTGATGTGTTTTGTGTGTTTTCGTGATTCGGTGAGTTTAGATTATGAGAGGTAGGTTGGATTTATCGTGATCTGAAGGCGTTTAGTTAGAAGTAGTATTGATGACTATAATAAAAATGGATCACTGTGCGCTATGGGATAGTAAATAAGCGAATGATAAGTGCTGTAAGTTGATGTTAGGATGTGTTTGCAACCTCTGAGTTATGAGTTTGAGTATCTTTGGAAGCATGTGTGTGAGTTTCTTTGTTGTTCTAGATTTAAATAAATGTATTGTTTGGCATGTACTTTTTTCCATTGATCTAGTGTCTCTTGATGATTAAACCAATTTAGACAGATAAATTATGCGATAGTTGCTTTGTATAATGTGTATATCAGTTTATTTATCTTTTTATTTATATTACGACACAATCACTATATCTTTTTCTTTTTATTTATCTCTCCTTTTATGTTCCTTTGAGCTGGAACCAAGTAGGTGTGAATATTTTAGGGACGAAAAAGTTTGTCTCTATTGATGGAGGTGCTTGTTTTGCTTTGATTAATAGAGGCGGATTGAGGTATTTATTCGCAAAATAATAATGGGTTCCAGATTCCTTGATATTGTTCTCCTTAGCTTCATCTGTTTGGGTTGCATACACTTAAAGAGTGCTCAAAATGTTGATGAGACAATCAAAACAATGGAGGAATTCTCAGGATACCCCAACCCTTTTCATGAGATTCATTCCGTTGATTCCTCCTCTAAAACAATGGTGGTGGATACTCTCAATCTTCAGAAACAGGTAGGTATTCATCATGGATAAGATTAATTCATTTTTCACTTTCCATCACAACTCTGTCTGATCTTAGTTTCAAATTTCAAATCTCAAGTCTTAACTTAAGCATTGTGTGTAAGATATTATCATAAGTTGATTGATTATTTGATGTGTTTCGATGTAAGATTGATGAACTCTCAACTTTTTCGGATTCACCAGCTCCTTCAGTGACAAGGATCTTGTACAGTGACAATGATGTAGCAGCAAGAAGGTATGTACTTGATCATGATGACTTATTATCATTGTTTTGTGTGCTTTGAAATCTTGTCCAGCATCTTCATTTGCCATCATAGTATTACTTTAAAGATTGAGTTCGTAAACTAGCAGCATCCTTAACCTTTAAAACAGGTTTTTTATTTTATTTAATTTTATTTATTTATTTTAATTTATAAGATTTTAATATACAGTTGACTTAATAACTCAATAAACCTTTATCTGGTGAGCTAAAAATGCATCATAAAGACATCATGTAGTGGTGAATGTTAATAGAAGCACAAACAGCTCAACTCTAATGAGACCCTTCTGCGCATCCATTCATATATACATACATGTGTTCCTTTTTTTTATTCTTAAAAGCTCAATAAAGTATTTTGGTGACCTCTATCTCTCCTAACAATTTTGTTTATGTATATCACTATTTATTGATTACACTTAGATTCTCATTGTGAATTTTAAATTTAGGATTGATTGCTATTTTCCTGTTTCATGTAAAGATTCATAAACTTACATCAGATAAAATTCCTGATCAAAGCATTTGATATTTTTTATTCTGCTTTGAGCAGACTGATGCATATCAAACCAAATATTCCATAAACAATATTTGGTTGATTATAGACTATAGTCTTTGCGAGCTTGCCGACTCGAACATATGGAAGAATATGTGGTTCGCAGTCTGTTCCTTTTAGATGTGGAGTAAAAGGGGGAAATTTTGGTTGATTTGAGCCTATCAAGCATTTGACCTTTTACAAGTAAAAATAGTGTTGTGCTTGAGCCACTTTGTTCTAACTACAACCCTGAAACCAGTCGTCCATACATCGTAGCATGTTCTTTTAAAACTTACGTTCTAGCTTGCAAACATATCATTCACTATTCTCTTGTAATCAGAGATGGGAAATTAACGAACCTATTTTCATGTTATATCTTTACATCATTGACTCTGTATGTATATATAGGGGAGGGAACCTGGCTTGTGGGCCGAACTCCATTTACATTCTAATACTCTTATCCTGTTACTAGCATCCCAAAAAGTGGAGCTCCAGTCCTCCTAGTTACTTGAATTAGCAGCATATATTAGTTTTTACCTTTTATAATTGCTGCATTTATTAATACTTTTTCCTGGCATTCATACTGTTTCTGCTATTTTTCTACACACTTTTAATCATAGATGGTTTTTGGTCAATTTATATGCAGGTTCATCAAAAACTTGATGGGACTTGCTGGCCTTTCTGTCAGGGAGGATGCTGTTGGCAACATATTTGGTCGGTGGTGAGTTTTGTTTGTTATGTATGTGGTCGATAACTTTTGTGAGTCATATTAGTTTACAAGTTTTGTTTCCAGTCTCTAAACCCTACGCAGATTCTAAAGTAAACTTTTGATAGTATACAGGGAAGGCAGTGAGCCAGATCTATCTGCTGTTTCAACAGGATCTCACATTGATGCTATTCCATACTCTGGGAAATATGATGGGGTAGTTGGTGTATTGGGTGCAATTGAAGCCATAAATGTACTAAAGAGGTACCAATAGTGGGGTCCAACCAAATTATTATACATGCATACATATATATGTATGAATTATGATCAGATGGAGAACAATGCTTTTTGGATGCTCTATCCTCCCACACCAGGCTCATTGTAGCTGCATATAATGGGACATATACGTTGTTGTTGCGTGCAGACCGTCTGCTTATTATTTAAATAAGCAAGGACAAAGTGGGAATAAACAATATTTTTCTATTTGCTGCTGAGTTTATTTGCAGTGTATTACCTTTTAATATAAAATTTTAACATCTATAGTTTGGCTTGTTATGTTTTTGAATTTGCAGATCTGGATTTAGACCTAAAAGGTCGTTAGAAGTAATAATGTTTACCTCAGAAGAGCCTACAAGATACGGAATCAGCTGTTTGGGAAGGTCTGTACCTCCATTTGATTGTGCGATTGACTTTTTCAATTCTAATTCTATTTTGCCAGTCAAACAGCACAAGAAAGTATTCAAACAGTAATAGTTTCTTTTTGGTTCTAGATGCTCTGATTTCGAATGTCAAATAGTTGATTTCAAGATTGTAATAGCTATAATATGTTTTAATTTCTTATGTTGCAACACTAGAAATTTAGCAAGACAATACAACTATGACTAGTTTTTTGCACATTTTGTAACAGTCGGTTACATGTTTCATTTTAAATTAAAGAAAGGTCAGATTATGCCTCAACTTTTTATTTAAAAGTAGGAGTGAGAAGAAAATTTGATTCGTGAAGCTTGATAATTGATTCTTTTCAGCCGCTTATTAGCTGGGAGTGTGTCGCTTGCTAAAGCTCTTACGCAGACAGTAGATAATGTGAATATTTCATTCCTGGATGCTGCTAAATCTGCTGGTTATGCAAAAAATGAGGATTTTTCCAGCGTGTTTTTGGATGAACAAAGCTATTCAGCCTTTGTTGAGCTGCACATAGAGCAAGGCCCTATTCTGGAAAACCAAGGTTGCTGTATGCCTTTTGCCTTCCCTTTACTTCAAACACCTTATAGATATACGTAGAAGAAATGTTAATTTAGCTTTGTTTTACATAGGTATTTCTATTGGTATCGTGACTGCTATTGCGGCACCAGCAAGCATCAAAGTTGACTTTGGAGGAAATGGAGGGCATGCTGGGGCTGTCTTAATGCCACAAAGGTAGTAACAACTTTCATCTATTAAAAGTTCAAACAACCATAAATGTTTAAAGAAAGATCAAATGATTCTAGCAATGACTAAACTGGGATGATTTGGAACAGAAATGATGCGGGACTGGCTGCTGCAGAGTTAGCATTAGCTGTGGAAAAACATGTTCTGGAATCTGGATCCATAGACACTGTCGGGACAGTTGGTAGTCCCATCTTTTGTTTTTCTTTAATTTATTTTGGTTGAACTGAGCCAAATTCCATATATTATGTGAAATAAACTTTTGAAGGTATACTTGAGGTGCATCCTGGAGCAATCAACAGCATCCCTAGCAAATCACACATAGAAATAGGTATATCTCCCAAAATGCTTGCTAATTTCCCTCCAGCTTATTATTTTCTCAACCCCTTTTAACTTGTTTGTAACATGTATACTTTTTGATAGCTGTAACTGTAACCAGTTAAAAAAAATCCACCAAGGTGGCTTTTAAAGTGGTCAAAATACTATTGTGGATATATATTTAATATGCTTGTATGTTTTATTTTTTAGCTAAATTAATTTGATCTTTCTTATTAGTATTATAATACTTAAAAAGGTGCACCCCCTCTCTGACCGTTCAACCCTCTTGTCCTCTCCCTTCACTCCTAGTCTAAATCTCTAGGGATGGATGTATAATTTGGGAAAATTTGACTATAGATATACGGGACATTGATGAAAAGCGAAGAAATACGGTTATTGAGAAGGTCCACACGTCTGCTGTGAGCATATCAGAAAGGAGAGGGGTGGAGCTTCTGGAGTTTAAAATTGTAAACCAGGATCCGCCCGCCCTCTCAGATGAATCTGTGATCAAAGCAGTGGAATCTGCGACTCAAGTATTGGGTTTGAGTCACAAGAAGATGATCAGCAGAGCATATCATGATTCGCTGTTTATGGCCAGGTCTTCCCTTCCCTTTCCCAGGCTGTTCAAAATTTCATTTCATATGTTAGAAAAAAGGAAGTGATGAATTAATTTGGTTTGGAATGCAGGAAAGCACGGATGGGTATGATATTTATTCCATGTTATAAAGGTACAACCATAATCATTTCTTACTTTTTTTTTTTCATTTTATTTTACTATACGCACACATATAGTAAAAGGTGTTTGAGTGAATAGTAAATTACAAGTCTTTAAAGCACAAACGAGTACAATTCCACCAAGCCACGCATGTGCCTTCCCTTTTTCTTTCCTTTTTTAAATATTTTAATATATATAACTACTTGTAGAAATATTTGTTTTCTCTTATTTTCATTGACGTTTCGATATATTTTTTTTTCAAACCCGAGCAGGTGAAGCATAATATCATTTTACTTTTCCCCTTCAATTCATAAACCATAATGTTTTCTTAAGTTCTAAATATACCAATGCGACATGCTTATTTTTATTTATGTTTTGATATAAATTTTATTAAAAACCAAGTCTCGTCAAATATAATAGCTTTTTCCAATATAAATTGTTCGTCAACGCTCATTTTCACTACAATGTAATTACTGTGCTTATTTTTATATATGTTTTCTTATAAGTTTTATTTAAAATCAAGTCGTCACAACACACAACATAACCCCCTAGTTTCATACATGTGATAGAATGATTGTGTTGATTTGCAGGCTACAGTCATAAACCCGAGGAGTATGCCTCCCCTGAAGATATAGCAAACGGAGTGAAGGTGTTGGCGCTAACCCTCGCTAAGTTGTCCTTCAACTAATTACTTGTCATTCCAAATCACTAGTTGCTTATTTAATGTGCCGTCCACTGTTTTTTCCTTATTGATGAATAAACAGAACTTGTAATCAATTTCTTTGATTATAAAAATCTAATTAGTGTTTTTTAGCAACGTACGTATACACCCCTAAATTCTACTCTTAAAATGCACATATCGTTCAATATGTGCGACTTGAACGATTGAAGCCGCATCAATTTAGCTGGGATAAACATCATGTCCCACTAGGTTAAGAAGCCATCAACATCTAATTAGTTATAATGTCTTCCTTGAATGACAAATATCTGAACGCAACTTTAGTACCTCGTATGTTCTTAATGGTTTGAAGTTTGAACCCAAAAGCCTCTTATTTGTTGGCTCATTTGCATACATGCTTGTAATCATTGTTATTAAATGAATCATCCTTTTATACATTTGGCGAAGAGGACAAAATCAAGTATGTTAAATAGGTTGAATTGAACTTAATTTAAGGAAATGAGGTGTTCCAGCAAATAAAAAGAATGTCTATGGGTATAGTCGAGGTAAACATGTATGCCGGTATGGAATAATCAGTTTAGGTATCATTTAATATAATACTCGTTCCATAAAGATGATCCTATACTTGAATACTCGTTGAAAATGTTTTGGGTTTATCCATCTAGTTTGGGTTCATTTGTCATCCCTAATTGTTTTGCTGATTATGTTTTGGCAACTATAATCTACACCCGTAGTTGTCTTTTAAAATGTTTGTAAGTTCTTTTGATGGCTATTATAAACAAGAGAAAATCACGAAAATGGTTATTTCTTTTGCTTTGTTATACCTCAACTGGAAATACCATGCCTACAGTCATGAGATAAACGAAAACAAGATCATGTATGTATACACACACAGCCTACTATATTCTCAATATTTATCACTAAATGCATGTATTTCGTACATTAGTTACATTCTCTATATACATGAATACACACTTGGGTAACACTTACGTTTGCATAGTTAAAATTTTGGTGTAAAATGTTCTCAGTCTGTATGATTCATATTTTTAAGAATTTTGTCAGACCTGCAGATCAAAATTCCATACTTTGGTACTTAATATGAATAGAAAATCAACTCAAAACAACTTGGATGATCTTAGCTTTGATTAGTTAGATCAACACAAAATGACACTAAGAATACCATTTCCGTGTCTCAACTTCATGTGCCTGTATGTTTTGCCGAAAATTTTTAAGGGAATTAAAATATCATCCTCCCCGTAAAGGATTTAGTGACTGGGCGAAAGGGGGTGGTGGCGACGATGATGAGGCGACGCATCAAGGGTGGTTGCGAAGGTGCCGGCCGGCACTGGGATGGGGGGTTGCAGGGGCGGCGACAATAATGAGAAGAGATTCCATTGAATTCCTTCATAATATGGATGTATAATTGAAATCATTTGCTTAAATGATTATGAGCGAATTAATTTCAATTTTAATGTCAATTCATTTGTCAACCAAACACATTAAAAAATAAAATTCAAACTCCAGTTACATTGAATTTCATTGAATTCTACAAGCCAAGGCATTCTATTTATACATGAAGCGATTGAGTTGATTTAAATACTTTGTGCACAATTGATGAATTATTGATGAGTTCACTGAATTAAACCGGCCCCTGCCTCCGCCACCACCAACCACTGGTACCGTCACAGCCGGCATCGTTGCCGCCAACCACCAGCCATCGCCGCCGCCGCCGCCGCCCACCAGCCACCTCCGCCACCTCCGCCAACCACCAGCTACCCATGATGTAGCCAACCACCAGCTGCCACCGTCGCCGCCAACAACCACCACCGAGAACCATCACTAGCATAACCACTTTTACATTTCATTCTTTCGTTTTTTTCTAATTAACAAACAACACAAACTAATGATTCATTTCATTCCTAAATGGTAACCAAACCCGACAATAGAATGTAATGATTCATTTCATTCTCTCATCCATTCGATTCCATTCCTTCATTCATTCCATTCCATTCCATTCCTTCATTCATTCCATTCATTCGTCCATTCCATTACCCCATACCAAACAAACCCTTAGTGATCCAGCCCCTTTTTAAACATTAAAATTGACCAGTTTGGTCAATAACTTCACATTTTGACAAATTTTGGTCAATATAGGGCTAAATCACTAATTTACAAAATTCTAAATTAAACATATTATCTCCATGAACTTGTACATACAAAAGTTATTAGCCTAATTAAAAATCATAGCATTATATTTGGTATTTAACAAAATCACATACTGCAGAATCTCAATAACAAACCAGACAAAATCAAAGATTTCAAAGCACAATTACACACACACACATGACTATTCTTAGTCAATCACAAAGCAATACAATCATGCTCATAAAAAAAAAAAATAAAAAATCCAAATGCATGCCTGAACATTACAAGCATTCATCTAAAACCCAAGTTTCACATTTCACTTGCTATATAAATAGTCTCATACTCGAATACTTCATCATGTATTGGTTGATTATTCCAACAATCCCTTATAAACGTAAGAGTAAATAAAAATGATACAACAGAAAGATAAGCACAAAGTACTGTATAAGGTATGGTAATCTCAACACTAAAACATGTAGTAACACATAGATAAGATGAGATGCCGCAATGTTACTTACTTTCACTTGTCTTGTTGGTTTGCAAGATACCATTGGTAAGTGCCAACGAGCCCGTCCCTAAGAGAAATCTTTGGTTCCCAACCCAAGTTAGCAAGCGTCGAGCTATCCATAAGCTTCCTTGGAGTTCCATCGGGCTTGGAACTGTCCCAAACAAGTTCTCCCTCAAACCCGACAACCTCCTTCACCAATTCTGCAAGCTCCTTGATTGATACCTCCTTCCCACTTCCCACATTCACATGCCCCAAATCCGAATATTTTTCCAACAGAAACACCACTGCATCAGCAAGGTCATCGACGTGCAAGAACTCGCGTAGTGGGGACCCTGTACCCCACACCACCACTTCCTTAGCACCTGAAACTTTAGCCTCGTGAAATCTCCTCATCAAAGCTGGCAAAACATGTGAATTTTCAGGGTGGAAGTTGTCGTTTGGACCATACAAGTTTGTGGGCATCGCTGAAATGGCGTCCCACTTGTATTGAATCCTATACGCTTGACACATTTTGATGCCAGCGATCTTGGCAATTGCATACCACTCGTTGGTGGGCTCTAACGGGCCCGTCAATAGAGCAGATTCAGGTATGGGCTGGGGCGCATGTTTAGGGTAGATGCAAGAAGAGCCTAAAAACAAGAGTTTCTTGACACCATAGCGATAGGCGGAGTCGATGACATTGGTTTGTATTTGAAGGTTAATTGTGATGAAGTCAGCAGGATAGGTGTTGTTAGCATGGATCCCACCTACTTTGGCTGCAGCAAGGATGACATATTCCGGTTTTTCTATCGAAAAGAATGTTTTGACCGCAGACTGGTTCGTAAGGTCCAATTCAGAGTGGGACCGAGTGATGAGGTTCGTGTAGCCAAGGCTGCGCAAGCGGCGTACAACAGCAGACCCCACCAGTCCACGATGGCCCGCGACAAAGATCTTGGCAGATTTGTCCAGTTCACGGGCAACTGAAAGTAGATTAAATTATAAAAACGACAAAAGTGAGAGAAACAGAGAGATATATACATATATACATACCAGCAGCATCAGTGACTGTCATTCTGTTAAGTTTAGTTTAGAAAGGAGAAACCTGAAACAAAATCATGAAAGTTAAGATTATGGAAATCCATCCAGTGACCTTAGCATGCATCTAAAGATAAATGCAATTTTTTTCATAATCATTCTCAAACAAACTTAAAAATAAAGTCACAATATACAAACAATCTTCCTTCAAATCAAAACTAATTATGTGTATAGAATAAAAGCACCAAAGGACTCAAGTATGTAACTGCATCAGATTTGATTATAAACTAAGGGACTGTTTGGCAATCTTGTGCTGATCCATTAAGCAGTTTAACTGAATAAGAGGTAGCCTTTGAATCAGTCAATATGTTCCTAAAGCTTACCCACTAACAGGATCCATGAACCATTAAAAGATGTCTTTTAAGTGAATCAAACGCACATTAACAGGATCCATGAACCATTATAAGATGTTTTTTAAGTGAATCAAACGCAATCTACCACTGACCGATTCAAATGCAGCCGATTAAGATTAGGGTTTACCAGAGACACTAAATATGACCACCAATCACACCATCAGATTTGATCTAAACCCCAACTCTATGGCTATGGCTGTGTTTCACTTCTATTCTATCAGCATTTCACTATTTCACTCTTCTACTTTTCAAATTTACATCTGAAACTAGACTAAAAGCAAACTCTTAGACACACAGATCTAACTATTTCAGCTGTGCCTTCAAATAACATCGAATAGATCGTTCCTTTCATGTGGCGAAAATAACACAAAGTGTATTAATTTCAAGCGATATAAGAAAATACCTAAATTTCAACCCAGAGGAAGAGGCCGATGTGATGGTTGCTGTTGAAGAATGAAAGAAACTGAGTAGAAATGAGAATGAGATTTAGATTTGTGTGGGGAAGGGACTAGGGTTTCAGATCAGTTTGATAGGAATATCCTCAGTTACCATTTATTTTCCTCTACGATTTAATTATTATTTAGCTGAAGAAGTAATTGGTGGCACTAAAAACAATTAAAAAAAAAAAAAGAGGAGTCAGTCTTCACTTGCAAGACGCAAACATTGAAGTAGAGATGTTGTTTGGATAATGTAATCGGGTTTTGGGTAGATCGGTTCGGGTTAGTTGATTTTTTCATGTGTGTATGTTTACTTGGTAACTGGCCCGACGAACATTCGGGTTAAGCGGTTTCGAGTATAATCGGGTAGGAACGAATATGTTGGGGAATGGTTTTATTTTGATATGTTCTGTGTTATGTTTTGCATCTTGTTTTGGATGGATGAGGTCATATGTTGGTGAATGATTGGAAAGAATATGTTGTTTCTGAGATGTTATGTGATTTAGTAAAAATGCATTCTGATTTTGCTGTTTCGGTTATCTTGTAAAAATTGATGGGTCGATGATGATGAATCTTTGCTTTTCTGAGACTTTCTGTTGTTTTGTAGTACAAAGGCCATGATTGTATTCCAAAAATGGCGGCGGTTGTCGTTGCTTGGCATCCCTTTCTTGTATGCAGCCGTAACTAGACATTGGTTCTAAGCCTTATTGTACATATGTGATTAGGTTCGTTTGGATTTTCTTTTATGCTTAAACAAAACAAGACTCCACAACTCCTTTCATTGTACTGTAAGTATCGATTAAAAAAGTCACTAAACATAAATTAATGTATAAAGTTATCTTATATGCTTAAAAAGCAATGGAAATGAACAATGCGCGGGGTCATTCGGGTATTTCACTTTGTGCTTGGATATTATGCTTCTCCTTTTTTATAGATAAAGAGATTGTAGAGCGAGATAGATCGATGCAGACAGATAAACTGTAGAGAAAGAGAAAGGGGCATTCGATGTTTGATGGTGACGGAGAAGGTGGACGCGGTTGTCACACCCCAACCAATGATGGAATCATCGGGGCAGATGAAAGCAAATCGATTGATTATAGCGCATGGTATTAAATGCGTTGAAATAAGATTAAATTTAAATTATCATTGATAAATATTAATCAAAACATTTATTACAAACAAACAATAAATTAACTAAGCATAACAAATTGTCTTTTATGTTGATTAAGTCCAAGTACTAAATGAGCATGTAGAAGTCCACTAACCTGTATTTTTTGAAATCATGTGATAAAATACAAGTCAGCTAAAGAATTAGCCGATGATTAATACATATATAAATTGATTAAAATGATTGAATCAATTCAATTCACATGTCAATATCAAGATTTATAATGCAACAATGTAACACTCTAACATAATAGACAAACCAAACACGATCAAATCTATGACTGAATTGATTCAGTCCGCAGAAGAAGCTTTATGAATGTAGTAAAATCCGTTTTCAATCACCACTCGATAATCATAATAGAGTGAGTTTGTCAAACCAATTAATCTATCATTGTTACCATGGTTGTATAAATTAATGATTATTTTAAAATTTTACTTTATCTAACTATGAATACATAATTACAAGTAATAATATAGCATGTTTTGAATTAGAATTGAAATAAAATAATAATGAATAACAATGATTAAATATTGACATACCAAAATGTAAAACATATAAAATGAGCTATGAATACTCATTTGATAATAGGATGTAAGTTATTGAATTCTAGAATGTAAGAATAAACATCAAAGTTTTCTCTTAGTTTAACCTAAGAAACAGTGATCAAGTTAGAATAATAATATGATTTAAGAAGTAGACATAAATTAAGGTTTTAGTTGGGATTTTGGTTTGACAAATAATTTAAATAAAATAATATAATTAACTTAAATAGCTTGATTAAATAAAACAGAATAATGGTGAGGGGGTATCTGAAGATGACACGTGTCTAAAAAACCTTAATTTTTTTAGAGTATAGATATGGATACATATATAAATTTTCATATTTCATTAGTTGTCACCGATTCTGTTTGACTTAGGTTTGGTTTGTTTAGTTCCTTATTTACTTAGAAGTATTGTTTATTAACGGATGTCATTTTCTCATAATTAACTCCAACGTCAATTTGCATCATCCATTCTTGAACTGGAGTTTGAACAAATAAGTAAATCCCTTATTTCTAATATATATTATGTATCTTTTGCGGGGAAAAAAGAAAAAGAATAAGCATGTTCCCTTCTACTGCCAAGAGAAGTTAAACTTTAAGGTTAGATTCTAAGATTTTTTATTTTTTATTTTTATTTATTTATTTATTTTTTTTTGATGCAAATCGGTTGTGTCCTGTAACAAAGGATATGGATATAATTTCATTTGATAATCTAGGGTTCTTTTGATTTTGATAATATAGGGTTTAAACACCGACGTTACTTTTATTTATGTTGTACAACTCGTCGTAACACGATGTTTCGTCTATTTTATACGAAGTTTCAAATGTTATCAATAACGTTTAGGTTTCATTTTGCTTATTCAAAGTTAAGTATGTTATCAACGTCTCTTCCAATACGCGAGTTTTCGGCAACTTTTCAATGTTATTTACAACAATTGGGTTTTCTTTGAATATTATGTTTGAATGTTGACAAAAAAATAAACAAAACTTTGTATTTAGATAAAAAAAATTAACGACAACAAATTATAAAGAAAAATCAAATTATATGTATTACAATTATCATTTATCAAACTCGAAAGAGTTGTACACTTGTACGACTTCTCAAAGCATAGACTACTTACAAAGCATATGGAAGTCAACTGGTAGACCTTTTCATTTCCATTTGAGTTTTCTTTTAAGTTTTTACCTATGTTTTCTAATTGTTATTTTAATATTAACTTTTTTATAACTTCATAATACCATGTTTCATGACTTTAAAATATGTATTTGCAACATACTTATTAATATCTATGCTTTGCTATAATTTTCATCTGTGATGGACTTTTCACGCAATAATATACAAGTCATCAATGCATAACGTACAAACTGCCAAAGTTGTTTTAAGGTTTTTATTTTTTACGTATTTTTATTTTTTTCTTACAACTTTTAAAATATATTCGTATATAAAATTTGAATTTGCTGTAACAACATGCTTATTTGATTAACTTCTGGACATATTTTCTTTAAACAAAATTATTGATGTAAGTTTTATTCAAAACACCAAGTGAATATTATTAGAATATAGCCAAATCAGTGGCTCAATCCGTATTACAACTGTATCTTTACATTTATTGTAAATAGCATAATTATAGGCACAAAATTAGAGGAGACAATTGATTGTAATTACTATATAATTGTTTGAGAAATATGGAATGAAGACACGGAAGATATTCTCCATTCTGACATGGTATCAGAGCTTTTTCTTCTTTAATTTTCTTCGATCCTGTCTCCTGCCCCTATCCTACACTCCCTCAATCTCGCCCTATAACCCCAAACCCATAACAGGGAATCCTAGGCCCTCGCCCTCAACAGGCCTACACCGCTTCGGAGAACACACACATTCCAACCGAACTCGATCAAGCATTCAACGCCTTCACGCTTCATCCACCGATCAGAACTGGTATATGGACACGGGAGCCACAGGTATAATGACCAATAACCCTACTAATCTCACTTCTAGTTTCAATAAAGTGTATACATGAAACATTAACGTCGGTGATGGCAATAATATTCCAGTTCATGCGATTGGAAATCACACCCTTCCACCACCTTTTCCAAAATTCAAATTAAACAATATTCTTTTTGCACCAAAACTCGTTAAAAACTTGATCTCGGTCTGACGTTTCACCACCGACAACAATGTTTCAATCGAATTTGACCCATTTGGTTTTGATGTGAAGGATCTCCGCACCCGGAAGCCCCTCCTTCGATGTGACAGTAAAGGCGATCTCTACCCACTAACACTCCCTTCAAGATCCCAAGTTCAAGCTTTTCATGCTCCTGTTTCTTCCTTTCTAGCCGTGACCCAAGATATTTGGCACCGACGCCTCGGACATCCCGGAAACAACATTTTGCATTATTTAAAACCTAGCTTAAATTTCTTCAATAATGTGAAACATTCTCGTATTTGTGAACCTTGCGTGTTTGGTAAACAAATTAAATTCCCATTTTATGATTCTAGTACTTGCACTACATTACCATTTGACATAGTACATAGCGATTTGTGGACCTCACCGGTTCTCTCCTCAACCGGGAGTCGTTATTATGTCCTATTTTTAGATGACAAAACTAATTTTTTATGGACATATGCACTCATTTTCAAATCTCAAGTCTATTCTAAATTTCTAGAATTTCACAAATTAATAACCACTCAATTTCAAACCCACATAAAATGTTTCCAATGCGATAATGGCCGTGAGTACAACAACGCCTCATTTCATAATTTTTGCACTTTGAATGGCATGACATTCCGTTTTTCATGTCCATACACTTCCGCTCAAAATGGTAAATCGAAGCGCAAAATACGGTCCATCAACAACATCATGCGAACCATTTTATCTCAATCCTCAGTGCCTCACAACTTTTGGCATCATGCCCTAGAACATGCAACCTATCTTTTAAATATCTTACCCACCAAAGTCCTTCAAAACTCCACACCAACTTTTCGTCTCTACAATCGCCACCCATCCTACAACCATTTACGCATTTTCGGTTGCCTTTGCTACCCACTTCTTCCCTCACCTACCATCCATAAGCTAGCAGATCGCTCAACTCCGTGCGTCTTTCTTGGCTATCCCTCAAGTCACCGGGGCTACAAGTGCTATAACATCAAAACCAAACAAATTCATATCTCTCGAGACGTCGTCTTTGATGAAACAATCTTTCCTTTCACCACCCAACCCACCACCCCTCCATCCTATGAGTTTTTAACTTCCACTCCTTACCCATTTTTCTGGACTCCTTCTACTCAACACACTCCCACCCACACCTATGAAAATACCACACCTCCTCATCCAGTTCCACTACACACCACCTCACCATCTCACACTTCTCCCTAGACCGGTACCTCCCCAACTGGCCCAAACACTCATTCCCTTTCCCTATCAGACCCACCGTCTCTAACAACCCACAATCCACAACATTCTCTACCTCTCTTACCGAACCCACTGACCATTGGCCCAACTTCCCTACCACGGGCCCAGTTATCCAACACGGCCCGCCACCTACAACCCGAACCATAAACACTCGATCCATGTCTGGTATTTTCAAACCCAAACAACACTTTAATCTTAACACCTCTACAGCTCCTCCCATCTCTCCTCTACCCAAATCCCCAACTGAAGCCCTTTCTAATCCACACTGGAAAAATGCCATGATTGATGAGTTTCGAGCACCTATTGATAACCGGACTTGGGAATTAGTACCGAAACAGCCCGGTATGAATATTGTTCGGAGTATGTGGACTTTTAGGCACAAAAAGAAAGCAAATGGGACTCTTGAAAGATACAAGGCTCGACTAGTCTGTGATGGTCGATCTCAACAAGTTGGCGTTGATTGCGGGGAAACTTTCAGCCCCGTTGTTAAACCGGCTACCATTAGAACCGTCTTATCTTTGGCACTATCAAAATCATGGCCGATACATCAACTTGACGTCAAAAACGCTTTTCTCCATGGCCACCTAAATGAAACGGTTTTCATGCACCAACCTATGGGCTTCCGAGATCCAAATTATCCGAATCATGTGTGCCTCCTTAAAAAGTCACTCTACGGCCTTAAACAAGCACCAAGGGCATGGTACCAAAGATTTGCTGACTTTGTCTATAAAATGGGTTTTCAACATAGCCAATGTGACCATTCCTTATTCATCTTCAAACAAGGAACACACATGGCTTTCATCTTATTATACGTGGATGACATCATATTGATTACCTCCACGGATAGTTTACGTGACCGATTCATAGCTATTCTTTCTAATGAATTCGCCATGACGGATCTCGGACCACTTAGTTACTTTCTCGGAATTTCCGCAACAAGAACCAAAAGTTCTCTTTTTCTCTCACAAGAAAAATATGCTCGGGAAATTCTTGAACGAGCCGGCCTCACGGAATGTAACTCGGCTGCCACCCCAGTTGATACGCAAAACAAGTTGAGTGGCACTCATGGCACTCCCGTTGAAAACATCACCGAATACCGAAGTCTCGTCGGAGCCTTACAATATCTCACCTTTACACGACCCGATATCTCCTACGCGGTTCAACAAGTATGTCTCCATATGCATGATCCGAAGACTACTCATTTGAACGCTTTAAAAAGGATTTTGAGATATATTAAAGGCACCATCACATTTGGGCTACACCTTCAACCTTCCTCAACCTCTTCCCTCGTGGCTTTCACCGACGCGGATTGGGGGGTGTCCCGACACCCGTAGGTCAACATCCGGTTATTGCATTTATATGGGTGACAATCTCCTTTCATGGTCTTCGACACGTCAACCCACTTTGTCACGTTCAAGCGCTGAGGCGGAATACCGGGGCGTCGCGAACGTAGTCTCCGAAGTGTGTTGGCTCCGTAATTTATTTCTTGAGCTACATCATCCACTTGACCGCGCAACTTTAGTTTACTGTGACAACGTTAGCGCAATCTACTTAGCCGGTAATCCAGTCCAACATCAGCGTACCAAGCACATCTAAATGGATATACATTCCGTTCGGGAAAAGGTCGCAAAAGGTCAAGTTCGAGTTCTCCACGTTCCGTCAAGATATCAAATAGCCGACATTTTCACCAAAGGCTTGCCAAAGGTTCTTTTCGATGATTTTCGCACCAGTCTCAACATCCGTGATCCTCCCGTTTCGACTACGAGGGAATATTAGAATATAGCCAACTCAGTGGCTCAATCCGTATTACAACTGTATCTTTACATTTATTGTAAATAGCATAATTATAGACACAAAATTAGAGGAGACAATTGATTGTAATTACTATATAATTGTTTGAGAAATATGGAATGAAGACACGAAAGATATTCTCTATTCTGACAAATATCAATATATAAGTCGTTAAAAACACAAGCTTTTAAATTTTAACACCACCATTGCATAGAGCAAACATCTTGTATCATCAAAATCTGCAAAAAGAAATCAAGTTAATCAACCATATTCATTTCCCCCGACTTGCTGCAAAACAATATACCGATGGTGATCATACCCAATTTAACTTTCATCCGTCTTTTTGTTTACATCACTTAAAATCACGGTTCTTAGTTTTAGAGCATTTACAGTAGATTTTTTATTTTTATTCATATAATTACCATAAAAAGCATTATCTTTTTCTGTATTTTTCAATTAAATAATACTTTTTATACCCTTATCATTATTTTTTTTCTCCTCTTCACTCACAACCATTTTCAAAAATATTAAAAAATTTATAGGAATTGAAAAGTGATTTTTCAAATATACCAATCAACAAACATTTTCTACATGCCTTCACTCACAACCACTCAAAACCATTACATATAACATACCAAACACACTCATATATTTTTAAAAATTTCACTGCGAATGCTCCTAGCTTCGGAATATTAGGAACAAACTATTTTACGCGCTTCTATTCAAGAACGTACCAATTTAAAGCTCTAATGTTTCATATTCGAGTAACGAAGATAATCCAAAAAGACATTAACAAAAAAAAAAAAAAAAAAGTCTAAAATCGGGATTATTTCATCCACGATTAGCGCTAAAAACACCTAAACTACAACTAACAAAACACTTGCAATGGCATCAAAATCTCAACCCACATATACACACCAAAGAAAAACCCTAACACAATCAAACCGTAACAGAACCACCGGCGGAGAAGACCGGCGACCGGCAGTACGGACACGAGGTCTGCCGCCGGTGAAGCAGTTTTCCGACGCAGTCCGAATGAAACGCGTGGCCGCACCTGCTGAGCTGGCAAAGCACGTCATCCTTATCGTAATCACCGGAGCAAATGAAGCACATCCGATCGACGGATCTACGGCGGTGGTTCTGCAGATCTTCGAATCGAACGATGGGGAGATCGATGAGGCATACGTCTTCTTCGTGGTAGCGGGGGTTAAGGCCACCGAATCCGAAGAGGTTTGAGATGAAATCGGAGATGAGGTTGAAGAGATCCGATTTGATTCGGAGGATTGGGAGGATGAGACAGATGTAGAAGATGATGTTCATCATTGTGGTGTTGAAGTTGAAGGTTTGATTCGATTTGATTTAAATTTGGTTTTGTTTTGTTATGTTTGTGGGATGAGATGAGATGAGATGAAATGAAATGAGTTAAGATAAGTGGGATTTATAATGGTTTCGTTGATATGGAGCCCCGATGGATTTAAATAATACATAATACAGAGCAATGTTTTTAAAACCGGACCGGACAGTGGACCGGACAGTGAACCGGACGTCTTACCGGTCCGCTGGTTCGACCGGTTCAACCGGTCGGAACGGATAAAATTATAATTATTTTTTATAAATATATGTAAAAATTACAAAAAAAATAAAAAAATATATAAAAAAACCGGTTCAACCGGTCCGACCCCCGGTTCAACCGGTTCGACCACTGGTTCAACCGGTCCGGTTCCCGGTCCGACCGCCGGTTCGACCGGTTCAACCGGTCCGACAGCCGGTTCGACGTTAAAACGGTTTTAAGCACCGAATCAGACCGGATTGGAGTCCGGTTTCCGGTCCAACCGGTCGGACCGGCCGATCCGGTCCGGTTTTCAAAACCATGATACAGAGTCTGTAGATGAAATGATTTGAAAAATATAACAAGGGTTGATAGTTTTTTAATAATTATTAAAGGACTATCATTTAATGATTAAAAGTTTTTTAGTGATTTAAAGATAACTCTAATATTAACTGATTAAAATGTTAAATTTTAATAGTAGTTATTAAGCATTTAATATTAGAGTTATTTTTTAATTATTAAAAGACTATAAATCATAAAAATATAGGTTTTTAATAATTATTAAAATACTATTAAACAACTCCTAAATGTAAAATGAAGAGATTGTGTGTTTACTAGTAAAGAAATAAAAGAAAACTATTATTTATTTAAATTTCTTTTGAGAAATTAAAGTATCAAACAAATTAGAAGATATATATTTTAATTTGTTTTATTCATAATTATTCTGATCACGAGTGGTCTTAAAAGAGTTTTTGTTTTTTGCTTTTCTGTATATGCTCGATTGAGATGTTGATAGGGACATTATTAGGGACTCGGTTGTATAACTTTTGTCATTGTATTAGATGTTATTTGTTTGCTTGTGTGTTGTGAGGGTCTTTTGATTTATCAAATTGTGTGGTAATGTATTTGAGTTAAATTTTGTTTTTTAAATATTAACCAAGATTCTTAAAGTTAAAATTTATGATTTCATTATTTATCACGTTTCAGTTGTATTTCATGAAATTACATATCAACTAATAATGTATTTGAGTTAGATTTTGTTTTTTAAATATTAACTAAGATCCTTAGAGTTAAAATTTATGATTTCATTATTGACCAGCAAGACAAGAAGTACACTTATTACAAGGTTCTTCTATCATTTACAATTAGCGCGTCTAACACACGTTGATGGTGTCTAAGGTCAAAGTTTACTTATCTCCTAGTATCCCTTTCTAAAAACAATACAGTGTATATTTTGTGTAAGATATCAAAAACATCCTCCTTAAACCCATTGTATATGATAAGGTTTATACTTTATACTATCATCACAAAAAAAAAAAAAAAAAAAAAAAAGACTTACGAGTCACTCTGATACCGTTATAAATTTATAAAATTCATCATTATATCGGCTTATACTCATTGTTTTGCCGATCAAAAGCTCATTAATTTATCTTTTGTTATTTAGAGTAAGAAAGTCCTAGAATTTCACCAATCTCACTAGAAGATCTCATTGAAGTGATATACAATACCGATTCGTTCCAATGTTTGTGGTGATCAAATGGGCCACGTTTAACTATTATTATATGGCTCACTTTATTGCTTCCTTTGTGCGGCTCTCCAAGAGTCGTGCAACTTTTGAGTATATAATAACGCTTTAATGTTATTATATACATCTTAAATCGTAACACAAATTGCAACCAGTAATTATTACTTTTGTTTTATGAACGGCCAATAATTATTGCTTTATAACTCTATTTTAAAATTAGTATATTTAAAATAGCTACCTACTTCTCGAAACCATTTATATATACACTTTTTAACTTGGTTAAGTTTAAATGGTTAAATAAAACCCATTAAGTCAATATAAAACTAGCCCATTTGATAGAGAGCGAAAGTCCTGGGTTTAATCTAGAATATGATGTAATTTAATTTGATATAATTTAAGAGTAAGATAGACTTGCTGTTAAAAATATAATAAAATAAAACTCATTTTACATGTAATAAGAAATCAAATACGTAATAAGTTTGAAGACGTTTTGAGATGTCATATAATTGAACTTACTTAAGAATGTTTGATGAAGGGTATAAAGAACTAATATTATACGACACACGAGTAAGGATCATCACACCTTTTTCTTTTATTCAAGATTAGATAGACGAATAACCGTGGGAAAAATGTTTGTCTAGATGTTTATATCTATCCGTCTAGTTTAGCATATTATTTTGAAAATATCTAAATAAAGGGAAATATTATGATAGGCTTTTTTGATCACCTAAAATAACAAATTTAGAAAGTACAATAATTCTAGTAACAAGTTTTATAAAATAAAGACTAAAGTAACATTAATATAAAAGTATGTGGTAATTTTGTTACATTTTGTCCTTAATTCAAAAGATGTATGACGTTTCCTTCAAAGCCTATGAAATGGTCACTGTGATTGATATCTACCGTGTATGTAGTGTATATTATAAGAGACAGTTTGCACTAATCGTCGCTATCTGGATGGCATTGTCGCACACAAAAAAAATTATCACCACTTCACTCCTCCTTCTCTAGTCTTTACTCGAGTCTCAACCACTCACAACACCTCATGGTTGGTTATACTATAAGAGTCAATATACTATTTTGTTTTACATGTAAAAGTCATTGTATGTAATTTTGGTATATTAAAGTTCTTCACTTCTTATAAATACATGAAAAAATGAATAAATTAATATTTATGTATTAAAGTCCCTATAAATTACGTACAATGCATGTAGTTTTAAACTTCTAAAAAACTAGTGTGTATTCATTTACGCGCGTTGTGATAGATCGGGCTCGGAACAAACTTTCAGTTGCGGTTGCTAACCCTGAATGGTAGCCATACAAAACAACCGATATCATCATTAGTTATCATCACAGCTCATCATACAGCCCGTCACATGTGTTCATGTAAGTCTCGGATGAGCCAAGGTCGTCATCATCAATATCTTTCCTAACAACATGCAAAACCAAGATCATCAACATCTAAGATGAATATCATTCAAAAGGTCTCAGATGAGCAAATATCATCATCATCGACATAATGAGGCATCAAACATCAAAGCTTCAAATGAGGAAAAACCAGGTGCACCAGCCACTCTAATGCCTCAATCGACCACAAAAAAGAGGACATCAGATAGAAACAGTTGAGGACAACCAAAATGGTTGTCAAGCCATCGACAAGAAACAACCGCCTGCTCTACCTCAACCCAAACGGGAGGCCGAGCGGCGGTTGTCCCCAAGTGAGCGAAAGCCTCCGACATTCGACTCGATGGTCGCAAGAGTTCAAACCCCTGAGCAGATGTCGATTTCAAGGAACATCAAGCGATTGGAACCATAGCAGCCTCCAATTCGGCTGGCTACGACAAAGACAAAACAGATAGGTGCAGCCGGCGAGCCCACCGCCCCGATGTAGCCGGAAATGGAAGGCTGCCGGCCTGAGATACCATCGCATAGCTTCATCATAGAAGTATATGGTTGCGGTGACGAAACGGCGAAGAAACCGACCACCAAGCCGGAGCGGCAACCTTGTCGACCGCCTTTGCCGCCACCGAACAACCTAGCGCATGCAACCATTCATCGGTGACGATATCAAAACAATCACCGAAACCCCAAGGTAGAGGCAGCCTCTCTCTCTCTCAAAAATCTGGAGAAGAAAGGTTGAATATATTTTTGAAAAGGCAAGCACAAAAACCTAGGCGCATCAATACCTTGTACCATATGCAAACAAACTTGTACACGCAATATCCACTCGTACCATAAGCATAAAATCAAGTAAAAAAGCAATATTCATCAGACATCTTTTTTCATAGTATGTAATGTAATAGTCACTATTTTCTAATAAAATGACATACAATTTTTTTAAAGGGAAATTTATACCATCTTATGGTGAACAATTTATGAGTTAGCAAGACATAATTCAAAAAGAAACTTGGAATTACATGCATTAGTGATTAGAACGTAAAATTTAGTTAGTAACCTTTTTGTGTATTTTAATTTTACGAATCAGATATACAAATATTATGTTGAGCTACATTTTAGTGAAAAAAAAATATGCTTTATTAATAATTCAACTGGGTGGCAGTTGTGTCTAATAATAAAGTCATTGAAGTTAGAGTGGTGATACTTCTCTTGAGGTTAAGGATTCAAGCTCCAGTCTATGATGTTTTGACATAAAGTAATTTTGTAAATTAAAAACATTTTAAATATGTGTGTGAGTTGTCATTTAAAAAAAGCTTAATGATTCAAGTATCATAATATAGTGTGTTTGTACTAAAAGAGGTAATTGAAATGCCAAAAGAGACCACAAATTAGAACCTTTAAAAAATTTTAAAAACCAAATTTAACGTTTTCTATTAATGAAAACTAAAAATTTTTAAGTATGGGCGTATGGCTATGAGTTAGGCAAAATCAAACCACACTCAAATTAGCAAACTTATCATCAACTAACACTGTGGGTAAGATGTGTAAAAATAATAACTAGATGCATCTAACTATAACCTATGCCTAGTTCTTCCAGTGGTAAAAGGTTGTTTTTCAATCTTATTCTTGAGTTATTAAAAAATACGACTGAATAAAAGAAAACTTTAAATCAATTATTAAAAGATATTCTCTTAATGTAATCATTAAGAGGTTACAAGACGGTCGCTAAGTATATCTCTAATGTGTTTTAAAAGTGTGAGGCGCATGAAGGTAATAGGGTCTAGGAGGTGAGGCAAGAGGCGAAGTACGAGCACTACTAGAAAACTTGGTAATTTTGGACGACAATTTTTTTTAGTAAATTTTCGGTAAACTCAGTTATCAACAAAAACTTTTTTGTGGGGTAAAACCCTGTTGGAAAAAGTTAGCGACAACTATCCGACAAAATTTTCCACAACTATCCGTCCAGCCAGTAGCGACAACTTTTCAACATAAATTTTTGAGATTTTGTCTTTGAGGCAAACTTGTCAAATATTATTGTCGGAAATTGTTGTAGAAAATAGAAGTTTTCTAGTAGTGAACCATCCTGTACGCGAGGAAGTCTTTTTCTTTAAAGAACTTCTAAATTATGTTTATATACTGTTAATTTTCAAATGAAATGAATAGTTGGCTGGTGAGTTTTGTGGTTTTGGCCACCGAAGTTTTCTACTTGTTGGTTTTGGCCATCATTGTACGACTACATAAAACCTTGTTTTCATGATTATGTGCTCCTTTTTTTAGAGAGAGAGAGAGAGAGAGAGTGTGTGTGTGTCGATAGTAGGTTGGTTTCTCTTGTTGGTGATGACGCCGCCTCCTAAAGACGGTAGGTCCCCTTGCCCTCCCCATCGTTGTTCTTTGTCCACTAGTGGTTGTGTGGCTGCGCGCCCATGTTGCCATGGATTGCTTGCTTTGTCATGACAACAACGCCCCTTGCCTCCTACTTATCCTTGTTGTTAAAGGTGGCGATGGTGGTGGTGAGGGGTTTCTTTCTCCCCTACACTCCTTTTCTCTAGCTAACTTAAGGTTTAGGGTTTTTAGATCTGACGGTTGTTTATGATGGTGACAATGGTTGTTGACCTGATTTTTTTCACTTCTCCGTTTCTGGTTGAGGTCTAGTTGACCGACCGCCATCGTTGAGTCGTTTAAGGGGGCGATGGCGGTGGTGCGGCCGTATTTGTGGCTGTGAGACCCTTTTTTATGTCAAAAACTTTTGGGGCTTTCTTTTATTCAACTGTAGTGTTTACTAATTGGGTTTGTTACGACGTATGCCTACTGGTTGTGATTATGACGATTGTTTTCTTTGATGCATTGTGGATTTAGGGTTTGTATGTTCCTTTGATGCATTGTTGATTACTATCTTTGATGCATTGCGATTTGGTATTGTTTTGTTTTTTAGGCTCTTGATTTCCATTATGGTCAACAGGTCTTCACTTGAAATATGTTCTTTTTTATTCTTTGTTTTACTTTGGGTTTATCTTTCAGTCAATGAAGATGAGCATTTGCTTATCCCAGACTTTGTTATTTGATTTGATTTGTATGTTGTCTTAGATGGTTAGAGGTCATGTGTTGGTGAATGCTTATAGTGGGCACGTTGTTCCCATCATTATATGAGTCGATGATGAAGAACCACATGAAGTGTTCATATGAGACTTTTGGTTGTTTGATGGTTCAAGGGACTTAGCAACCCTTCCGGGTATGCAGCCACAACCAAACATTTATTTTGAGCCTTATTATAGTAATCTGAGTTCTTATTTGTCTTGCATCTTGTCTTGGAACGATGAGGTCATGTGTTGATGATGATTGAATGTTGCGGTTTTGGTATCTTGCAAGGACTGATAGGTCGATGATGATGAACATGAGTCCATCCGAGACTTTTCGTTGTTTGGTTATTCCCAAAAATGGTGTTGGTTATCGTTCGTTTTGGGGTTTGTTAATATGTTTGTTAATACGCAATGCGTTCTCTTTGACCCTTGGTTCACCCCATCCATCACGCGCGCAATGTGGACGTACAATATTATGGAAAAAAACATAAAAAATGATTGTGCAACTCGTGTTCCGAAAAACACCTGGTTGTTTATAAATCACATAACGCACAAGACACATTAATACAAAATATATATATACATATTATTAAAACTCCACTTTCACAATGTGAAATTGTGAGTGATCTCTAAGTGGTAAGCCACCTGAAGTATTTGTTTCCTAGCCGGATTACACTCCGAACCCCATCAGAAGAAAATTTACAATTAAAAAAACCTATAGTTCAACCCTAAGTATTTTTGTTTAGTATGATACTTGAACCCAACACATTTTCATTTTATATTTTTTTTGTTGGTTACTGACATTTAAAGGAAAGATAGAACATATAAAAGATCTTAGTGAGTTCAACCAGTATTTGAAAACTACTCGGTCGTATTAAATAGTGCTAATCTTCAAGACAAAGTTACAAAAATTATAAAAGTTACTTTTTGTTTTACTTATGACTTCCATGTCAACTTTTAAAATGTAAAATTTGATCATCTAGATTTTATTTTTACACTTTATATCTCTATAATTATGTATAAAAATATGAGAAAACGACCGGAGAGTCTAATCGATTACTTTTGTCGCTTAATAATTGGTGGTAAAAATGACAAGTTGACATGTGACAACTTAGTTTCTAGAAGATCATGCTCATAGTGACGTAGCCAAAACAAATCAATGGGGTCTATAATCATAACGAAGGAGAACCATGAAGGATTTATAACAAAAAAAACATTTATGTTAGGATTTATATCATATTATTACTATATTATTTAAATAATCTTTTAATTTTGCTAAAATAGTATATTGCTATCTCAGAAAACTATAGTTATAACTGCCGACTCGCTATACACCATGAATATTAAGAAATGCTTATGCGTTAATTGATGTAGTTAAACTAGATAACGTTTGGTATCAATAAATGAGAGGCGGAATGAAATGTACGATTGAGGATAAATAAAAAAATAAAGTAAATTACTATTTTGGTCTTTTTGATTTGGTAATCTTAATCATTTGAGTTAAACCATATGGATTACTTTTTATAACTGTTTTGGTTCTTGCTACTAACTCTGTTAGTTTTTATTGTTAACTCCAGGGTTTTTGGTCATTTTACATGCAAGGTTCTATTCTTGTAAATTATTAAGATAACTTCAGGGATTGTTTTTGTAATATACATAAAATAATTAAAAAAATATAAATATAAATTCTAAAAACAAACATAGAATCAAGAAACCCTAAATTTCCACTGCACCGCCGATCATCCACCATCGCCGGAGTTTTGCACCATCTCGGACAACCACCATCGCCGGACAAACACCATAGCCGTTGTCTTCTTCCATATATATTTCTTTCCCTCTCGATTTCATAGCCTCTATAGCCTCATCTGTCTCTCTCCCTCTCGGTTCCCAACAACCCCCATCGTCATTGTCTTCTTTCTCATTTGTCTTTCTCCCTTTCGATTTCCAATAGGCACCATCGCTACATCTGTCTATGTCCTTGATTTCCAAAAACCACCATTGCAGGATCTCTTACTCCCTCTCGATTTTGTACGAGTTCATTTGTTTAGTTTTCAGATGGGGAAAATGAAGATGAAGATGAAACCAGATGAGGCAGCTGACGACGGTTATGGGTGGTGGTTCCATGAACAAAAGGAAAGGGGGAGGGGATGGTAGTGGCCTGGTGAACTTTGGTAGAAGGATGATGGCGACGGTGGTGTTGGTGGAAAATGACGATGGTGTTGGTGGATAGAGGCGGTGGTGTGGTTCACTTTGTAGTGGCCATGGTATGTGCCCATTTTTTGGATGCAAAAGGACCAAAATACTCGTGGAGTTAATAGCAAAAACTAATATAGTTAGTGCCAAGGATTAAAACCGTCGTAAAAATTAAACCACAAGATATGATATGACAAAAGATTCATATTTAGACTCAAATGGTTAAAATGACCAAACCAAAGGGACCAAAATAGTAATTTACTCTAAAAAATATTATGTTTGCCAAAAGGATTGAAATCAATCATTATACAAGTAACCTCATTAGCTCTAATCACACCAAATTCATTCCACGCACCCTTTTTTTTCATTCTATCCCATTTAATCCTAAGTCACCATCACCACCGGCCACGCGCACCCCACCGACTACCACGACCAACCACCACGACCAACCACCACGACCACCACCACGGCCACAACCAACCACCAAGATAGAGAGCCACCGGCCACCATCACCACTGGCCACCGCCACAATCAACCACCACCACCATTAACACCGACCACCATCACCATCACCACTGGCCACAACCACCACCAACCACCATCGCTGGGTGCCACCCTTATCGGGCGCCATCACTGCCAGTCACCACCTCCGACCACCACAACCACCACCACCGGCCCCAACCGCCGACTACCTGTACCGGCCACCATGCACCCACCTTCATCGGCCACCACCGGCCACCACCACCACAGCCACCGGGAACCATCACCGGCCACCAACATCACTACCATAACTATTTTTATATTTCATTCATTCATTTTTTTTTATTTAACAAACAACACAAAATAATGATTAATTTAATTCTTAAAGGGTAATAAAACAGTACAATGAAATATAATGATTTATTATATTTTCTTATCTATTCCATTTCATCATTCATTCAATTCCTTTCTTTATTCAATTAAATCATACCAAACACACCATAAAAAGACACAAGTAAAAGGGATCTAAATTTCGATCGCATAAAAGCTTAATTTTTTTATGAGAATTTGAAAAAACTCATCTTAACAATTAAATCATATAAATAATTATTTATTATCTTTAAATAAGTATAGTATTATTATATAAAAATAAATATATATAAGTTTTCCAGCTAATTGTCTTTTTCAGCGGGTTATTATTGTTTTTCTGCTCGTTATTATACGTCCCAAACATCATTGTGCTTTTCTTATCGTAAAGATGAGTTTAAAAAACACCATGGTATAATAACACAACTATCTACTTTTATTATGTAAATTATAATAATAAAATAGCAACAAAATTAATTAATACTAAAATATCAAAATTACATAAAATTATTTAAAACGTGAAACATAGTGGCGAACCTTGAGTCAAATCTTAGAGGGGCGGGTGGGCGTAAGTAAACTATTTTAGGGAGGCGGACTCTATATTTATTAAAAAACCCAATAATTGAAACATATTGATAAGTACTTACAATGATTGAAATATTTGACACAATAATATCAAATCGTTAAAAAATTAAAACAAAATAAACCCAATAATCATGTAGTATAAGTGTAACACACATTATTTTTCTGGTAATCAATTTTTCAATTCGACACAAATAAAAACTTACGAAATTGAAATAATCAAAAAAGATAATCGTCATAATAATTCAAGTTGCCTCCTCAATATGGAAGAATAAGTTATATTTAGCAAGTGAGTCGATAAACACAACTAGATATGAAATGTAATAAACTAGCTTTATACCCCCGCTATCCGACAGGACACGTAATCTTTTTTAGAAGTAATTGTCGTAATTTGTGGTTCTATATTTTGAAATGTCGAGACAAAGGAAGTGTTATAAATTGTAACGTAAAGCTAAGAGAAAAATATAATTATTTTACATCTATAATCTATAGGGAAATGTTTAAATAAAAAATATAAGAAGTAATCTCAACCATCAATTTTCTTAATCAATAGTTGAGATCAACTTGTAGAAAAACATTTGTTAGATAAGTATTTTATGAATAGCCATTTTTATTGACTTTTTTGTAAGTTTCTCTATTTCTTTTAAATATTTATAACTTTTATGTATGATATTATTTTTTTATAAAATTACATCATAAAAGCGAGTGATATTTATCTTTAAAATGATCACAGTGTTGTTACATAAAGATGTAATAAATTTTTAATATTTTAAGTTTATATCTTGCCATTGTGTATTTTAGTACAGTTAATTGTGTTTTTTTTTGTTAGTTATTGTGTTTTTTAAATATTATTATGTTTTTCTAAAATGAATAGTTTTAAAATAATATAATGATGTAATAACATTGTTATGTATCTTATATGTAAACAATAATAAACTTACAACTAATTAATCTAATATATTCAAAACAATAACAAAATAACACAATGTATCATTGTGTCTTTTAATCGTTATCTTGAACACTATAAGTTTTAAAAAATATATTGGTAAAATAACACCATTGTGTATTTATAATTATAAAATACAATGATAGATAACAACAAATTTATGTGATGTATAAAAAGCGTTGACAAAAATAACACATTGTGTTATTTTCAACAACATGAGTTGTTATAAATACATTGGTGAAAGTATATCATTATGCACTTCTAATTGTAAAACACAATGATAGATAACAAATCTATATAATCTATAGAAACAATAATAAAAATAACATAAAATGATTTAAAACGTAAAACATAATGATTAATACATATAACAAGTTATATAAAATATATGACACAACATAATGAACATATAATACACAATAAGTCAACGTATTTGACACAATGATTAAAATGTTCTTTTCTTTAAGATAATAGAAAGTCATGTATCAAGTCCACAATATTTTTTAGATTTTTTAGATTAAATGTTATTTTTAATATAACCCTACCTTGATTTATCTTTACTATTATATAATACAAAACATTGGGGCAAAATGGTCATTTCATTAGTTTTTGTAAGACGACCTGCTTCGGCTCCTTTACGTTACCCTTGCCTGCCACTCACATCGCATTATCCCTTACACTCGTTGGCGGTTCATTTGCACAACGACGGTTCAAATTGATGGCGACGGTTTTTCTGGTTCGTCTGTACAACTGCAAAGTCCCTTACCGCCGGCGATTGAATGTCGATTGGTAACTAAAGCATTGCTGTTTAACCACTTCAATGATGGGAGAGGAACCGCCATTCATTCCCACATCCTCGCATCAAACACATTTAATTAATCACACTCTCCTCTTATTATATACTACACATTACATATGCTTGATCTCCCAAAACGGTTTGAGCAGCCATTGGAAACCTAATTTGATCACGCATCTAAGCTTTACCTGCTTCAATAAAGGTATCATTGATGTTGAATTACTATTTTTCCTTTTCGATTTTGGATTTTATTTAGGGTTTTGATTGTTTATTTGTTGTGGATATTTGCCGATTAGTGATTAATTGCTTCATTCACCATGGTTTCCCAATGCATGGTTCTGTTTGGAAATAAGCCCTTCCAAACACTTAGTATTTAAAGTCATTGCATTGGAGTAAAATTACACTTGTTTAGGAATTGACTGGAGTTAGATTATACCTCAAATCGAGTTAATTAGCTTGATCACTGCGTTGTTAGCTGTTCCAGTAGTCAAGCACACGTAGTGTTTAAAGTCAAACACAGAAGGTTTCAAAGTCGGATTGGCTTCTTGATTTTTGGTATAACATGTTGTGTAGGTATGTGTTTACAAAATTCTTTCTTTGTTTATTGGTCCATTGTTATGTTAGCTATCATTTGTATCCCTACCCCAAAATTAGTGTTAACGTCAAAAACGTTTCTTTGAGTGAAATCCATAAAGATTGTCTTTTACTTTTCAATTTGTTAAACAAGTTGATTATGGCTGTTAGCCGGTGACGTGTTCATTTCTTTGAAGAATCATATAGATTAATTTGGGTATATGTGTGTGATTAATGATTCTAAAACTCATATTTGAATTAAGATCAGTTGATCTTCTGGTCCTTTAAGCTTGATAATATCAACTTCGATGGTGGAGGCAACATGTTAACAGTATTAGTGCACCGACATTTGCAGCCGCTGGTATGTTTTTAGAGGTTTTATTAAAAAAGCTTAAAATAAAAGGTTTTAATGCCACAAAGAATGGTTGGTATGATTTTTTTTCATATTCGATTTCATCCATGTCATTTGAACTCATTTGCAAGATGGTTTTTGTTGTTTTTACAAATAGATGTAAGACTTGGAGAGTTTTATGCATTAAAAACCGACACTTTTATCTACATTCTGCTTATATTTTTTGATATTTCCTAGGCAACAATGAGACAGCTCAGGAACATGGTGAAAGCTTTATTCTTTCAGTTTATAGCAGTGGTTTTGCCATTATATATTTTTGCCTTCATGGGTTATTACGCATCTATTTTTTTTTCTTACCAGTGTTGGTGGTTCAGTTTGGGTGAAGACATTTGCCAACATATGTGCTATTCTTCAAACTGTCATAGCTTTGCATGTAAGCTTTCTACTTTCTGACATCCCTTTATTTATTTCACATAATTCAGCTTTGATCTTATCTTTATTTAAGTTTGACCAAGAATGCATAAGATAATAAGTTAGAAGAGGGGAGTTTGGTTTTTGTTTTTTACTACATGTACTGTCAAAATGAGTGGGTTTCGGTCATGTTTGGTTGACACTCTAATTCTTTTGGCTATCTTATAGAATTATATATAAATAGTAAATGTATTAATTGTAACTATAGAAACTACACTAAAGTTTAAAAGGTTTAAATCATTTGATTAACACTTTGGGTAATTTTTATTAAACTGTTTGTCCTACTTCATACTTAGATAAAAGAATTAGTTTTGACCTGATAGAATCAACATATAATTTATACTAAATAAGTTTGAAATGCCACTTATTTATTTTTAAGCATAAGAAACTAGGTGAGGAGATGCAAAGGATTTGTTTTGGTAAAAAAATATATGCAAATGCATACACTATATGTGTCATGTCTGTCACATATATACTTGCATATTTATATAAAAATTGGATTTTTTTTTTATTTTACAAAAGTTTTGAAGTCACCACTCACAAGTCTTGCTTTTAGTTTTATATTATAGATGTTTGCAAGTCCAATGTATAAGTATCTGGATACAAAGTATGAAGTCAAAGGAAGTTCACTAGCCATAAGAAACTTGTCATTCAAGATCATGATCAGAGGTTTTTTTCCAACTACAAAAAAGAAAAAATATATATAAAATAGATACAGATATATTGGCTTTTTAAACGCCTTACTTGTACCATTCATTAAAGACTTTATGGGCCTCACAAGAGTCATCAGTACCTTTCCACTTACATTCATACTAGATAAAATTTGAATGTTTTTTGTTATGCAGGTGCTTTCTGAGAGTGTTCTTGCAATTTGCAAGCCCTCTTGGTGTGGTACACTTGTGAGATGAATTACATTGTTTAAATTGCAAAGATGTTGCGCATATTTGCTTTAGTTGTGATGCTAATCTCGTTACTTAGCAGAGTTATTTACAATCAGTATGGACTATGTTTATGGAACAAGACCAGTTATGTTTGACTTTTTTTTTTCTTTATTTTGATTCATGTTAGTTAATTCTTGGTGCCTATGTTTTTGTGGTATTAGGGCATTTATCTTCAAGTAACTAGCTTTTGTTTTATAAATGTTCTAAAGCTGGGTCATGTCGGTTATTTCCATTCTTTGCTTCACCAGTTGAATATATCGATTATGTATGTTTCGACTACTGTTTCTTTTCTTTTCACTCTTTGTGTTTGTTTTGTGTTTTGCTTTCAACTATTTTGAGGATTACTGTTTTGGGTTCTTAGTTTCGTAATGTTGTGCTTAGTTTTGGGTTTTTGAAATGCTACAACATGTTTGATGAAATCTTCGTGAGCATCTGATTCTTTTCTATGATTTTCATGCATATGAGTTTGCTTTTGTATATATCTATAAGGAAGCTTGGAGAATCATCTTTTTAGAAGTATGATTTCAAGTGCTTATATTTTCTTACTTAGTCATGTGGGTAAAGTAGCAATCAGTGCTGCACGAGACCTAGCTTTTCTTCACACATTGAAGACCGGATTGTATAATGTGATGTTAAGGCTTCAAGTTTTCTTCTTCATGCGGTATGTGTCATTAGTTTCTCAAGTTATCATATTTTTCCAGAACACTACAACAACCAATTCTTTGTGTAAGATTTGATATGATGTCATGTTGTTATGGATTTGCCTAATTTTCTCTTGTAATGATTTTCAGGTTGGCTACATTTATTAGCTGACAATCCATTTGTTAGCTATTAACTAAATTTGTTACTTTCACAGTGGACAAAATCTCAAGCTCAGTATCTTTATACTTATTTAGATTCCAGTTTTGTGAAAATGAAGCTATGCAGTTTTATGTAGTATTCAATTAGTTGTTGGTTTATCTATGTATGGCTTACAGTTCCATCTAATTGATAGATGAATTGTTGATGTCATGTATTTAGAACTAAATGTAAATGTTTACAGAACTTCTTTCTTTTAATAATTCATTTAATAAGTCGAACCGTACTTGTTTAGATATAACATACAAGCATGTAACCTCAAAATATTTATTACTTACTTAAAAATAGATGAAAGTTGGAAATAATGATGTTGATTTTTAATTGGTCATTCTTTTTGGAAGCAATGGTTCTTAACTTCTCCACGGCTTCTTATATACTGAAAGAATGTAATTGTTATTAATCACTAATATTGCAATAGTTTATGAATCAAATGCTTACGGATTATGTATTGGTTATCGGTTCTTATAAGATTCATAACCATCAATTACTTTTTTAAACTTCCAATATTAAAGTATAGCTGAACTGTCACAATGAAATACAAACTGTACTTTATTGTTTTTTGAGTTTCGTTGTTATAGTGAATTGTTTATTTTGATGTTCACCCACACGTGCCGTTTTTCCTTTTATCTTGTATGAATTTTATTGCAGATGATCCAATAGAGAAACCTAGAAGCATAATTGATGTTATGTGTAGCATAGGAAGTAGCTTAAGGTATCTAAAAAACAAAGCTAAATTTTATGAAATCACCCTCAATCCTATGTAACTTGAAAGAGTTTAGGTCGTACTGCTCTCAAAGGATTAACTAAATTATATGAAATCACCCTTAACCCGATGCAACTTGAAAGAGTTCAGGTCGTAGCTGCTCTTCAAGGATTAGCTAATAAGGCCGTGCAATTTGTTGTCACTGAATGTATGAATCATTCATGATTTATCCCGCCGCAACGCGCGGGTCTCACACTAGTAACTTATTATAATAAAAGATAACTACTTGTCCACATGGCTAGTTACTAGCATGTCCACCTAGGCGTCACATAGACGTTACCACATGTCATCACCTCAATCACTCTAGAAATATTGACTTTTTCTTATTATTTAGTATTAAGTTAGTAACTCGTGTATTACACGGGTTCAATAAATAAAATATTAAATAATTAGTAATAAAAATTTATAAATTATAAAACCACATTGAAGATAAAATATGATTATAATACGTATAAATAGCTACTTTAGAAATAAACAATAATGCATTTTTTCTTAAACTTTAATTTCATAAAAAAATTATGGTTTTTAAATATTTTATTTTAAGAAAAATGATTTTTTTCTTAAAAAAAGTTCGTTGTATTGTGTATTTTATAAAACTTTGTTTTTAAAAAGGTGTTAATGTTTTCAATAAAAAATAGGTTTTAAATTTATCAAAATATATATTTTAATTTAAAATGATACGAGTAATATATTAGTATTCAATATTATTATTAATAGCGAGAAATAGAAAAGTTAGTATGATTAGGCTTAACACTATTTCCATTTATCTTTGTTTTTCTTATTATAGATAGATAGATAGACAAATATATAGATAGGCTAGAAAATCATTTATTAAACGGATTATAATTAGTAACAAAGACGAATAGTTACGGTACGATATTTTAATAAGATATGATTAAAAGTATATATACGTAATAGTTCAAGAAATAAAACAATTATACTATTTTTTAACTCACTTATTTAAATAGTTTTATTTTTAAACATTCGTTTTAAAATTTTTTTATAATAATTATTTTTTATAAAATTTTGTTTATTAAAAACTCTGGAATCATCTTACCAGTTCCTTTATTGGACGGGTTCAGCTAGATTTAATAATTGGATAATAATAAAATTAATTTAAAGTATATTAAATAGCGAATACTATGTAAATATCGAATGTTTCAGAAATCAAAATTAATCTTCAAATTAATCAGTTGATAAAAAAAAATATACGCATATGAATATACATTTATGCATGAACACCGTAAGTGGAAAGTATATGTTTTAGTATAAATGAAATTAAACATCTATTTTAATTTATTGTAATTCAAAAATGAAACAAATCAACTACTATACCAATTGGTTATCCATCATTGTTATGGTCTTGTGGCTACAAATGACTTTTTAATTTTCAATACCCTTCGGTCACTTATCTCATCGGCGATCTTATAAGATAATCAGTTTTTTTAGTAGTCAAACACTCTAAAAAACAAAAAACAAAAAAAAAAAAAACTAGAAACTTTCTGCAAATTTTCTCATATTAATTCTAATAACATAAGCCCTTTAAATAGGGTGAAAGAAAACGTGCATGCATACATGTACTATTAGATCATGGGATACAGTGGCGGAGCTTGAACATTCCCGTAGATCGGGCGAGGGCGAAATTAAATTTTTTTAGGGGGGGCGAACTTGATATTTATATAAAAATTTACACTACCGGGCCAAAAATTTATACTAACGGACCAAAATTTAACACTACCAACGAAAAAAAGAGAAGGGGCACCCCCCCCCCCCCAATACTCTTATAATTAAACAAAATTACTAAAAATAAACATGCAGGAGAAACATGTAGCTACGAAATGATCTTCTCCATCAGTCAGAGAGTTGACCCAAATGGGTTTTGACTTTTGAATGACTTCCGGTATGACCAGCCACCCGGGTTTACTAGGTGCTCGAACCAATGGCGGAGCATCATAGGGGCGGGGGGCCGCTTTTTTTCGCTAGTAGCATTAAATTTTAATTTGATAGTGTAAATTTTTGGTCCGGTAATGTAAATTTTTATATAAATATTGAGTTCGACCCCCTAAAAAAATTAATTTCGCCCCTCCCCCACGAAAGAGTTCAAGCTCCGCCACTGGCTCGAACCGCTCGGTTTGATCATCATATGGTTCAAATCACCAATCGAAGTCCAGTCAATCTGGTCCGGTCTTCCTAATATTGTTAAAATATAAAAATGTTCAAAAACATATATCATAACGCTACTATGAATAGAAGAAATTTACGTCAAATTATATTTATCACCAACCTTCATTCTCAATAATTTTTTCTAAATAAATTAAATATATAAAGGTTATTTGTTTTTTCCGAAAAAATTGATAGATATAAATTTAATCCAGAAATATCAACCTTTTATTATGTACGATATTCTCACCAACTTAATTTTAACCATTTGAAAAAGCTTCTTATCAAAGTTATATATGGAGTGTCTTCAGTGATAATCAACATAATGTTACAACCATATGTGATATCAATGCTACTATAATACATATAAGCAAAAGAATGATGTAACTATATATATGGATTCATAAAATAACCTTAACAATTAGTACAAAAATTTGATCGAAATAACCTCAGGACTACACTTGTCGTCCGGGTTAGTTACATAACTACACGTTCTACTTGATTATACTAATTGACATACATTTTAAACGTTTAGGGCGTACATACGACTCATCAAAGATACATTTTAGTCTACATGTTTGCACGAGACGTTTGACAAGCTAGATCTACAAAGAGGGCAAGTGAAGTGACCATGATCTACCCATCTCACAATGCAACATTTATGGAACACATGATGACACGCGTCGAGTTGGCTAACTGCATCATCATCCTTATACTCAGATAAGCAAATCGAGCATATATTATCAACCATTTTTCTAGCAGCTCCACCATCTCCTTTGAAGACAACTTCATGAAATTGAAGAGTTTGGAGATGGTAGTTTGGAAATACTTTCCAACAGACGTCATGGTCATGACCATGAGCATTATCATGGTCATGATCATAATGGTGATGATGTTGTAAGTGAAACAACATCATCAGACCAGATATAATATTAAATAGCGCGTTTTTGAATTGGACAAATGGAACCCAAATGCAAGTGATGAACACAAGGGTTGCTGTTGAAGCTCCATAGCCATCATACATTAAGCAAATCATGTTATAGTTTTTTCGTTATCAGGTGTTTTTGTGTGTATTTGTTGAAGATGAAGTGAAGGTAGTATATGGGTGGGGTAACCCTTTATATAATAGGAAATTGTGAAGTCAATGAATTTAAATATTTTCTTTAATTGAAGGAATATAAAAATTAATAAATATAATTATAGTACATGTATCAAAGACCTCGTTACTTATTATATTAAGGACGGCAAAAAAATATTCGAAAAAAATAACGTACAAATATGCCTTCAAAATTCAAATATTAATTAAACTTTTGATCCAGTTATTGTTATATTGGCAAAAGATATTTCAATTATTAGAGTAATTAAAATCAAATAGTCTTATAAGTCAAGTGTTTAATTATGGATAACACATGACTATTAAACCGTCAGATGAAGTAAATAATATGATATTAAACTTAAAAGTTAACTATGGTAATTGAATTGAGATTTTTTATGTTTTAATGTTGAAAATTTTAAAATTTAATATTTTTGTGACTAATACGTAATGTAGAAAATATTTTGTGTAACGTTTCAAGTCTAGTCAAATATCATGTATTTAACTTATGTAATTATGTGTATATTTAACTAGTAAAACTAAACTTAGTCTAAACAATGACACATCGTTTCTCTCATTTAATTTTCGTTGAATCAAGTCGAATTTGGGTTAATCAAATCGATGAAATTTTAAA
>CM046469.1:46701655-46925242 GCA_025506415.1 Flaveria robusta
AAACTGTCTGGAGTTGAGATCCGTCTTTAATGAAACTAAACTTTACAAAGACAAGGATTCAACCATACTAGAAACTTGTAAAGATCAGGTGCTGTTTGAAGATGATTCAGAAAGCCATGGGTCTAAGACAGAAAGTCAGAATACTGAATAAAACAATCAGAAAGTTCAAAATTGAAGATAATGACCAGGAAGATTTGAAGAACAAGAAGATCTCTTTGATAACGGGAGTTCTAATCATGTGATGAACAATCCCTGCTAGCAAATGATTAAGGAAATCCAAATACTTCAGATTGGGTTAGGAGGTCTACTCGAACTTCTGTACCTCCTCAGAGATATTCTCCATCAGTTAACTATATTCTTCTCACTGAAAATGGCGAAGCACAATGCTACTCAGAGGCCATCTGTGTGAAAGATTCGTCTCAGTAGGAGCGGGCGCAACCAGGCGCAACCAGTGGGTGGGTTTTCAGACAGCTGGTAAGGAAAACATGGTGTGCAAACTAAAGAAAAGTATTTACGGTTTGAAGTAGGCGCCCAGGCAGTGGTATATCAAGTTTGATGATTTTATGGGCAGAAATGGGTATAGGAGATGCGAGATGGACCACTGTTGCTATCTCAAGAAATTCACGAATTCTTATATCATTCTTCTCCTTTATGTGGATGACATGCTGATAGCCGGTCCAGACATGTCAGAGATTAACAGATTAAAACGATAGATGTCTGAAGAGTTTGAAATGAAAGATCTAGGTCCAGCTAAGCAGATACTCTTAGCTACTCGGCATGTGCATCACCAGGAATCAAAGGACGGTTCTTTAATATTATCTCAAGAAAAGTATATTAAGAAAATATTATAGAAATTCAAAATGAATCATGAGAAGACAACTACCCGAAATACACAATTGGTAGTCATATTAAGCTTTCTAAAGATCAGTCTCTCAAGACAGATGAAGACAAGGCCGACAAGGTGAAGGTTCCTTATGCATCAGCTGTGGCAGTTTTATGTATGCAATGGTATTGGGAAGCAGTTAAATGGCTGCTTAGATGCTTGAAGGCTACTTCAAAAATGGCTTTATGTTTCAAGGGTAGAGATCAATTCTCAACGGTTATTCTGATATAGATTTGGGTGGATGTAAAGAGACCTACAAGAGTACAACAGGGTATGTGTTTACTATGGGTGATACTGCAATATGTTGGATGTCTAGGCTCCACGGCACTTTCAACTACAGAGGCTGAATATATGGCAGCCGCTAAGGCTAATAAAGAGCTTGTTTGGTTGAAAACTTTTCTGGGTGAATTAGATAGAAAACAAGCAGAGTATCCGTTGTACTGTGATAATGAAAGTGTTGTAAAACTTGTAAAGAATCTAGTTTATCATGGAAGTCTAAGCACATTCATATGAGATATCATTTCATCAGGGAACTAATCAGTGATGGTAATATCCAGTGAATAACATCAAAGGGGACAGGAATCCAGCTGACATGTTCACTAAAGTTGTCACATTGGATAAACTGAAGCTCTGTGTAGCTTCAGTTGGCCTTCAGGGTTAATTGCAGATGAAGGTGGCTACGGATCAGGTGGTATGAAGGGTTTTTTTTATAAATGTTCAAGATTACAGAAGTACAAGACAAGTGTAGTTGCAAATGTTTCACGCATCCGGGTGGAAGCAGGTTGAAATGTTTGACACATTGATGTGGAGGGCTAGTAATGATGTTTCGATGCCCAAGTGGGAGATTGTGATTGTTGTGTTGTGGGCTTCGATCCATCTTGGGTCGGGCCACAAGCAAGCTGCAGAAAGGGGTTAGGGGCAGCCGACCCTAACCCTAATCTCCCACAACTTATTTTTGTTAAGTTTTTATTGTCTTTTCTTATAAATACCCACATATGTACTTGTAATCTTTAAGTCTTGAAAGTAATAAAAAGGAAACCCTAGTGGCTTTCTTTTCAGCCGCTTTCATATTCCTCGTAGCCCATGGATGTAGGTCAATATTTGACCAAACCACGTTAAATCGATGTGTTCTTTACTGCTTTGATTATTACTTGTGCTCGTGTGATTGTGCGTGTGTTTTCTGTCAAGAACAGAAGCATTATTGCTGCTGCCTTCTACCGCCGCCAACATCCTTTTGAAGGGCTACTGTTTGCAGCCGATAAACCACCAGGGGCTGCCAACACAACCGCCGTAAATGGGCTGATTTACTGCCGTGAACAGGCCCAAGCCATCGTAAATGCTCTGTTTCAAATCAAAGAACAACCACAAAACAGATCCTGTTTTTGGTATTCTATTCAGTTTGATTAGTTCACGTTATTGGTTGTTTGGTTATATTATTTCTGCTGCGTGGTTACGTTTGTTATTACCATTATTGCTATTGTTATCTCGTCACTTGTTTTAGAAATCAATTAGAAATACCGACAAGTTCTTAAGGCCCGAGCCATAGTATTGTTTTCTGTGCCCTATCTGAATCCTCAGGTTAGCCTCGTACACGTAATACCTAACAATCTTGACATTTCCAAACCATCTTAATTCCTCTTCTTATCTTATTCGTTAAACTAGTAACTGCTAACCTATCTTTAAAACCTTACATCTAATGCAGTCTAGCCTTGTGTACCAACACATACACCTTACTTGAACTTGATGAGTTACGCGCTATCTATATCCCAATCTCTCTGTAGTAATAAGCCTAAGTACATAAACTTAGTTGATTGCGAAACCACTTGATCATTGATGGTGATCTTGGTGCCACCACCATAACATGTTCCACTCAACCTTAAGATTCATGGAATGAGTCTGAAAAACAAAAACACAACCTTATAAGTTAAGGAAAAATAAAAATTAAAAAAAAACAATTAGAGGGTCGATGCAAATCATACCAATTCAAAACTAACCTTGCATCTCGAGGCAGCAAGTCACGACCACTTTCATGCTACTAGTGCCTACTCAAGTTAAAGAAAACCAAACTTTATCTATGTAATAATAACAAAAATACAAATACATAAAAAAAGAAATTTATGATTTAAAAATAACTAACTTAGCATTTGGCATCAAATGCGCGTAACTAAGACGTGCAATCATGGGCTCCCATGCAACGAGCAAGAACAAAGTCATATGGATTAAAAAAATCAAATATTAGAACCTTAAAAGCTTAAAATAAGACGATTCATACAAGGTAACCAATAAACAATACAAAATGGTATTGTGGGACAAGTATTTAAAAAATACAAGAGATTAAGAACTTACATGCAGATCTCCATTTATCTCTCGATATGCTTCATCTAGTTTGAGACGGTTCACAAACAAGTATTCTACAAGATTTAATGAAACGATTAGGAAAATAAAAATGCAACTATATAAGGAAATAAAATAAATTGTTATAATGTAGATGCAAATCATACTAAACCTTTATCTCCTCACATTCTAGTGTCCACTTCAATAAAAACTCTCAACGAACCTGACCACAACCAAAAACAATATTAAGATGCAATATCATGTTCCATTATTTAAAAGCATCCCACGTCATTGCAATACTAATGTGAAAAAACTACAAATTGTGTATGCTGTTAGACAATTGGCACAATAACAATTGATTAATAACACACTCACATAATTTTATTAAGTAGAACAAAGAAAATACTTTTTTGGTACACCTTGCATCTTATTCCTACCATCTATTTATAAGGAAGAAAATAAATCCTAATCATAAAAGAGAATCATAATTGATAGCTTAAATCAAGCATTGCTTGATTTATGCTTTGACTACTCTATTACATTTGATTGCCTAATTATTAAATTATTAATTCCAAAATAGATTTTGGACAGATCCAATTTTCTGACCCATGACCCATTTAATCAACTTTTGACCCGTGAACATTTTAACCCACAAACATGATTAGAACCATCATTCACCCCCCTAATCATGGTTTGTGCACTTCATTGTTCATAGCAACGTTGGTTCGTCATCCACAAATTGTGCTAAGTTAGCCTCCTCCTTTTTCTCCCACTTTGGACATTCATTTAGAAAATGTCCAAGCTCACCACACTTGTAGAATCTAACGTGGCTTTTATTCCGTTGGATCCGTTCACCACCTTGACCTTTTCCGGGACCCCGACCTCTTCCTCGGCCACTCCCAAAGTCATCCCGGTTTGAACTTCCATAACCACATTGCTCACATCCATGCTTTTTGTCTTTCTCCTTTTTAGAAAGCATTAACCTCCCTTGAGTTTCTTCTTCTTTGTTGAGTCCTTTAATGCGTTCTTCATAGGCCCTCAACCTTCCAACAGCTTCACCAAACGACATCTTGTCAAGATCAAAACATTGCTCCATTGAGGCTACAATTTGAAGGAATGACTTGGGCATAGCATCGAGCAACCGTCTCACCAAAACCTTCTCTTCAATGTCTGACCCGAGACTCCTTGCTTTTGAGGCTAGCCCACTCAGTTTGCTTGCAAAGACATCTACCAAGTCATCCTCCTTCATGTGCAAGCTTTCGATTTCCTTCCTCAATGTTGAAAGCCTAGCCGTTCTTACTCGATCAACCCCCAAAATCTTGTTTTCAGCCCTTCCCAAACTTGTTTTGCATCTGTATGAGATGCCATTTGTAAAACAAGCTCTTCCGGGATGGCTTGAAACAAGAAGGCAAGAGTCATCTTGGACTTTTTTGGATCAACATTAGTACCTCTTGGTGGTTCTATGGCCTCCCATATTCCATTTGCATCCATAATGGCCTTCACTTTAATTGCCCACACCGGATAGTTTGTAGATGTCAAAATCGGACACTGATAGGACATCGAACCTCCTTCCTTTTGTTGGTATCATTGCCATTTTTTTTCTGTTTTGGACAACCCCAACCCTTGTAGATCAGACCCTACTCCAACAGCCTTCTTCCACCGACCAAGAAAACAAAGCCACCTGCTTTTGCTGTTTTCTTTCACCCGCCAAACAAGACTGGATCCAAAAGCTTCTTCCCGCCTGTTTCTTCTGCACTTCTGGTCGGAATTCCCTGCCAAAAGAACAAGCCTAACCTGGCTATTCCGTTCTTTTCCTAGGCAACAAAGAAGAATAGGTCACTGATCTATGGGATTAGGGCTGCGATTTAATTCTGATCAGAGGCTGATCAGAATCGAATCAAGCTGCTGTTCCACTATTCAACCTTTTGGTATAGTGACTTGTCTTTCCTAGTCATAGGTTTTTGATCTCGCACCGCTCTGATACCAATTGTTAGACAATTGGCACTAACACACTCACATAATTTTATTAAGTAGAACAAAGAAAATACTTTTTTGGTACACCTTGCATCTTATTCCTACCATCTATTTATAAGGAAGAAAATAAATCCTAATCATAAAAGAGAATCATAATTGATAGCTTAAATCAAGCATTGCTTGATTTATGCTTTGACTACTTTATTACATTTGATTGCCTAATTATTAAATTATTAATTCCAAAAATAGATTTTGGACAGATCCAATTTTCTGACCCATGACCCATTTAATCAACTTTTGACCCGTGAACATTTTAACCCACAAACATGATTAGAACCATCATATGCATGATATGACAAATACCAACACATAAGGTAAAAAGAGGCATTCATATTTTAAATGTGTGCATGAAATAAGACTGATACCCATATCATTGACATCTAGGGATTGTGCTTACCCGCAGTCATATAAGCAACTTGGAAACTGTTAAGAAGTTGTAAATTTCAATTTTTAATAAATAAACAAGGGGAGCAAATCAAATTGATTGTGTGATACATCATGAAAAATGGAATTTAGACAAAAGGATGGTGATATAGAAACAAAAACTTAGTGGAAATTCCTGCAAAAGTGATCATCCCATGGATTTTAATACTCCATTAAGTTGTTGATGGCATATGAGGCTATTCACAAGTTAATCATACTAATTTTAATCTGATTCAAAGGATACATATGTTCTTGGTTTCAACGGGCTTTTATTTTTCCATAAAGGCAACATAGGTTTCGACAGACCTAACAACAAGACCATATTTTTTCCATGCACAAATGGCATGAACAATTTAGTAAAGCAAAAGAAAAATACGAACACTTGCCTGGTAATGGAGACTTTGTAGCAAAGTGAACAGAACATCATGTTGATGGTAGGCTTGAAGTATAGAAACAAACATACCCGTGTCAAATCGTTTCTTTGCATACTATCAAGTTGCAACTTGCAAGAACTTCAAGAGGGTAATTAGGAGAAGAAAATGCCATCTCCATGAAGTTGTGACTAGCAGCAAGCAACTTTAATCCAACAAAGGGCTGCATACGAAACAATTAGGGCATAGAGGCGGAATAAACTATGAGTAAGTTAAAACAAAATTGTGAACAAACTTTTGTTAAAGTAAGGAATACAAGTTACAGTAACCAGAGACAGAATAAAGTGAACAGAACATCATGTTGATGGTAGGCTTGAGGTATAGAAACAAACATACCTGGATGATAGAAGATGGAACCTATAAGATGATATAAACAGGAGCAAAACCTCCACCTTAGCTACATAGGCAAGTGACTGTAATCAGCAACAAAATTAAGCATATGTATATATTCTCTCGATTCTGGGTGATCTACACAAGAAGAAACCTATAGGATGATATAAACTATGAGATGTGAAAAAGATAGGTAAAGAAAGAAAAACATTTTGGGCGCTCTCGAATGAGTTGGTGCCAAGTGTCACAATTCAGGACCCACCCTATCAACCCACTGCTTGGAGATAACAGAACAACCTCATATCGTTGAATGGAAAAATCTTTTTAAGTTTTTCTGGAATTCTGCAGTACGTATTTACTAAACCAAAGAGCTAACAAATAGAAAAAAATGGTAGGCAACTATAACTAGTAAATATTATGCAAAGGATCTCCATATCGCAAATACAATGAGGACCTCCCTGATTTTTTCGTCCTTGCATAAATCTTCAAGCCCTTTTAAAAAAAGCCAAGATATTTTCACATCACTGCCAGGATTAGTCTATTTAGTCTATTATCTGGGCTGTTTAGATGTACTGACAACATATTATAGCGAAAATGATGCAATTGTCACCATTGATGAATCAAATAAACATGAAGCATGCAAGTATAGGTGGTAACATGAACCCATGGAGTTGATTTTTGTTGTGTACATCTCAAAGTGTTCAAATTTAAATAAGAATCAAGCCAGCAGGAGGAAAGACGCTTAACATTTTATTTTTGCATACAATCACCTAAATTGTTTTTATTTAAAAATTTAGATTATTATTGTAATAGGAGTATATTCATAATTAAGACTATCATTAAAAAACACAAAAAATATGCAAATATTTTTAATATGCAATTGTAAGTCAAAGTGATGCCAATTGTAAATGACGTATTAGTTATCATACCCGATCAGCGTCTTTTCCGGATTTCTTATATTCCATACATGCCTCTTAAACAAGGTGGTGATATGTCGGAAATTCCATGAAGATATGCCAATCACTATAGCACAAACAATAAAATATTCTTATTAAATAGTTTATATTTTATACAACATGAAAATAAACAACATCTAGGTCGCAGACATATGCATACCTGAATAAAAGCTCGCTTTATGGCTGTTTTGTTCCTCATTACACCTTCAAGGGTTGGCATAAACATCCAAAAGCTTTAGCATTCCCTAAAAGTGACTTTCACCAAATACAAAGGACTAGCTATCATCTTATATCCATAAACATGCTTAAAAAGAAAAGAATAAAAGAACAGACCTGTGGATGGCTTTGTCCTATGCAAACCAGAAGAGATTGTATTAATTATTCTCACGAGTCACGACATGATTATTTGAATGTACTATGGGAGGTAAACAGGCAAACATGTTTGTTTCATATTTATTGTGGCATATAAATGAATTACAATGATCAATATCTAAGTGAAGAAAACCATTGGTGCCTTTACTAGACGAGCAAGTGATGGATGTGCAATATTACCTACACATGTTAAACTCTTTCCATCAAGCAAGTGCAGCATAACTTAATAAGAAAAAAAGTAAACACTAAATTTGTATGATACAATACATGTAAGCATGTACACATAGAGGCGTAGTGCACGATTACTCTAAAAAGCCTTTTTAATAAACATTATGACCATGTAGTAGTTCAGATTCACACATTTAAGAACCCTATAAAATGATGATTTATGAAGCTTTACAATGAAAAAAAACCCAGTGTTTTGCACTACTAAACTGTAAATTAAGATGCCAGGAGAAGGATATTGATGAATATTTGTATATTCCGTAATCTAACATCTAATAATTTAAAACAATACCTTAAGGAATTTTTGCGGTGTATACCTTAAGGACATCATCCAAGCGCTGCAATTTTTCATACCCTGTATTTGTAAGGAACATAACTATTTAGTAGTAGAGATTGTTAAGGAATTTTTGCAGTAAAAATATATTAGTAATATGAAAAATACAAAAGTGAAAGATTTCCGGATCCCATAAAATATCATGAATCTTTTGGTTGCACATCCATATGTTGCTGAATGGAAGTAAAAATTCCAACTGCAGGGAAAAATTTATCTTTAATGTCAATACTCAAGAAATAGATAAGAATATCGCATATTCACATGAAAGACTAAAGAAGTGGAACTAAAGAGAATAGCATATGCATGTACCTCATAATGATGTAACTAAATGTTAATATGAATGAGTGCTTTAACTACAGTTACAGGATTTGTGTTTATCTTCAGATTCCATCTCTTTGTAATGCAAAGCCTTGACAAAAGCCACTATGAACTAAAGATCCATATACAGCAATTTCAGATTAAAATCAGCATTAAAAGCCATTATGAAAAACATATCAACACAAGAGTAAGCTCACACCAAGTTTAGTTAAGTTGCAAAGGATTTTATAAAGAAATGCTGAAATGCCTCTAAACCTAGCACACGTTCTAGTTCTCGATAAAGGTGATTCCTTCAGCAACTCAATGCTGAAATGCCTCGTCCATTCTGCCCTTTTGTGCTACGCTGACAACCTTCTCCAGCATCATGTAATAGAGACCATTACTAACCTATGGAGCTGCATATTAAAGAATTCAGGTACTTTAAGAACATAATGAGTTTATCAAGTGCTTACTCATATACCTCCTTAGCTACAAGGACTGGTTTTTTGGAGCAAAACTAAGAATATATTTATGGTCTTGATTAAGGGTGATCTACACAAGAAGGATTCTATAGGATGATATAACTATAAGATACGAAAGAAGAGAGGGAAGAAAAGAAAAACCTTCCATGCACCCTCGAAAGAGTTAGTGCACAATCATAATTTGGGACCCCCCTTATCACCTCACTATTTGGAGATAACAGTATCACCTCATATCAATTAATTGAATCGAAAGATCATTTTCTGAGTCGGTGCATAGTGCCACTTTGAAAACTATTCAACACAAAAAGCAAGGCCATACCAAGTTTAGTAATGTTGCAACTTGCAAGAACTTCAAGGGGGTAATTAGGAGAAGAAAATGCCATTTCCATGAAGTCGTGACCAGCAGCAAGCAACTTTAATCTAGCAAAGGGCTGCATATGAAACAATTAGGGCATAGAGGCGGAATAAACTATGAGTAATTTAAAACAAAATTGTGAACAAACCTTTGAATTGTAAAACCTCCCAAATCAAACAATTAGGGCACATTGGCTTTATTTTGTACAGAAGCATTTGAATTGGCAACAAGTCTTTTAAAACTTTCCTGGTCAAACCTTATATAAAAGAAATCAACAAGAAAAGCAATCGAGGTTAAACCGTATTGGTATATGAATTTGCAGTCATATAGTTCCACTAAATGTTAGAAAGAAATAACTTACTACAGAGTGATGCCTGCCAGTGAATCTCTCTTCTTTAGTTGTTACAAGTACTGATTCTCGCAACAGCCAGAAAGTGGGAGAATAATAAGGATCCAAGACTTTCAATACAATGCAAAAGTCATATATTATTATTATACCATAAAGGAACCAGATGAAGGAAAATAACAGCATGTGCTACTTCTAAAACTTATTTGGCTCTCTCATAGGCTAATTCTGCTTACATCTTAATCAACTTATAATGATTAGTTACAAAATTACAGTATAAACATTCTTGAAGTTTATGCACACTACACCAAACTCAAAGTCTAACTTTGTTCTTTCTCTATCAACACACTATCATCGGTTACAATCAGATAAAGAGCCCAACAAAATTTGTGTTCTTCATGCATTTAAACTAACTATACAACTACAAAAAAGGCTTTATACCACATTTGTAAGAGACAATTGTCAATGAGGGTTTAGAAAAATACTTCTAGGATATGTAGTCCTAAATCACATGCAATTCAATCTCTCGACATTCAACACAGCAATCAAGGTATTAACGAATAATGGCAAGAGCTGTGTGATAAAAAAATTCAGGTACTTTAAGAACATAATGAGTTTATCAAGTGCTTACTCAAATACCTCCTCTTAGCTACAAGGGATGGTTTTATGGAGCAAAACTAAGCATATATTTATGCTCTTGATTCAGGGTGATCTACACAAGAAGGAACCTATAGGATGATATAACTATAAGATACGAAAAAAGATAGGTAAGAAAAAAAAGACCTTCCATGCACTCTCCAAAGAGTTAGTGCACAATTACGATTTGAGATAACGGTATCACCTCATATCATTGAATCGAAAGATCATTTTCTGAGTCGGTGCATAGTGCCACATTGTAAACTATTCAACACAAAAAGTAAGGCCATACCAAGTTTAGTAATGTTGCAACTTGCAAGAACATCAAGGCGTTAATTAGGAGAAGAAAATGCCATCTCCATGAAGTTGTGACCAGCAGCAAGCAACTTTAATCCAACAAAGGGCTGCATACGAAACAATTAGGGCATAGAGGCGGACTAAACTATGAGTAATTTAAAACAAAATTGTGAACAAACTGTTGTTAAAGTAAGGAATACAAGTTACCGTAACCAGAGACAAAATAAAGTGAGTAAAACCTCCCAAATCAAACAATTAGGGCACATAGGCTTAATTTTGAACAGAAGCATTTGAATTGGCAACAAGTCTTTTAAAAGTTTCTTGGTCAAACCTCATAAAAAAGAAATCAACAAGAAAAGCAATTGAGCTTAAACCGTATCAGTATAAACTTGCAATCATATAGATCTACTGAATATTAGAAAGATATAACTTACTGCAAAGTGTAGAAGCTCTTCCACTTTGAAACCAATGCCTGCCAGTGAGTTTCTTTTCTTTAGTTGTTACAAGTGTTGATTATTGCAACAACCAGAAAGTGGGAGAATACAAAAGGATCCAAAACTTTTCATACAATGCAAAAATTATATATTATTATTATACCATAAAGTAACTAGATGATGGAAAATAACAGCATGTGCTACTTCTAAAACTTACTTGGCTCTCTCAAAGGCTAATTCTGCTTAAATCTTAATCAACTTGTAATAATTAATTGCAAAATTACAGTATAAACATTCTTGAAGTTTATGCACACTAACCAAACTCAAAGTCTAACTTTGTTCTTTCTCTGTCAGCACCCTATCATCGATTACAATCAGATAAAGAGCCTAACATTGAATACCAGAAATCTAAAGAAAACAAAATTTGTGTTCTTCATGCATTTAAACTAACTAAACAACTACAAAAAACGACATTATACCACATTGGCAAGAGACAATTGTCAATGAGGGTTTAGAAGAATACCTCTAGGATATGTAGTCCTAAATCACAGGAAATTCAGTGTCTCGGCATTCAACACAGCAGATTAGATATCGAACTATAATAAGAACTTATTCTTGATCTGTTTAAGTACATACACATTAAATTCAACTAAGCTCGACATCTTTTCAAGATTTCTTATATTCCATACAGGATTCAGACGCCTCTAATCATAGATGATGATATGCTTGAATTTCCATGAAGATATGCTAATAAAAATAACACAAACAATTAAATAATCCTAAATAAATAGTCGATATTTATAGAACATGAAAATGAACAATATTTAATCTGGGAGATGCACATACCTAAATAAAAGCTCTATTTTTAGGCTATGTTGTTCCTCATTGAACCTTATTCAAACACCAGCTTAAAATCTTTAGCATTCCCTGAATGTTAGGTTCACCAAGATACAAGTGACTGACCGTTAGCAAGTCTAGAAAACCAAACTCAAACCATATTACCATTTATTTACACAAAAATAGATTTAGTAATACCTATAACTGCAGATCTGTGTTCTCGTAGTGACTACAAATACTTGGGAAACATCAAACACTTAAATTTGGGTACAAGCTTTCACAACCATGAACCATGATGATCAGTTGGCTCACGACCACTAGGTGCTAGTTTAAGTGGTTGTAGCACCTTATTCAAATGCTAGCCTTAAACCTTTAGCATTCACTAAATGTTAGCTTCATCAAAGCACAAGTGACTAGCTATTAGCTTAAATCCAGAAAACCGAAATCAAATCATATTAAACATGGGTACAAGTTTTCACAAATATGATCAATTGCCTCCCCACCACAAAGTGCTTGTTTAAGTGGTTGGAGCAAGGTTACTAAAATCATGCATGATCGGGGCTAGGATGGCAAGATCAATTGACTGTCCAATCTACAAATGGGGCTAAACTTACCTTTGAATTTTATAGCACTAGTGGTGTTTTGAAATTTAAATCTTGAAAGAAACTGTCATATATTAGTTGGTGATACAGTCATACAATGGAAGTGTTATAGGCTTTGGTTCATCGCTTGACTGAATCATAAGCTGATACTGCAAACAGGTTTCTTTCACATATCTATAAAACAGATCTCATTAAAAACAGGCCAATAATGAATAGCTTGAAATATATGGACATCATAGCTATCTATGGAGTAAAAAGTACCGACACCAATGATGCTATGTTGTGAGTGTCCCGCTCAACATCATAACTCGTGACTAGACCCATCCCAGTACAGCTTAGTTCCATCATTATAGGACACAGCCAAACGCTCTCCGGAAGCAACCCATGCCACTACAAAACCAATGAGAAGAAACTAAAAATTGTTTACTATAATAACCATGTAAGATAAAGAGAGGCATTCGTTATTATTTTATCTGTCTGCACAAGATGATACTGATATTTTTGATAAAGTAGCTAATCTTTGAAATCAAGGGATATTTGGTTACTCTAATAACCTTCTAAAAAGTAATCAGCATCCAAATAAGCAACAATTAAAGCTGTAAAAAAACAGATTATTTATAAAGATACAAGGGAAGTATCATGAAAAATGGAATTTAGACTAAAACCAAAAAGACAACTCTTATGTTTCTGCCTACCTGCTGGTCAAAATTTTCGGCTCCAGCTCTGCTTCTAAGGAAGATGATATGAACATGGAATTTAGAGTAAAGGATGATGATATAGAAATGGAAACTCAATGGAATCTTTTTAGTACTATGAATGTTATCATAGTTATTAACCACCATTGTTAACAAGTTAGATATGTTTTGGAAATGTGATCATCTAGTGGATTCTAATACTCCATTAAACTGTTGGTGATATATGAGGTCATTCAAAAGATAAGATATTAATGTTAACCCGATTCAAAGGTTAGATATGTTCTTGGGGTTCAATGAGCCTCTATTCTTCCATAAAAGCAACACGGTTTGGACATACCAAACAACAATAAAGCCATATATTTATCCACTTGTACAAATGGCACTAGTGAACAATTAGTGAAGCAAAGAGAAACTTAAGAACACATACCAAGTGATGAAGGCTTTGTATCAAAAGTGAACAGAACCTACTTTTAGCGATGTTTGAAGTACAAAAACACACATAACCATGCCGAATCATTTCCTTACATGCTATCAAGTGCATACTACCTCCGCCTTAGCTATAAGTGGCAAGTGATGGTAGTCTAAACAATACTAAGCATATACGTACGCTCTTGTTCAGGGTGATCTACACAAGAAGGAACAAATAGATGATATAACTATGAGATATGAAAGAAGAGAGGGATGAAATAAAAAACCTTTCGGGCACTCTCAATGAGCTAGTGCAGGGTGTCACAACTCACGACCTACCCAATCCGCCGTTTGGAGAAAACACGATAGCCTCATATCATTGAATGGAAATATCTTTTTTTCTGATGTTTTCTGGGATTTATCCAACAAAGTATTAGCTAAATCCAAGAGCTCACAAATAGAAAAAAGTATTAAGCAAATATAACTAATAACTATAATCGAAAGGATCTCCGTATCAAGATAAACAATGAGAACTCGCCTGGTGTGTCTCCCCTGTCGTGAATCTTCATGTCCTATAAACAAAAAAGCATTATCTCCTTAACACTGCCTTGAATAGTCTATTTTATAGGTTGTTGTTAGGATGTAATGAAAACAAGATGTGTGCAAATGATGCAATTGTCACCACTGAAGTGCATCTGAAAAAAACAAGAAGCATGTAAGTATAGGTGGTAACATGAACTATTTACTTAAGAATGGGTCGATTTGGGTTGTGCACAATATCTAATGGTTCAGATTATTAAAAAATAATTGAGCCACAGATCAGTCACTAAAACATTAATTTTGCATACAACAATCTAAATTGTTTTTATTCTATGATTTAGATTACTATTGTAATAATAGTATCTTCATGATCAAGACTAACACGTTATCAATCAAAAAACAGAAAAAAATAAGGCAGAAAAACATTTGTGGAGCAACCCAAAACCAGCCTGCTTTAATTGTTACAAGTGCTGATCCTCACAACAGCCTAAAGCAGACAATAATAAGTATTCGGGAATCTTCAATACAATGTTAAACTAATAAATTTTTATTTTTATTATATCCTAAAGGAATAAGATAATAGAAAATAATAGAATTTGCTACTTATGAGAATTACTTGGGTTATTCTGCTTCAAATCTTTCTCTCCACACCAAAAAGTATCAATATTGACAGGGTCTCCATGTGGCACACTTTGTAATACCAATTTCAATACATAAAACCAAATTTAAGGTCATATAAAAATACAGTTCAGAATTTAACTACCGGTGTTTTGAAGCAACCCTGTCCTTTGATGAGGTAAGTTGGGAGTAAATCACAGCCATTCCAAGATTCTGCAAAAATCCATTTAAAAGAGAAGTTGCATGATTCAGTCAAAGAATGAAAGTGTTATAGGCTTTGTTTCATCTCTTGACTGAATCATAAGTTGATGCTGCAAACAGGTTTCTTTCACTTATCTGTAAAACGGATGTCATTAAAAACAGGCCAATAATGAATAGCTTGAAATATGTGGACATCATAGCTATCTATGGAGTAAAAAGTACCAACGCTAATGATGCTATGTTGTGAGTGTCCCTCTCAACATCGTAAATGGTGACTAGACCCATCCCTGTACAGCTTATTTCCATCATTATAGGACACAGCCAAACGCTCTCCTGAAGCAAACCATGCCACTATAAAACCAATGAGAAGAAACTAAAATTGTTTACTATAATAGCCATGTAAGATAAACAGAGGCATTCGTTATTATTTTATTTGTCTTCACAAGATGATACTGATATTTTTGATAAAGTAGCTAATCTTTGAAATCAAAGGATCTTTGGTTACTATAAAAACCTTCTAAACAGTAATCAGCAGCCAAATAAGCAACAATTAAAGCTGTAAAAAAACAGATTATTTACAAAGATACAAGGGAAGTATCATGAAAATGGAATTTAGACTAAAACCAAAAAGACAAATCTTATGTTTCTACCTACTGGTCAAAATTTTCAACTCCGGCCGTGCTTCTAAGGAAAATGATATGAATATGGAATTTAGAGTAAAGGACAGGGACTTAGAAATGGAAACTCAATGGAATCTTTTTAGTACTATGAAAGTTATCATAGTTATGAACCAACATTGTTAACAAGTTAGATATGTTTTGAAAATGTGATCATCTAGTGGATTCTAATACTCCATTAAACTGTTGGTGATATATGAGGTTATTCAAAAGATAAGATATTAATATTAACCTGATTCAAAGGTTAGATATGTTCTTGGGGTTCAATGAGCTTCTATTCTTCCATAGAAGAAACAAGGTTTGGACATACCAAACAACAATAAAGCCATATATTTATACACTTGTACAAATGGCACTAGTGAACAATTAGTGAAGCAAAGAGAAACTTAAGAACACATACCAAGTGATGAAGGCTTTGTAGCAAAGTGAACGGAACCTACTTTTAGCTATGTTTGAAGTACAGAAACACACATACCCTTGCCGAAACTACCTTCGCCTTAGCTATAAGTGGCAAGTGATGGTAGTCTAAACAATACTAAGCATATATGTACGTTCTTGTTTAGGGTGATCTACACAAGAAGGAACGAATAGATGATATAACTATGAGATATGAAAGAAGAGAGGGATGGAATGAAAAACCTTTTGGGCACTCTCATATGAGCTGGTGAAGGGTGTCACAATTCATGACCCACCCAATCCGCAGTTAGGAGATAACACGATAGCCTCATATCATTGAATGGAAAGATCTTTAAACATTATGTTTTCTTGGATTTATCCAACAAAGTATAGGCTAAATCCAAGAGCTCACAAATAAAAGAAAGTATTAAGCAAATATAACTAATAACTAGTGGAAAGGATCTCCGTATCAAGATAAGCAATGAGAACTTGCCTGGTGTGATTCTTTAGTTGTGAATCTTCATGCCCTGTAAGCAAAAAGGCATAATCTCCCCAACACTGCCTTGAATAGTCAATTTTATAGGTTGTTGTTAGGATGTAATGAAAACAAGATGTGTGCAAATGATGCAATTGTCACCACTGCAGTGAATCTGAAAAAACAAGAAGCATGCAAGTATAGTTGGCAACATGAACTATTCACTTAAGAGTGGGTCGAGTCAGGTTATGCACAATATCTAATGGTTCAGATTATTAAAAAATAATTGAGCCACAGGTCAGTCACTAAAACATTACTTTTGCATACAATGATCTAAATTGCTTTTATTCTATGATTTAGATTACTATTGTAATAAATAGTATCTTCATGATCAAAACTAACACGTTATCTATCAAAAAACTGAAAAAATAAGGAAGAAAAGAAGCAACCCAAAACCAGCCTGCTTCAGTCTGTACTAAAGTGACATGTTTCTTCCTATCCCCTTACCCAATTGCAAGTCAAGTGATGCAACCACAGAAATTTATATACAAGCATATGAGACCCGCGTAAGCTCACATTCTTTCTGGATTTCTCATAATCAATACAGGATTCATACACCTCTAATTGGTGCTGATATGTCCAAAGTACCATGAAGATATGCCAATCAGAATAGTGCAAACAATAATATAATCTTAATTAATAAATTTACATTTATACAACATGAAAACAAACAAAATCTAATTTAGGGGCATCAAGCGCAGTCCTAAGACTCTACCACTCCCTTAATGTTATGTTCATCAATATACAAGTGACTAGTTATTAGCTAAACACCAGAAAGCCAAAATCAAATCATATTATATTAGTGTAGATATGTGCTTTCGTTGTGACACCGGACAGTTGGAATATGTCAAGCACTTAAACCTAGGTACATCGGTTGGCTCCCAACCACAAAATGCCAGCTTAAGTGGTTCTAGCTGAAGAATAATTAGATGCAAGGTTATTGAATCATAATCCTCATGATAGGTACAATCCTACTAGCCAAAACCTTGTCAAGTTTACATACGATTTTAAATATGCAGGTGAGATCATTTGATGGTCTAATCTTACTAAGGGCTAAACTCACCTTTGAGTTGTATTGCACTAGTGGTACTTTGAATTTTGAATCTTTAATGAAATTGTCATATAGTTAGTATTCAATATGAATTATACCACCTCTAAAAGAGAACAGAACATTTTAGTAGGATCTCATGATCTCGAGTTTGCAAAGATGAAAACGATCAAAGGGTACGTGTAATCTTAATCTTAATGACCTAGATCAGATGCAATTTCTTAGCAAAATAGTGAGCAAGCATGTCCTCCTCATCAGCTACAACCAAACAGATATGAGATTCATGTCATGAGTGCAAAACAAAGAAAGATTCAACAAAATGAAAGTTTAGATAACCTTATGATCATCATCATCAAAACCAATGTCTTCATCTTAGGTTGTGATCGGCGCTACACGTTTTCTGCCAAAATAAAAGTCACTCAAGTTGTATATTCAATCATTTGCGTCAACAGAACAGGAAAACATTTGATAGCAAGTGAAGAATACATCAACACTTAAGTCATCAAAACCCTAGTTCGAAAATTATGAACGAACGTAGGAATTATAAGTTATCAAAACCCTAGTTCGAAAAATATGAACGAATGTTGGAATTATAAGTTATCAAAACCAGAGAAGGAATAATACCTTAGTTTACAAACAATTAGGGCCTGATTATGAACGGATTATGAACGAACGTAGGAATTATAAGTTATTAAACCTCACAAAACAATTAAATCGGTCCTCCAATGGCAACAGAAGTCATAGACTTTTGAGGGGATGAACAGAAGAAACGCTTCAAAATTCTTCAACAACTTCTTCAAATGAAGGGATGATTTACAGAAGACGATCAAATTGACGTTGGTGTGTGAGCGAAGAAGAATAATGATATGAAAATTCCATAAACTGAATGACTTCAGATGATCAAATGGAATGTGGTGTTTGTGGGATATATGAAAGAAAAGAAAATGAGCGTTGGGGTGAAATATTTGGTCATGATTTGGAGATCACGTCACAAAGATTTGTTTAGATACGTATTCCATAATAAAGATTACAAATACTTTAAAAGGAATTAAGAAAGTTAATTATCTTTTTTATTTTAAATGGTAAATACTTATTACAATTTAAATGATAGTTGTTGTTTTAATCGGGTTTGTTTATTTGTTTTTCAACTGGAACCGCAAAATAAGTTAATTACCTGTAAATGGGTTGAAGAAATTATAACTATGACAAATTAGTGTTGTCCAAACTATATTATACATGTCAATTTTTTTATATCACAATTTAATTTATTTCCATAGCATTGTTCAATTATGTTATTAGTTTATATTCACCACCCCGAGCACAAACACTACCACCGCAAACAAAGACTGACGACAAAAAAATCTTTTAACATGATTTAAGAGATAAATAAACACCAGAAAAAGACGTCAACACAAAAAAAACACATCTCATATTTTTTTTAAAGTAAAATATAATAACATAAATGACACAATAACTTAACCACATGCCATGGGAAGTTTTGAACTCAGGTCCACCACATGGTTAAAACCTAACCACTGCATCACATATCATAATTGTTTTTTAAACTCAAACCCACAACTACATAAACAACAATCTAGAACGTGAAAAATTATATAAAAAACATCGCGTCACATAAAAAACATCGCCCCACAGTAACACGTACCACATGCTTTGTAGAAGCACGACTTGATTCTCAAAAATTATTGTAGTAACCGACCTAGGTATTTAATGTATAGAATAAAAGGTTAAAAGAAAGGGTTCTAATATTAAAACACCTACAGTTATAAATCGATACCCCCATATACCTCTCGTATATCTCTGTAGGAGACGTATAGGGTCGACAACACAGAAATCGAGGAAAATTCAGGGGGTTGTTAAAATGCATCCCCCCCCCCCTTATACAACGCGCATAGCAAAATTCAACGCTGAATACGAAGAGAAATTCAGGTGTTTGTCAGATGGGTTATACGCCCCACATAAGACTACACGACCGTCCCCTTACGATACGTATAAAGCTATACGACTTGGATAAAATTCTGAGGGTGTTAGATTTATAATATGAGGTGTGTGAGTAGCGGGTCGCAAAATAAATTCAATGTTAGAGCATTCACAACCCGTTCCTTCGAAATACGTGAGTAGAATTCTTATATTATATGAAATGGTTTTGAGTGATTGTGAGTGCATGAGAAAGAAATATTACTATTAAATCTGTAATTTGAGGAAAAACTATTAAACCTTTTTAATTATTTTAATATTTTAAAAGTGACTGTGAGTGTAGAAAAGAGAAAATATAATAATAAATATATAAAAATATCATTTAATTAAAAATACGAGAGAAAAAATACTTAATTTTTATATAATTATATTGATAAGGATAAAAAATGTATTGTGAACGGTCTTATCTTTCTTCTCTAATAGAAAGATAACTAAGTATGTTGCATGTCACCACTGTATTTCTCTTAATCAAAATTTTTACGATTTTCTCTCTTATTAATTGCTACACTAATTACTACTAATTTAATTTAATTTTTTTAAATTAAAAATAGTCTTAATAAATTAAGGGGCTGTTTGATTACACTGACTCAGTAAGATCTGACTGAGTCAGAACTGACCCAGTTAGAAGTTCTGACTGGGTATGCGTCTGACTGAAACTTGATTGTTTGATTTAGTATCTGACTAGAACCAAATCGATTCACACCACCGGTCGGAACCACCACACCACCACCACAACCACCACTGTCACCGTACACATTCCGACCACCACCGCAATCCACTGCCCTTCGCCATCGTCGTCTGCCGAACCACCACCAAATCGATTCACACCACCGGAGTCACACCACCTAATCGATTCACATCGCCGAACCACCAAATCGATTCACACCACCGGAGTCACACCACCACAGGCGAAGGCCGAAGGTGTAGCCGGAAGCCGAAGGCCGAAGGTGCAGGCGGATGCCGAAGGCCGAAGGTGCAGGCGAAGGCGGTGCCTGCGAGCGGTCAGCCGGTCAGCTTAGGGGCTGTTTAGGGGGGTCACCGACGGGTGGAGGTTTGGCCGGGGGGGTCGCCGACTGGTGGAGGATTGGCCGGGGGGGTCGCCGACGGGTGGAGGTTTGGCTGAGGGGCAGCGCCTCTTTTCCGGGTCAACATGTTTTGATTTAGGGTCTGGGTCAGCGACCACGGACCCGGTCAGAACACAACACTGCCATATCAAACACGCTGACCGGCTGACCGAGTCAACCAGTCAGTCGGGTCAGCCGGGTCAGCCAAAATCAAACAGCCCCTAAGCTAGAAATCTTTTTATTAATGTTATTTCAAAGAAATAAATTTTTATAAAAATAATTTTTCTAAAACATTAAACTTTTTAAATACGAGATATTTTAACACTGATGTTTTTAAAAAAGTACAAATTTCATAAACAAAAAATAATTAACATTTGGAGCTATAGTAAAGAAATTTTTAAAAATTATGTTTTTTTAAAACGATTTGTTTTGAAAAAAATATTTAATTTATTTTTTAAAAAAATAAAGTTAATATCATTATTTATCACTTGTAGTTCTTACTAATTTGTAATTTTAATTTTATCTTATCTTAAAATATTATTTTATAATTAATAAAATTTTATTTTACTTAATATTTATTAATTAAAACCATATAATGCACGTGTTAAGTAAAACTATTATGCTTAATGTACTAGATAAGGTCCCATTCTAGTGATGCTATATCATGAGTAAGCAAAAGCCAGCCTAACACGTGGCATTCAAACGAATCATTTGCAAAGTTTAAAAATCGGTCCTTATACTATTTGTATATTTCATTCATTGCCTTCATCTACAAAAACAAACAATTCCTTCCTCTTGTTACATGTTTTGAATCTAGAAAACAACTTGGTTTTACGAATGACATTTAAATTCTTGTCAAGTCGAGAAACCATTTAGGACCACGTATACATTCGATACAAAGCTTATGTCGATTAGATGATAGTATGACTGAAGTTGTTTATTATCTTATCTGCTAAGAAATCAAAAATAAACATAACAGAAATAATACAACGTTATCAAGTCAAATATATGTTAGTAGAGTGGATGGAAATGATAACATTTGGTAAACTATAATGATTGAAAGGACTAAAAAATAATTTTTGAATTGAAGTGATATATTAAACGAAACACTAGGAATGAAAATAACATTTTATTTTATTTTTATATTACACGTTATAAATATATATGGTCCAAAATAATCTAAACAAGTGTAAAATACTAAAAGGCTAATAATAACAGACACACATATTCATAGCCAAACAAATGGCTTTTTTACACCACAACTCCACCACCATCTCCACGGAGCTCCGCCGGAGTTTCAACCCACAACCACCATCAAACTCCAATCTTTTTCCATCAATAAAACCATCCAATTTCTTGTTTCTGCAGAAAGTCAACAAAAGTCAACGACTTGTGAATTGCACTTCAGTCTCATCCTCCGGTCAACAACTTCAAGAACTGGTGGTTGGTGACGGCGGCGGTGGCGGAGGTGGTGGCGGTGGCGGTGGTGGATTTGGTGATGGGAAGGGGCAGTTTGGTAATTTGGTGAAGGAGCATGGGTGGCAAGTGAGGAGGATGGTTGAAGAAGATGATGAGATGAGAAGTGTGGCTAATATTCAAGCAGAGGCTTTTTATGAGCCAGTTGTGTTGTTCAATGATGTCTTCTTCCAGTTCTTTCAAGTAAGTATGCTTTAGGGAGTTGTACCTTTTGTAATAGAGGTTGTACTTTGTTTTGGGATTGAAGCAGGGAGTTCATTGGCTGGGCGCGTTTATAATAAAAGTTAAAATTATGAAAATTATGTTGGATACATTAACCCAAACGTAACAATTTTTTTTCTTTTTTAAAGTCTTAGAGCATTCTGGTTTCCATAAAACTATGTGAGTTTGTTTCTCAAATTATAAAAAATGGTTTTGAGGGATTGTGAGTGTATAAAAAAAAAGTAATTTTATAAAATAGTAATCAAGTTTTAAGATTGTTCTAATTAGGTCACACATAAAATTTTTTGTCATAATCAAGTCACTTATAAAATTTTTTGTATTAATTATATCACTAAAGTTTCAAAATTATTCTAATTAAATCATTCATAAGTTGCAAAAAGTTTTAAAAATTTTAAAATGTTTAAAAATATTAACAATATTTATGAAAAAACCAAATTATTTTTAAAATTTTGTGAATTATTTGAAAAAATTATAATAATATGAGTGACTTAATTGGAACACTTATAAAACTATAGTGACCTGATTGGAACAAATATAAATATTAGTGAACTAATTGAAGCACTTTTAAACTTTAATTACCTGATTGGAACAAATAAAAATATGAGTGACCTAATTAGAACACTATTAAAACTTGTTTACTATTGTATGAAGTTTTCCCTAAGAAAATGTTACTGTGCACCTGCATATTTGAGAAAACACTGTTCAATTCTTATATATTTTTTAATATTTTTGAAAATGGTTATGAGTGAAGGATAGAGAAAAAAATAGTAATAAAGGTATAAAAAATATTATTTAATTAAAAATATGAAGATAAGAAATTTATTGTGAATGCTTAGTAATCTAAAAATACAAATTTATAGAATTTCAAATGTATTTACGCTGTTCTTACTTCTCTTTATCATTTAAATTCTAACATAAGTTACCTATTTAGTTTAAATCACAACATAAAATATATAGTTTTAATAAATTTATAAAAATAAACAGGTTAAATGAGCCAACCCAAAACATGACACTTCGACCAAACACAAAATATTTAGCTATATGTTTTTGCGTGTTCATCCTAGAATTTACAAAGCCACAAATTTTATGTTAAGTTCATGTGATGTTTTCATGTGTCGTTAGAACTTCACTCCTCTAGTTATCTCAAATCATCACTAAGTTCATTATATTTTTTCTACTTTATGCAATGGATGGTAACAAGTAACATAATTATTTTATTTTCTATAGAATGAGTTGGGCCAAATTGCATATAAGCATTCACTGATAGAAAATATTATTTGTAGAACATACTTTGGGTCCCTATCTACATTAAAGGGATCCTGCTTCAACAGTGAAGACAATGTTTACTGAATTATAATGAATTCACTGATAGAATATATTATTTGTAGAACCCTAAAACACATATGTGATGTTACAATTTTAATGTACACACATTCAGGCTGAGGTGCTTTCAGGGCTCCTTTACAGACTAAGAAATTCACCAGCTGATAGGTGAGTTATTTTTCACATTTGTTTGAGTTTTAAGATTGTTATCACTACTTATGTTACCAGTTATTGGACCAGACACAAATGAACTATTCAGTTTTAAATAAACTAGATAAAGTCTCAAAACCAGTCAAAAGCAAAGCAACAATGCTTGCCTCCATTTACTGGCTGATGGGTTTCCGAGCCCGGCCCAGCCCGTTAAGGCAGACCTCTGGAGTTGCCCTGTTTTAAAGTATTTTTTTTTTTTTTTGAAAAAAAACACTTATGTCTAGAGGTGTTCATCGAGTCGAATCAAATCAAATCAAATTCAAGTTAATTGAACTTGAATAAGTTGAATTTTGAAATTTCTAAACAGTTCAAGTTCGGAAAAGATATGTAGAATTCTAACCGAATCGAAATTGAAATTTTTAAACAGAATTCAAATTTGATTCGTATTCGATAAAAAATAATAAATGGATTAATATTTTTAAAAATCAATTCGAAAGATCCGATTTTGACCATGGAATAAGCTATACAAATATCATATCACTCTATAAAATAGTTGAAAAGAATTGTTGTATACAACTTCTTAAATGGTACACTTGATATCAATGTTGAAAAACACTTTTTATTGATTTCATGGAAAAAGCTATACAAACATTATTACACTTGATACCAACGTTAATGCTATGAGCCATGTTTTACCTACTATGACACTTCAACATAAAAAACGATTTCATATATTAATTTATTAACCTTTTTTTTTTTTTTTAATTTCAATCAATGATGATGTCAGGTATGCGTGTTTGGTTGCGGAGACAACCACAAGAAATAGCAAAGAAAAACTTGTAGGAGTCGTGGACGCTACGGTTTTTAGAGACGCGTCCGTTCTCGAGCATTTATCTGGAGCAGATGAATATCTTTATGTGTCAGGAATAGCAGTTTTACGTAATTACAGGTACATTATTTTTTCATTTCACTCTCTGAAACAAATATGTTAAATAACCATGTTGTATAATATTAACATTAAAAGCTTGTTCATTAATCTAATCATATATCTTAATAATGGACATTTCTGAGCATCTAACTAAATTTACTTCATTTATGTATAGACGGAAAAAAGTTGCGAGCGTGTTGCTCAAGTCATGTGAAATGTTGGCTCGGTTTTGGGGTTATAAGTATTTGGTGTTGCGAGCTTATGAAGATGATTTGGGTGCTCAAACGTTGTACACAAATGCAGGGTATAAGATTGTGTCGAGTGATCCTGTATGGACATCGAGTTGGATAGGAAAAAGACGTCGAGTTCTTATGATCAAACAATGTAACTTAACAAGAGAATATCACATTTAAGAACAAATTTATCAAATGTTAGATAAAGTATATTATGTACGATTCTTCTAATTTATTATAGTTATTTACCTAAATTTGAATCTTTATTTGTATCGAAGTGTTCGATAAAATAGTTACTTTATCTTAGTTTTTTGTATAAAATTTCTGAAATACGGATAAAAGTCATTAGCCCTTAGATTCAGACAACTTATTTCATAAAGATTTTGTTGACGAGCTTTTAATGTACTTATCAAACACCTACACGTGTATCTTGCTGGATATGAAGAGTGTCGGACCCCAAGAAATGTTTTTATGGGGGTTGGATTTAGGGTCATATGTCTAAAAGCAAAATATTAATTTTTTTGTTGGATTCTATTCAAGTCTAGTTAAAAAAAAAAAAAAACCAAATAAAACGTCAAATGCTTGATGCAAATTTATAGTTTTTCGAAACTAATAATTTTATTCATACTCAAGTTTGATTATCAGAAAACAATAAGAGGCAAAAACATATATATGTAAAAGAGAATATATCGCTATTAGATATCTAAATATTAAAATTTAATGAGAATTTTAAGATCATGTTATATTGACGATCTACATCAAATTTACTTCATTTTGGTTGAATGCTTGCATAATATTTAATGTTTATTTTGCTTTATAATGTTTTCATAACATGACCATTTGTTTAAAAACGTGTATGACCTTTCAATTCCATAATATAGTGTGGTCGAAATCCTTTTATGTGAAAAGTAATATTTTTTTAAGAATAGATTCTGGATACTTAACTAAAATATCATAGTTTAAATACTAAGACGTTATAACTTTATAGAAGTTTCAGATTAAATTTATGTGTGCACACTTATTTTTTAAGAAAAAATTACAGAAAACGTCTTTTAACTTTATATAAAATTATAGTTATTATCCTTTATTTTTAAAAATTACTCTAAACATCGTTCATATTAATATTTTGTAACAGATTTTATTATTTTTTATTAACTGCCGTTAAGTTTTTCTGTTAACTCAAAAGCAATTTGGCCCTTTTACATCTAAAGAACTACTAATGTAACTTTTTCTAAACATAAAGAATGTTTTCTACAACTTTTTTATTTTTTACTTAATTTATGTATTATTACAATTATACATATACATATGATTTTTTTATATAACAAAATATATATTATTTAATTATTTTCTTTCACGTATTATATATGAATAAAAATTATATTATTTAATTATTTATAAATATGATTTTTTATCTTTTTTTTTTCTAAATATGCTTTCGTGTTTTTTAACGTTTATTTTACAATAATGCACTCTATTTTTCACCATAACTTCATATGCATTAATTTACATACTTAACCACGTCAGTGCAATAGCCACAATACAATGGCGTTCACCATTTTGTTTTGAAAACGATTCGTGGTTTAACAAACCGCATCGCGCGAGTTTTATTACTAGTTGTTAATTAATAAGGAAACTATATTAAAATTTAAAAAAAAAAAACAGCACTAGTAAGATGGTAGATAGGGCAAGAAAACATAGTTTAGTTTGAATTAGCTTTGTTTTACTTTTTATTCATGGAATGAGAGTTTTAAAAATTTTTTTGGCAAATGGCAACCATCACATTATCGCATCCACTTCAAGAACCATTATGGTATCCACTTCAACGTAGATGCAACACTGATCTGCAACGTAGTTTAGTTTGAAACCATTACTTTTTATTCTTATCAAATCATCATAGAATTCATACAACTTATCATTACAATGTACAATGTGTAACGATGAGGAACATGTAGTGAACATACATATGTATTATCTTGTAACGTTTTGATCTAGAGAAAAGCTAAATTTCACATCCAGATAGTTTCTTTTTGGTTTAGTTTAAACATCTTGGTTGTACTTTCTTTAAATTTTAATTTAAACTTTAGCTTAAACTCATTTATTCTTATATGTATTTGAATTTTAATGAACTAATCTTAACTAGACGACTTTAGTTATAACCCAGTGAAATCTCCAGACGAGTTTTATTATTATTTAACCAAACAAAGATTTTATAAACTATTAATTGTGAGTTGAGTCTTTATCCACACATGGCTATAAAAAAACATGAAGAAACCACAAACTACCACCTATATTTGTAGTCCTCTGAGGTGGCAGTCAAAGTGATAGGTGGACGATTACGTGTCAAAAATAGGTCATGCGCGAACACGTGTAACATGAAGGAAGTAGTCATTCACCTCTATAAATTGTGTTATTTCCACTTGTATTTATTATTACAATTACAATTGTGAGCCTCGTGATCAAACTTCAAGATGGGTAAAGCTTTGTTTGTGTTCGTGATGATGCTTGTTTTCTTTGCTTCTGGTATGTTTCTTAGTTTTGCTAGAAAATAATATAGCTTATAAGTCTTATAGACATTTCAAAAACCAATTAATAGAAAATATTTTATTTCGGATTTGCCGACTAAATCTTACACATACTCTATCTACTCTAATAAAAGAGTAACTTAGAGTGACACGTGTCAGCATCACATTTCATTTCACTAAAATTTTTCCGCTTCTCTCTCCTATTATATAATTACCTTAATTACCAATAATATTATTTAACTCCTTTTAGAATAAAAATAGTTTTTTAATAAATTAAGAAAAAAAAATTTTGATGTTATTTCTAACAAATAAATTTTTATAAACCAAAAATAATTAAAATTAAATATTATAATAAAAAAAGTTTAAAATGATATTTTTGAATATGATTTGTTTTGAAACAAAATGTTTATTTTTTTAAAACAGTTTTAAAACAAAAGTTTAAAAAGTTGATATGAATTTTTTATTAGTTACAGTTATTACTTATATACGTAATTTCAATTATATTTTATCTTAAAATATCGTTTTATACTTAATAAAGTTTTATTATATTTAATATTTTATTTGTTAAACCGTGTAATACACGGGTTTACTATAGCTAGTATATATATATTGTAGCTGGTTAGAAGTTTTTGCTTACGTAATGGTGGAGAATTTTCAAATGATTTGTGTGAATATTTTGTGTGATTTTATGCTTCTGTTGGTTTGCTTTTGTAATTTAGATCAATGAAATAATTTCTTTAGTTACATAGTTACATATATTTACATGGGATTGATGGTCGTCATCACGCCGTGTGTTTGTATCTAATATTCTAATATTTAGAATCATGTCATGGTCCACGACACAACGAGCGTGGCTGAAGTTACGAGAGTACATGAAATTATTCAAATATTTCTATTATAATAAAAGAGTATATTGGGGTGACACGTGACGGCACCACATTCAATCTCACCAAAATTTTCTCACTTCTATTTTCTATTAAATAATTACTTTAATTATCAATAATATTATTTAACTTTTTTAGAAAAAAATAATTTTTTAATAAATTTAAAAAAAGATCTTATAAATGTTATTTTTAAAAATAATTTTATAGAATAAGAAATTTTACAAAACATCAAGCTTTTTTAAATTAGTGCTTTTAAAAAGTTAATTTTTTTTAAAAAAAATAATTAAAATTGGAATTCATAATTAGAAAACTTTTAAAAGTGATATATTTTGTTTTGAAACAAAATATTTATTATTTTTTTCGAAAAAAAAATTTTAACCAAAAGTTTAAAAAGTTGATATAATTGTTTTATTACATATTGTTCTGACTATACGTAATTTCAATTATATTTTATCGTAAAATATCGTTTTATACTTGATAAACTTTTATTATATTTAATATTTTATTTGTTTAACCCGTGTAATACATGGGTTTACTAAAGCTAGTATATAACATATCTATACCAACAATGTACCATCTACTTTTAAGTTATTTATTTACTTATTTTTTACTTCCAATCATACATTTTTTCCTCCGATATCTATTTTATTATTACGTATCTATTTTTCATTCCGAATAAAAATGCTTGACACACATTTTAGCATACACGTTTTAAGACATAATAACAATTATTTTTACAAGTAGAAATTACATGAAACTGCATTATAATTATAAATGTAACATAATTATTTTTGTGATTTTGATAAATAATTGTAGATGAGAGGGTGATGAAGGTGACGGAAGCGAAGATGTGTCAGACGACTGGACATGCTTTTAGTTGCGCGAACGATATGACGTGCAACAGCTCTTGTGAGAAGCAAGGTTTTGCTCAGGGAAAATGTGATGGTTTACGACGTCGTTGTACCTGCTACAAGCAATGTTAAAGTTGGAACATATATGCTTTACTTCTGCTGCCTATACTACTTGTTTTATGTTCATGAAGTTTAGTCTCACATTTGTGCGACTAAATTAATGTGTTTTATGTAATAAATAAATAAATGATGTTACTTCCAACTTTGCAATTCTACATTTATAAACAGTTTAGTCTAACATTTGTGGGACTATTTATATGTGTTTTAAATAAAAGTAAAATATCATTTTCGTCTCCAACGTTTAGTTGAATTTGCCATTTCAATCCAAAAGCTTTTTTTTTGTCATTTCAGTCACTCTAATTTACTAAATGTTGCCATTTTCATCCACTTCACTAACACCGTTAAAACTCTGTTGAAACTCCGTTAAATGTGAGGGTATTTTAGTCTTTTTCAACACCCTAATTATCCAATTAAAACAAATTAATCAATTAATATTCAATTAAAACTAAAAAACACGTGAAGCGACTCGTGAGACCGGTCGCTTCGATTTAAATTTCAATTAACTCTAACCCATGTTGTTCAATTGAGGGTGCTGTGGGATTTCAATTAATCTTCACGTTTTGTTCGAACGTGTACCGTTATTTGATTGAGGTCTATTGTGGGATTGATATTTGTTGTTCACATACTTTATCTGATTGAGGTCTTTAATTGATGTCTTTGAACGTGACAATTCAAACCTCAATAGAACAAAATGTGACAACAGTAGAGCTCAATCGAACAACAGTACACATTAAAAAAAACGTGAAGATTAATTGAAATATCACAGAAGACATTAATCGAACAACATGTGTTAGAATTAATCGAAGTGACCGGTCTCACGAGTCGCTTCACGTGTTTTTTAGTTTTAATTGAATATTAATTGATTAGTTTGTTTTAATTGGATAATTAGGGTGTTGAAAAAGAGTAAAGACCCTCACATTTAACGGAGTTTTAACAGAGTTTTAACGATGTTAGTGAAGTTGATGAAAATGGCAACATTTAGTAAACTACAGTGACTGAAATTACAAAAAAAAAAGTTTTTGGATTGAAATGACAAATTCAACTAAACGTTGGGGACGAAAATGACATTTTACTCTTTAAATAATAAATAAATGATGTCACTTCCAACTATGCAACCCTATATTGCAATCGTTTACTACCTGTACAAAAACAGTAACTACAGAAGTACTATTCGATACTGAGAGTTAAATGAACCAAAAAAGCTACATAGTTTAGAACAAAATGAAATTACGTATTACATATTTTGCTTTTTGTTTGCTTATATGTGCTTGAATAAGCACCACATCTCCTAGGATATATATGCATTTGGTGGTGGTGAGTGTAGGCCAACACTCATTCACACATTCGGTAGTATTATATTTTTAAGATCTGTATCTAGATCATTGGCTATCTTCTTTTGATTACATCTAGTACTTGAGGTGCTACGATCCTCTATACATCATATTATATTTTTAAGATTGGTATATGGATCATTGGGTATCTTCTATTAATTCTAAAATGATCTGATATGTTACGAGTTATTACGAAATCTTGATAATGTGAATCTAATAAACGGTTAACATGTTAATGCGTAGTAACATTTCAAAACCGAATTAGGCAAAAGGTAAATTACTAAACGAGCAACGTTGGTGAAGGTGGGAGTGGTGATGATGGTGGACAATGTGTAATTTATTCTAAATAAATACTATATTTCAATTCGTACGCGTATATGTTTTTTATAAATTAACTACGCAATCTAAATAAATATGTGATAATAAGATAATTACCCCTATATGTGAAAGAAGTAAGCCCATGAACTGTATTTCAGGGGCGTTTTGGTAATTTTCACTCTTCTCGACTGTTGTGCTGCCTTATTTAGCGTGTTTCTCGGCTGTTGTGTTGAGGCTTTTAATGCCTGTCCGCTCCTTCCGAAGCCATTGTTTCCCGGTGTTGCAGGAGACGGTCGACCGGATGCCGCTCCGGCTTGGTGGCCGAATCGTCGCCCCCGGTTTTCCGACTATTGTGCTGCTGCTTTTGGTGTGTCTCTCGGCTGTTGTGCTGAGGCTTTAACGGATATCCTCTTCTCCCTGGCGTTTGTCGGTGTTGCCGGAGACGGTCGACCGGTTGCATCTCCGGCTTGGTGGCCGAGTCGTCGCCGTCGCAGGGTTTTTGAGCGACGAACTCCGACCGTCCGGGCCCTTCTTCTACCTCTTATGCGAGAGGGGTTTTCGGTTGTTGTGGAGGGAGAGGGGAGCCGCTGCCGCCTTCGCCGCTGTCGGCCGTCGCAGGGGATGTCGGTGTGCAAACCGGCCTCCGTTTGGCAAGTAAAACCTCAAACAAATTTTATATATTCTTGTTAATAAAATTTTGAGACCGATATATTAGAATTTCATGCAACGTAAAGTGGCAACATTTGGAATACGGCAAGACTTGGTGGAATCAAAAATAAAATGTTCTAAGCACAAACAAACATATTTGAGGTTTTGCATTCTAAAATGTTGGTGCTCATTCTTTTTGTTTCCAGTATGCTTTTCTTTTTAACTCAAAAATAAAATGTTCTAAGCACAAACAAACATATTTTTAGGTGGAATCAAAACGAATTTGGGATTTTGCATTCTAAAATTCTACATAAACTTGGAACAATTGCTTATCTCCCAAACTAAAATTTTACCTCGATCTTCTATTTAAATTTTCTTTTTTTTTTTACATAATCTTCCATCTTACTATGCAAGTTTCCACAAATCTAATTAGTTTTCTTGATAACTTTTATAACATTACTCGTGATACATATACATATATTGGATACATTAAAATCTATACTAATAATCCTTTACAATTCGAGACACATGGCATTCCCACAATACTTCTCCCAATTATTTTTCCGTCTAAACTATTTATTTTATTTTTTAAAAATCAAGTAACTAATTTTCAAATATTTCTCTTTCTCTCTATTATAAATTCAAGTACTTGAATTAATAATTTTTAAAATATTTTTTCATTAAATAAAAACTAAGTATTTTGATTAAAAAATATCTTTTTTTGAAAATAAAATTTTCTAAAACTATGATTTTCTAAAAAAATGAAGCTTTTTTAAATTATGAAATATTTAAATTCAATCTTTTTATAAAATAAAAGTTTTATAAAAGAATATTTATTTAAAACAAACCCGGAGTTTTTAAACATCAAAATACTGATAAAGTAATAAAAAATTTTCAAGCAATTTTTTAAAACCAAAGTTTTTAAAAATAATAATAAAATCAAAATATTTAACCATACGTAAATTTAATCATATGTTATATTAAAATAATGTTTTACAATTCCTACTTATCATCAATAAATATTTAATATTTTTGTTATTTAACCCGTGTGATACACGGGGATATAACCTAGTATTATATAAATATAAACAAATAATAATATTTATATATTATTATGAACTTGATAATAATATAGAAAATAACTGCAGAAGAGAAGACAATGAATGTGATAGAAGCGAAGCAGTGTGAAAAGTTTTTGAACGACCGCTTGACATGCGGGGAGGATTGGGAGTGTAGTAATGTGTGTAAAAAGGGAAATAACGGTGAGGGAAAATGTCATCCTCAGAAAAAACGTTGTGCTTGTTACAAAGAATGTTAAACATAACTTAAAAACTAATATATTTTCTCATATACCAATATAATAGTGTTTAACTCGTTATAACGTACGCTACATCTAAAAAATTATAACAACACGTCTAACTAATGAGGTATGAGTCGCTATTGAATTAAGTTTCTGAGGATGTGTCTAGCTAGCTAATTGCAAGGCACGTTTACGTCTTAGGTTTGGTTAATAATGTAGATAGTTTTAAATCATGTGTATATAATAGTATGCCTACCTTATTAAGTGAAAAATTCTGAGTATGATTTTTTTTTTCTATATTATTCGTAATTGTGTGTACAGCTCTTTATAATAAAACAAAGAAAACATATACACGGAAGATGCAAGCTAATAATCAGGAGGTAAATGAGGAAGCAAATAACAAAAATAAAGGTAGGGATATGCATGAATATTTTCCTCCAATACTCCCCCTCAAGTTGGAGCATGCGGGTCACAAATGCCCAACTTTTCTAGTAAGAACTGTAGTTGTCGAGAACCCAAGGCTTTGGTGAATAAATCTGCAATTTGAAACTTGGTGTGGACATTTAGTGGCTCCACCTCTTTAGACTCGACCCATTCCCTCACAAAATAACAGTCCATTTCCACGTGTTTTGTTCTTTCATGAAAAACTGGATTGTTGGCAATGTGTTTAACTGCCAAGTTGTCACAAAATAGTTGAGTCAGGTTACTTTGTTCACACTCCAATTCTTTCAACAGCCACCGGATCCATAAAACCTCACTAACTGTTGTAGCCATGGCTCAGTACTTTGCTTCCGCCGAAGAGCGTGACACCACTGATTGTTTTTTCGACTTCCATGATATAGGAGCACCTCCAAATAATAATATGTAACCACTTCTTGACTTTTTTGTATCGGGACATCCGAGCCAATCTGAGTCGGTATAGGCTACCAAATTTGTTCCTCCTTTCTTCGGAAGAAGTATTCCTTGACCCGAAGTGGCCTTTAAGTACCTTAGTACCCTCATAGCGGCCTCCAAGTGACTCTACCGAGGATCTGCTACAAACTGACTTAAGACATTAACTGAGTAGGAGATGTCGGGTCTGGTAGCTTGCAAGTATAATAAGCGTCCTACAAGCCTTCGATATTTTCCTGCATCAACTTGAACTTCCTCATCTTCCTTTCTTAGCTTTGTGTTTTGTTCCATAGGAAACGCACTTGGTTTGCATCCTGTCATTCCACTATCCTCGAGAATATCCATAATGTATTTTCTTTGATTGAGAACTAACCCGCTTTGAGTGCGAGTTACTTCGATGCCCAAAAATATTTCAAAGGACCTAAGTCCTTAATGCTGAATTTTTCATCCAAAAAGCTCTTCGTTTTTTTAATTTTCTCCATGTCATTTCCCATAATAATCACATCGTCGACATATATGAGCGCTGCCACGAACGAGTTCTCTCTTTTGAAGAAAAACAATGAATGATCTGCTTTAGATTGATTGAAACCGATTTCTTGTAGAGACGAGGTAAACTTTTGGTACCAGTTTCTTGAAGCTTGTTTGAGGCCGTAAAGAGACTTTCTAAGACGACATACTTTGTTTTCTTTTTCTTTCTCAAAGCCTTGTGGAATTCTCATAAATACCTCTTCCTCCAATTCCCCGTGCAAGAAAGCATTATTGACGTCTAGTTGGTGAATAATCCAATTTCGTTTAGTTGCAATAGTTAAAACCGTTCGCACGGTAACCAATTTTGCTACCGGTGCAAACGTATCATGGAAGTCAACTCCTTCCATTTGAGTGAACCCCTTTGCCACCAACCGTGCCTTGTACCTTTCGATCTCGCCGTTTGGCTTGTACTTTATTTTGTATACCCATTTTGAGTCAATGGCGTGTTTCCCTTCTGGTAATTCTTCTAGCTTCCAAGTCCCATTTTGCTCAAGAGCATGTATCTCTTTCTTCATGGCCTCTCTCCAGTTTTTATCCTGCACAGCTTGGTTAAAATTTTTCGGCTCATCGTTCGAGCAGATGGCCGCCAAGAAAACCTTATGTGAATTAGTAAAATTCTTATATGAAACAAAATTAGAAATCGGATGTACCGTTGACGAACTTGAGGAACTCTGATCGGTGGCGGGAGATGTCTGGTCTAAAGACGGAGGTAGGTTGACTATGTAGTCTCTAAGATAAGAAGGTTTATTTCTACTTCTTGTTTCCTTTGTGGGCTCTTTACTCTCTAAATTAATGGGTGTTGGTTCTTGTGCATGAGAGTGGACCCCAGCTTGATCTCCAACTTGTTCCAAAGTTGACTCATTACCATCCCCATCATGCATGGGTGAAGAATTGTTATGCAAATGTTCATTTTCAATATTTTGTACAGAAGCAATTTCCATCTCCTCTTGATTATTACATTCACTTTCAATTGGACTCTCATCGGTTAAGTCCTCATAATACTTGTTTGGTAGCTCAAACATTTCTTCATCCTCTTCTGAGGTCGACTTAACCTTCTCATAGGGAAAGAAGTTTTCAATAAATTTTACATCTCTAGAGACAATTAATTTGTTATTTTTAACATCAAAAATTTTGTAACCCTTAGTCCCACGTGGATAACCCAAAAATATGCCTGGTCTCCCCCTTACCTCAAACTTATCTGCTCTCATCTCAGTGCTACGATAGTAGGCGAGGCACCCAAACACTCTCATATGATCGTATTCCGGCTTTTCATTATAAACAATTTCATATGGGGTTTTGTTACCAATAACTTTAGAGGGAAGTCTATTTATAATGTGAGCAGTAGTCAAAATACATTCTCCCCAAAAAATCGTAGGGAGTTTCGCCTCAAACTTTAGCGCTCTCGCTGTTTCTAATAAGTGCTGGTGTTTTCGTTCTACCACTCCATTTTGTTGTGGAGTATGTGGACATGTGGTTTCAAGTAAGATTCCTTCTTCGGTATAAAAATTCATCATTCGATTTGATGTGAACTCCCCCCATTATCAGATTGAATTTTCTTAACATTTTTGTTGAATTGTGTTTTAATCATTTTGCAGAAACCAATCAAGCAATCACTTGCCTCAGACTTGTGTTTTAAAAGAAAGACCCAGACCAATCGGCTAAAATCATCAACTATTGTCAAGAAATAGTTAGCACGTGTTAACGAAGCCTTACGATATTTTCCCCATATGTCACAATGCAAAAGTTCAAAACATTCCCTTGTTTTAGTAGAACTTTTAGAAAAAGGAATTCTAGTAAACTTTGCTTTCAAACAAGAATCACAAGAAGCACTATTTTTTTTAAACGGAATAAATTCAAGGCATGAAATTTTACTATAAGAAGAGTGTCCCAAACGCTTATGCCATACTTCACCAGTAGCAACCATAGCCATCCTATTGTTCCTCCCATCCTCCATCCGATAGAGACCTTGCCGACATTCACCCGATCCCAATCAATTTTCTCGAGTTCAAGTCCTGCATCACAAAAAATTCGGGAAAGAATGTTATGGAACATTGGAGATCCTTTGTCAAGCGACTAACTGATCGAAGATTAAAGGTAAAATCGGGAATATAAAGAACATCATGTATTTTGGTTCCGTTTGATAATCTGCATGGCCCCTTCCCTTTTACGAGTATAGAGTCGTCATTTGGAATGGTGACGGGCAATTCCCGTGAAGTTCTAGTTCCTTCATGAAATAAGTCTGAATCATGAGTTATGTGCTCCGTGCAACCGAGTCCACAACCCATTCACTACCTTTGCCATGTCTACCTGCCATATTTGCCATGGGTTGAGAAGATTCCTCCTTTGATGTATTTTTCACGTTAAACATCTTTAGAAATTGTTGATATTGCTCATAGTTTAGACCGACCGCCGGGACCTTCAAGTTTTCATCTTGCGTGCCTGTTGTTGGGTTAGTCTCGACACACGCCGCCTTGGCTCTTCCCTTATCAACCTTCCCTTTTCCGGGCCACCACTCCGGATACCCGATGTGCTTGAAAGACCCATTGCGATTGTGTCCATCCTTTTCACAAAAATCACAATGTTCAACTTTGTCGTTTGTGATTCTTTTTCCATTTTTGGGACCTACTTTGTTTTGTCTACCGGCAGCTTCTCGTTTTGTGTAGGCTTGGAATGCAGCAGCCTCGATGTTGGTCATCTTTCCATTGGACACAGCCCTCTGTTGCTCATCTTCTGCAACAAGGTGATAAGCCTCACCTAAAGATGGAATTGGCTTCATTGCCAAGATTTGGGTCCTGATTGTCGAGTAATCCGTGTCGAGACCTAATAAAAGTTCATATAGCCTTTCTTTGTCTCTTAGTTCTCCCATCTTCTTGCTAACACCACAACTACAACCAGTGCAACAACATCTTGGTATTGAAAATGCCGAGCCAATTTCATCCCAGATCGATCTTAATCTAGGGTAGTAGGCTGAGACAAACGTGCCATTTTGCCTGGTTGTGCTAAGAAGTTGTTTCAACTCATATGCCCTGGGTGCTGACTCCTTCCCAAATCTCTCACGTAGGTCCGTCCAGATCTCTTCGGCGGTGTTAGTGTATTTAACGCTAACCCTTATTTCCTTTTCCATGGCCGTAGTTAGCCAGCCTTTAATCATAGCATCACAACATAGCCATGCCATGTGATTTGCATCAGTTTTTTCCGGTTTCTTGATGGTACCATCAACGAAACCTATTTTGTTTTTGGCAAACAGAAAATTCTCCATCTCAAGAATCCAATCGAGATAGTTGTTATCGTTCAAGGCATCATTCACGTGCATTTGCCTTGGGTAATCTGATGGATGAAGATAGTATGGTGAATTGTAATCGGGGGTTTGGTCTTTAGCTTTGGAATCGGAACTGTCGTCGCCGGCCATAATAGATGGTTCGGAGAGTGTCAATTCCTTTAGTGTTTGGTTGTTTTGGTAGAGCAGTTCGTGTCCTGCTCTGATACCATAAAAAATTCTGAGTATGATTTTTTTCTATATTATTCACAATTGTGTGTACAGCTCTTTATAATAAAACAAAGAAAACATATACACGGAAGATGCAAGCTAATAATCAGGAGGTAAATGAGGAAGCAAATAACAAAAATAAAGGTAGGGATATGCATGAATATTTTCCTCCAATATTAAGAGTATTATCACCTTGGCAACTATGACACAAGCATTAAAAGTTGTTTTTATCAATACTTATTGCTTGATTTTTAGTTTTATGACTAGAAAATAAAATGAATGAGGTTTGGAGACGAAAATATGAACTAAACAACCATCATACTATATAAAAAATTCATTTTACCATGTTTCTTATGCGTAAATACACAATCACCCGAACATAAATAAGCAACAATTCATGTCAATTTACCAATTATGTTGAAAGACATCTAGAAAAGACAAATTTTAAAACTCATAAACATCGTAAGTCATATATCTAGAACAAAAAACCAACCTTAATTTATCGTAGTAAAGAGCAATGAGTTGTTATCATTAACACCATAATGATCATAAATATCATCTCATTAAGTAAAAGTGTTTGTGAGATCATAAAAAAGTGATGCACATTGGTCAAAAAACTTATATTCGGCTATCTTGTCGTTTTAGCTTAGATTTAAACAATGTTCGATACAATTAAAATTATGTTTATATAGAGTACACATTCACAGAATCAAAATGTTATTATATTTGGTACTTTAATCATTTAACAATTAGTTATCCTTTATTTATGAATTTTTTAATTATACTTAAAAGCTAAGATTCATATTTCTTTTCCCCTTATGAATAAACAAGCTTTGTATACATGGTAAAGTCACTAAGTGGGTAATGATTACCGGTTGTACCAACCATCCAACCCTTCATTCTTTATGAGATCGTTAGATAACATCTGTCAATTTAGTCATGTTTAATAATATATATGCCAACTCTTTGTAATTGGTATGGACACTTCTTACAAAATCAAGTATATGCATGTCATACTTTAAAACGTGTGATATTATGTTCAAAACTTTTAAAAATAGTGAAACACAACCTTGCCCCCCATCAAAGTCAATACTCTTCGTGTATACATGTGTGAACTTGAGAGAGAGAGAGAAAGAGAGAGAGAGAGAGAGAGAGAGAGAGAGAGAGAGAGAAGAGAGGAGAGAGGAGAGGAGATGGGAGAGAGAGAGTCACTTAATAAGAAAATGGTACTTTCTGATCAATAAACATTGCAATAGCGAATGACTTAGAAAGTTGAGTGTACGGCTCTAATCAACAATGCATTAAAATTTATTACAATAGTAAAAAATGAAATGTTACACGTCGTTATACATGTTACACACATTATTCCAATGCCTTCTACACAAAAATGTTTCTGAGTGACACTACAAATTAAGTCCTACATTTGATGAAGTTTGCGTTTTCTAAGGTCTTGTTTCATGGGTCGATGACTTTGTTTGCTTTATGTTCGTGTTCTTGCTTCCTCTTAAAGAATGTTTAATTGGTTTGCAATTTGTATTATTTTTGTGATGTATTTATGACCTATTGTTCTAGTGGTATGATGTTTGCTATTTATAAAAATGATGTGCGTTGAAATAGTTGCAAGTGCAATGCAAGATATATTAGTTGTGATTTCTAATATTGAAAATATAATATTAAATGTTTAAGTGATATTGTTTGATGTGTTTGAGTTCCTTAGTACAATGCTAACCTAATGTTGGTGTTTAAACCTACAAGGGATAGTCAAATGATTATTTCTTTTAATGAAAACAACTGTTATGTTCAGGACTCACTAAAAAAAAGTGTCCTAGTGACCGGTAATCAACTAGACGATATGTATTTGCGTGGTATACGTTGGAAAAACATATAAACAATTCATATTTTCCTCTTTTTCCTTCTTGATCTCTTTTTATATGATAAACTTGATGCAAAGTAAATGTTTTCTAAAGTTATTAATAACTATATGTAAATCATATTTAGACATGCTCGATGTTTTTCCAAGTGGTTCAATATGAAATATCAATGATCCTTAGCCCAACCGGTTAAGGTAAGGTGAGGTGCCCATGACATGTAAATTTAGGAGGTCATGAGTTCAAGTTTCACTCTGAGCAAAAATGATCAGGGTTGAGCCAGCGGGTTTCCTCCTGAGGGGGTTGGGGGTGCGGTCTCGGCTGGGAAACGAATAGGTGGGCTCGATTAAAATAACACATATTCTTCGAAACAGGGTCGCACATTTGCCGTTCAAAAAAAAAGTTCAATATGAAATACTCAAATTACCCTATATTTTTAAAAACCAGTTAAATGAACAGTAGTTTTGAGAGTGGCTGACTCCGATTGGTATATGCGGGTGGTGTTGTGCGAAGGCTGACACGCATGGCTTTCCCGTACACTCCCCGCCTTTTTTTCTTTCATTTTTCCCAATCCACACACACATTCATGATTTCTATCTTTAGAATTTAGAAAGAGAAAAATAAGAGAGAGACCTTAGATCGAAGAGCTAGAGAGAGGGAGAAAGTGACGACTAGAGTGGTGCTGGCGGTGCCGGCCATGATCTTCGGCTGGCCACCCTAACTGGATGACAATTGTGGTGATGGTGGCCCGGTGACTTGAACTACAGACAACTGAACCTAAGGTTCCGGCGAAGTTCTGATGAATTGAACAAGCCTTGAATGTCTCAGATCTATGTAGATCGGTGGTTCCCAAGCCACCTATGACAGATTAGGTAAGTCAAGTTTGTTCCGATTGCGTTTCTGACCGGTTGGGTTGTTCTTTCATCGACTATTGACTCTATAGATGGGTTAAATCAGGTTGTAAGGCGGTGGTCCGAAACCAAACCGATGAATGTGAGAATTGTTCAAATATGTGTTGGTGCAGGTTTTAATTTCATACAAATACCCTCAATCTCATCATTTTACACTAACGTATTCGTGCGAATATATGAATTTTGTTCAAGATTTTTATCAAATTCTCATTTTTTGGTATAACCACGTACTTACTGATTTATGACGATAGACAAAAATATGGCTGTTATTGTTTTAGTGTTCCACACGAGTTGCGTGATTTTCATACTACGATTGGCACTTGAAGGTTATGTATGAATCGGATGTACCGACGATGGTCAAGGTAGGCCGATTGGAGTTGCACCTTCCATTTGCAGCAAATCGGCGGCCATGGTGGTGGATTTGCGGATCGAAGCCCATTTTGGCTTCTGTTGTTCACGCTTCTTCCGGTAGGTTTAGCTGCTGTTTTTGACTTTCAAAGTAGTTCTATTTTGATTAATACGGCATTTCCTGTTTTAAATTATTCATGTGCATGTACTTAAGATGTTATCTATAAAGCTTGCTCTAACGTCTCTAGAAGGCCTTTTGTTGGAGCATTGTGTGCTCAAACTAATCAAACAGAATATGCAATTGAGATGAAAAAGATTGTAGAAAAACTTAACTTTTCTCTTTGAATTTTAATTGATTATCATCTAATTTGTATTTAGTTTGTGTTTTTTTTTGCATGTGATATTAGGTTTCTGGAATTTTTTGTTTAGTCCTTGAAAACAGAGATGTTTAAGATTTTTTTTCGCTAAACACTAAAAAAATTAATATTGACTATTTTTGTTGCCTTTTAGTCTTTTACTACTGATATTTTCCATTATACGCTTGCTCATTTTTATGTTTTGTAATCGATCACACGATTTAACTTTTTGTTGTTGCATTCTATTTTGTTACTTAGCTAAATGGTAGTGTCCGTTATTATGTGTGTTTATCATTTCTTGTTATTTTTAATGGTTGTTTAAAAATAATTACATCTATTGCTCTGTCTAATCTTTTCATGTTATACATGTTTGTAGTTGCTAAAACATTTGGAGGTTATTGTATGTGTTTGTAATTTTTAACGGCCACCGATTATTGTTCTCTATTATTGAAAATGTAATTGTAAATCGTTGGTAAATTAGTGTGCATTTTTGCTCATGATTTGTTCCTAAGTTAATATCTCCTTGGATTAATATGGGGTGAACATCCAAGTGCATCCGTAAACCTTTACAACATGTGTAGCATGCATGTTGTAGACAATGCTCTTCGTTGGATGTTATTATACCCTTTTAGGTAGAAAATCATAGATTTTGTTGCATACTCTTAGATGTAAAATGTTGTTTTTTCTCAAATGTATACACGGCTAAATGGACAAAGGCGATTTAATACGCCGCAACGCGCGCTGGTTTCAACCTAGTTCATGTGAAACATGTATTCAACCAATAATCATCAATGAATAGGATATGCTATCATGTTTGTTTGATTAGTTTTCCATCCTTCATAGAAGAAATTTAACATATGGTTCTTCAACCATTTAGAAACTATGGAATAACTTTTTGGCCTAGACACTTTCTTACAACCTATGATGTCATTTTTAATGAAACTAGAATGTAAGAAGATTCTAGAAACAAAACATCTTCTCACAAAATTATTTTCTTGGAATCTATCATAAAATTATCATGTCAACTGAAACATCATTACGCTTCTAAAATTTGTCATGATCGTTTGATGAAGTTGTGCAGGTGGTTTTGTTTTGAAGGTATAGACCCATATATACAATATTTTTTCTTACTTTTTGATTTTTTATTGTTTAATGGTATAAGAAACAAAGTAGTCATTTTACAAACAACTAACAAGTAGTTTTATTATTTGTTAGGCTAACGGACATGATGTTACAAAACACTTACATAAAGGATGTCTATTGTAATTAATAAAGGTTAAAAACTCAACCTTCAAGTAGATATATACATAAAAGACGAAATCAGTATTTTACTCTTTAAACTATTATCCACCATGAAGCATTTAACTACTAAAATCACATCATCCTAATAAATCTAAATGTTAAAATATTTTCATAACAACATAATATTCTCTTTAATTTCGAATATACACTTAGGGGGCTTACTAAGGAGTGGGAGGGTCAAACAATCCAACATAAATTTTTTTATATGTGACGTGTGTTACAGTTTTTCGACTCGACCATGTGTTTTTGGCATACGGCGTACCAACTACCAACCCTTATAGAAAACCTTTACGACTCCTATACCCAAATATTTTTTCAAAGAATCTTTAACCCACTAACAGTTAAACTAAGAGTCTAATTTTTATTAAATTTAACAAGTCCAAATTCTAATAACCAATTTAGTTTATTTTGTATAAAATCTACTAAGCACATTTAAATGTGTCTATTATAGGTTTCAGATGATTATTTTATGCGTTCACATATTCCAATTGAAGTGTTGTCATATGATCAGGTAATCTTTTTCTTATACACTCACACATGGTAGTATATAACATGTGTTTCAATTTAACTATTTAAGTTTTTATCTTTTAGTTTTCTGAATGGATAATAAAAAATAATTGATTATATATATATATATATATATATATATATTAAAACATGTTAATTAATTTCAATTTCAAGTTTTATGTGGAGATTTTAGAAAAGAAAATTAGTTGAACCATTCTGAGAAAAAATAACTTACTTAGAACATCTTTCATGGAATTCTTTTGAGCATAAACCAATCAACTTTTACATATGTGACCAGCAGACCCGACCCGAAATCATGACATTGAGTTGAGGTAAACTCAAGAATCGAAAAAACTGACCCCAAAGGAAAAAAAATTCTGGGTTTGCCTCTACTTGCTGCGTGCTTACTTTTAAAAAAGATCGACCAGCCACGAAGTACAGATATAACCTAGTAGTTTTTTTGTCAAAATCTTTCTAATATATGATTTAGAGACGTAAAGAAGCCATCTGCTACCTCAAAGTACATATAAACAGCCTCTTTTCACATGTACTTATTACTAGTGAAAACTAACTTCTAAGATGGGAAAAAGTTTGTTCGCGTTCATGTTGATCCTCGTTCTCTTTGCTTCTGGTATGCTTTTCATTTTAATTGAAACAAAGTATATATTTTAAGAGTAAATAAATATATGCTTAAGTGGAATTAAAACGGGTCGAAGTTTTTCAATCATATCTTATGTTGTGTAGACTAGATGAAACGAGGATATTTATTTGTTTAACATATTTTCACATAAAACCATTTTGTACGGAAGATTTTGCCGTATTATAAGCATCGTGTATTGGTATAAGTATCTATTTGTTTTAATCTAGAAGAAAAACACAGAAATAATTAATTTATATTACATTTGTGCATGAGACCACTACAATAATGAAACCTATGAAATCATTCACATTATATTCGTGTATATGATATTTTTTTTAACGGCAAACTGAATATACAAACATAAGTACGTAACCCACTTTTATCTGCATTTCATTTTTTTCTATCATGCATCTACTTCTGGGCTAAATATATTTACTTGTTTTTTTAATCGGATAAAAAATATTGTAAATGTATGTTTGATAAAACTTAAAAGGAAAGGTTAGAATACCAAGTGGTTTTCGTGCGAAGCGTACGAAGTGATGGGTAGAATTATCACGTAACACTTGCGTGAAATTACCATGCGGATATATAATTATCACGCGACAATACCTTTACCTTGATAAATTCATCGTTGTGTGATTATTAAAGTGGTTTTAATGATAAGATTGATAATAATATTTACAGAAAATAGGATGGTGAAGGTGACAGATGCGGCGAGGTGCGAACAATTTTTGGGTCCAAAATTGGCTTGTTTGGAGGATTCGGTGTGTACCAAATTATGTAAGGAGCTAGTAAATTATACCGAGGGGAAATGTCAAACGAATAAGTTGGTGAGGAATTTAAATCGTTGTTTTTGCTACAAGGAGTGTTAAATAACTCAAGGCGAAAGTTATATGGTTTACTTTAAGTCTCACGAAAGAATGTATATTTATTATAATATAATAAATAATAGAGTGAATTGTGTTTTCTTCTCAATGGTTTTGTCACATTTGTCATTTTTATTTTGAGACGACGACGACGACGACGACGACGACGACGACGACGACGACGACGACGACGACGATGATTATTATTATTATTATTATTATTATTATTATTATTTATTATTATTATTATTATTTGAATCAGAAATAAATTTCATATAATATGGAATATAAAGAAAAATTAAATTTTTCAAAAGGATTTTTAGTAAGACTGGAAATCTCAAAAGAATTTTACTTGCCAAAATGGAAAGTATTTAGAAATTGGTTTTTCAAAAATTTTGAAAAAACAGATACAGAATTCTTTCAAACAGAATTTAATAAAGATTTATCTTAAAAAAATAAGGTTATACATTTTGTCCCATTGTTTATAGAAAAATATACTGAAAAAAATGAGGTTATACCTTATCAGTGACAATAAGTCATATAAATGATTTAATAAAACAAAATAATTTTTCAAATTTATACCTAATTATATTAGGAGAACAAATACAAGATATTTCAAAGAAAATGGATAAAATATTATCTCATTTTAAAGAAAAACAAAATATCATAATAAATGATAAAAAAGAATTGATTGCTACTCCGAGTATTCAATTACCTCCGAGAGTAGTAGATTTTAAAACAAAATCTGAAGAAAACTTAATTCATACATTAAATGAATCAATTAATACTTTAAAAAATCTTAAAATCAATACATTAAGTGATTTTGAAAAAGATATAAATGAAGAAAATTATAAGCAAAAAATAAACGAAGAGATAAATAAATTGTCTAAGTTTGCTAATAAGCCAACCCAAAGGATGTATTATTATCCTAGGCCAACTCCTCAGGATGTTCTAATAGAAGAACAGGAATACATAGTTAATAACTCGTATAGTGGTAAGATGATCTATGAATGGAACATAGATGGTCAAACGGAGAGTCAAATTTATAAGACTGTCCATAGAATGCTTATGTATTCAACCATATGTCAGAATAATAGGAATTTGACAAAAACCATAACCAACATGATCATATCAGGGTTTACTGGTCAATTGAAAGGTTGGTGGGATAACTATTTGTCCCAAGAAGATAGAGATAGGATACTTAATAGTATTAAGGAAGAAAAGAATAGTACTGAAAATAATTCAGTATATACTCTAATTGTTAATATCATAGAACATTTTACAGGCAGATGGTCTGATAATTCTGAAAATATTAGAACTCTTCTACAAAATCTTAAGTGTAGAACCCTTACATCTTTTAGATGGTACAAAGATACGTTCTTAAGTAGAGTAATGGAACTCCCAGAGTCTAATAGCTCACATTGGAAGTTTAAGTTTATAGATGGTCTTCCACATTTATTTGCTGAAAGAGTAAGAAATAACTTACGAAAAGGAGAAAAAATCATAAATTATGAAGATTATACTTACGGGAAACTAATAGGAACCTGTATATAGGAAGGATTGAACCTGTGTAATGAAATTAAGTTAAATCAACAAATTAAGAAACACTCTTTGAATGAAAAGAGACAATTAGGTCAATTTTGTGATCAATTTGGAATGGAAGATAAAAAATTAGTGTCTTCTAAACCTAAGAAATTTATGAAGAAATCAAATCCATATAAGGATTTGAAAAAGAAAAGGAAAAGAATAGATAAGAAAAGAAAATATTCAAATGAAGAAAGGAATAATAAATTCCAGGATAAACCTAAGCTAATATGCAAAAGATGCGGAAAATACGGTCATACAGCAAAGACTTGCTAGGTTAGAAAGAAGCTTAATAAGCTAGAAGATGAAGATTTAAAAAATAAAATCTTAGAAATATTATTAAATTCAGATTCTGAATTAGAATTAGAATCACAACCATCTTCAGATGAAGATTTAAATATCTTAGAAGAAGAAGAATCTTCCAACTCTTCTGGTAAAGAGAATTGTTGTAATAAAAATTGCTACTCTTCTGAAATTGAAGAAGAAAATCTTTACCAAATAATATCACAATTCCAAAATATGGAAATAAATGTTTTAACAAGTGAAATTATAGATTTATTAAAAGTAATAAAAGATCCAAATACAAAAGAGAAAATAATCTCTTCATACATAAACAATGAAGAAGGTGAGTCTTCTAACTCGCAGAATGATTTAAAACCATTCACTTTAGCTGAATTAAAAAATCAGTTAAACAAAAGAAATATTTATAAAAACCCTTTTGATATAAAGGAATTAAAGCATGAAATAGATAAACTAAAATTAGAAATAAAACAATTACAGAAAAGTAATACAGATTTAGAAAAAAGAATTATATGTCTAGAAAATCCATCAGAAGTCCTCCCTCATAGAGAAGAACATGATTCGTATTTACAAAATATAATGTAAATAATTACCTCCCAAAAATGGTATGGTAGGGTTAAACTCCTTATAGGAGAAGACTTCTTCATTGAAGTTGTTGCACTATTTGATAGTGGTGCAGATTTAAATTGTATTCAAGAAGGATTAGTTCCGATAAGATATTATCATAAAACTAATCATGGTCTCAGCCATGCTGGGAAAGGAAAATTAGAGGTAAATTATAAAATACCTAAAGCATATATTTGTAAAGATAATACATGTATTAATACAAACATTGTATTAGTAAAAGATTTATCAAACCACGTAATACTTGGTACACCATTTTTTGATAAAATTTTCCCATTAATAAAAGTTGATAGAACCGGAATAACCGGAGTCTATCAAGGGAAAGAAATTACTTTCCAATTTATTACTAATCCTATTACAAGATCTTTGAACAATATAAAACAAGATTAATTAAGAGCAAAAATAAATCAGATAGAATTTTTACAAAAAGAAATATTTTCTTTAACAATACAAGAAAATTTGGAAAAACCCAAATTACAAGAAAAGATTAAACTAATAGAACATCAATTCAGTCTATAAATATGTGATGATCATCCCAAGGCTTTCTGGGATAGAAAGAAACATATTGTTTCTCTTCCATACGAAGAAGATTTTAAAGAAAGTCAAATTCCGACTAAGGCACGACCGTGTCAAATGAATTTCGAATATATGGAATTATGTAAAAAAGAAATAAAATCTCTTATTGATAAAAATCTGATTAGAAATTCTAAATCTCCATGGTCTTGTACAGCTTTTTATGTTAATAAGCATGCAGAGCAAGAAAGAGGAGCACCAAGATTGGTGATAAATTATAAACCGCTTAATAAGGTTTTAAAATGGATTAGGTATCCTATACCTAATAAAAGAGATTTATTAAATAAATTATATAAAGCCAATATATTTTCAAAATTTGATTTAAAATCGGGTTATTGGCAAATTCAAATTGATGAACGAGATAGGTACAAAACTGCTTTCACCGTACCTATTGGGCATTATGAATGGAATGTAATGCCATTTGGGTTAAAGAATGCCCCATCAGAATTTCAAAATATAATGAATGATATTTTTATTCCTTATAGTGAATTTATAATCGTTTATATCGATGATATCCTTGTATTCTCAAAGGATATTGAAACTCATTTCAAACATTTAGAAATTTTCAAAAATATAATTTTGAAAAATGGTTTAGTAATATCTAGGCCAAAAATAATGATTTTCCAAACAAAAATAAGATTTGGGTCATAATATAGACCAAGGTAATATAATACCAATTAATAGAAGTATTGAGTTTGCATCCAAATTTCCGGATGAAATTACTGATAAAACTCAATTACAAAGGTTTCTTGGAAGTCTAAATTATATTCTTCCTTATTATAAAAATTTAGCACAAGATACCAGTCTGTTATACGATAGACTAAAGAAAAACCCAAAGCCATGGTCAAAAGACCATACTAAGGCTGTGCAAAAAATCAAACAAAAGGTAAATAACCTTTCTTGTTTGATGATAGCAAACCCAAATTGGGAAAAAATAATTGAAACAGATGCCTCAGATATTGGATACGGAGGTATTCTAAAACAAATTTCTCCAAATAATAAACAAGAATATCTTGTCAGATTCCATTCTGGAAAATGGAATAATAGTCAACAGAATTATGCTACGGTTGCCAAAGAAATACTAGCAATTGTAAAATGTGTTTTAAAATTCCAAGATGATTTATATAATCAAAAGTTTACTATAAAAACTGACTGTCAAGCTGCTAAATATATGTTTAGCAAAGATTTTAAACATGATGTGTCGAAGCAGATGTTTGCTCGATGGCAAGCTCATTTAGCTCCATTTGATTTCGAAATCGTATATAAAAAGGGGACTGATAATAGTCTTCCTGATTTTCTTAACAGGGAATATTTAAATGAAAGGAATTTATAAAAACATAATAAAATTTAATCTCCGAAATAGACGAGATGAAATTCAAAGAAAGTATTATATACTCAATCTTTGTACAAATGAAATTGAAAATACTTTTTATTTATCAGAAAAAGCTAAGAGATATGCTCTTAACCAAATCAAATATAGAATTTGGTCTTTAGATTCTCAATTGGAGGATCTAGAACACAAAGAAATAATAATTTCTTGTGCTTAATGTTTTCAGCCATGATCCCTTGGGATAAAGGCAGAGGACATGGAAGAACCTCCTCTAATAGAGGAAGGGGAACTGGAAGAATTCTTCATCAAATGGGGAATAAAAAGCTTATAGCTTATGATAGTGCGTCATACGCATCATCCTCATCATCGACTAATAAGTTTGATGACAAACTCTATAAAGAGTTTTTGGCATATAAAGCCGCACAACAGGGACATAACCCTGAAAAACTAGCATCATATGCTGAAGTCACTATTGATAATAGTGAAGATGAAAACTGGATTTATAATCCAAAGAAGGATGTTATACTCCTTCTAGATCAAAAAGATAAAAAATGGGATGACCAACCTTGGTTCATCAACAAAAGATATTTTGATCAGGGATACTATCCCACGGAGACTTATAAGTCACGGACATATTATGAGGAAATCCTCAAAACAGAATTTTGTGAAATTACCCATTATAGTGGGAGTAATAAACTAATAAGTTTTAGCAAAATCATAATCAAACAGATCATATCTGTTGAAAGCTGGGGAATATCTCCATTAAAGGATAGAGAAGTTCTCCATCCTGAAACTAAAATCCCTTTAAGATATAACTACTGGGATTATATAAATGCTTTTCATAAAACATTCTTATTTGAAAATCAAAATTATAAACATTCTTGGTTTATAAAGATTTGTTCAAAAGTATATGAATCGGACATTCCGATTTGGTTTTACAAATGGTGGCAATCATATGGCACCACTACTGATATATTCATTGGAGAATCCAGAAGGCTGAAAGCCTTATATACTCAATGGGTGGAGTTATCTCCTACTCTCATTGAGGCTCAACATAATAATAATTATATTGAGGGAATGGCCTCATTACATTTCTTTACCCAGTTCAGTATTCCATGGATATAGAAATGGATTCCAGAAACTGGTTATACCAATGAAAATATGTTCTGCTTAAAAAGGGCATATATGACTAAATTCTGGAAAAAGATGATGGACAAAAAAGATGGCAAGATTAAATGCCAAAAGACACTGGATCATATCCAGCAAATAATTGAACTTTATAAAAAACAACAAGAAAATCAACAACAAAGAGAGGCTCCTAGCCCGTTCCAACATATTGTTAGGAAAATCAAAATGATAAAAGGATCAGATGAAATAAGTCAAGATGAGTTAATGGACTATTATCTTGAAGAAGTAAAGAAGGATATAGCTAAAAACTTCAAAAAGGTAAAATCTCCTTCAAAGATGTCTGTATCAGACTCTTCCCAAAATGGAGAAGAAGACCAGGAAGATCAAGATCTTCAGCAGGATGCTCAAAACCCAGAGGATGAAATCCTTGACGAAGAAGCTTATGCAAAAATGATGAAAGAACTGCATAGAGAGTTCTCACCAGCAGATGTTGGAAAGTCAAAAAGGCAACAGTCACAATAGGCCCCACATGAAGAAAAGGAGTGCCAATAATTCAAAAAGCACGAGATTCGTCCGACAAGATTTGTCGTAAAGTTGTATTATTGCAACCACTTTAATTATTGTATCTTTAATTATTGTACTATCGTCCGCGTAATACGCATTATGCGAATATTCGCAATTAGATGCGGTGCTAAAACCCCTATATAAAGGGTCATTAGTTAGTAGATAGAGGCACCGATTAGAAATTACTCTCTACTCACCCTCTACTCACTCTTGTAAAAACATTCTGTAATAAGATATATTACTTTCGAAGTTTCAAGTTCATCTCCTCATCCTCTATATCCTGGTAATTTCCTTAAACTAATTCTTATAATAATCTTATGATCGTCGCCTCAATAAGAGGCTAAACACATAAGTGTTAAAACATTCACCATGCTCAACAGGCTGTTATGGTTTTTATAATATATATATATACAAAATAACCTGAGCAGGGAAAATGTTCAAAGGTAAGTGTGGGGATAAGGTTTCGTGCCTATTCAGGGTGTTAGTGTGGGCGGCCGACCGCGTGGGGACCTGTTTTTGCCCATAAGCCAAGAGAGCGTCGTGGCGTTTCAAGGGTCTGTCCATTACTGGTCACATATTAGCCCCCTGGAAAATGGCTGAGTAAAATTGCCTATAACAACCAACCTTATCCTTCGAATCCTGATTTCTACTCAGACTTAAAATTAAAAGTTTTTATATTTTAACTGTGTTTTTGCTCTTTATCCCATAAGATCCTGTCTTGTGGTGGTTGTTGTTGTTGTTGTTGTTGTTGTTATTATTATTATTATTATTATTATTATTATTATTATTATTATTATTATTATTATTATTATTATTATTATTATTATTATTATTATTACTATTATTATTACTATTACTATTATTACTATTATTATTATTATTACTATTATTATTATTATTATTATTATTATTATTATTATTATTATTATTATTATTATTATTATTATTATTATTATTATTATTATTATTATTATTATATTATTATTATTATTATTATTATTTTTTTTTATTTTTATTATTATTATTATTATTTTTATTATTATTATTATTATTTTATTATTATTTTTATTATTATTATTATTATTATTATTATTATTATTATTATTATAATTATTATTATTATTAGTATTATTATTATTATTATTATTATTTTTATTATTATTATTATTATTATTATTATTATATTATTATTATTATTAGTATTATTATTATTATTATTATTATTATTATTATTATTATTATTATTATTATTATTGTTATTATTATTATTATTATTTTGTTTTTTCACATTTGGCTTCCCGAAGTTTATAAAAAAATATATCATTTTCATCCAAAAAAAAATTAATTACGTTAATTTAAATTATTACACATGTAAATTGACAACATTATCCTTTAAACCACGAAAATCACTCAATTACATAATCATCAACGAGTGAAACTGAATCATGATAGATAAGAGATGAGCAACTAAAGATGATTTTTTCTATTATACAACCTCTTCGTAATGGGTTCCCGACCGCCACAAAAAAAGAGGTACATTCTCCTCTCCCATTAATGAAATGTCCGATTTAGGTTTCGTGAATGTAGTTTTAACATTAATACGTTAACATAAATTAGAATTTTGTCTTTATATGCAAAATTACATAATCAACCCTTTTAATGATAGATGATTTAACGTTTTAAACTACCAGAGATAAATTTTTTGGATGAAAATAATAATATTTTAGAACCTTGGGGAGACGGATGAAATAAAAAATGGATGAAAATGACAAATTATTTTAGACCACAAGAAGAAAAACGACAATTCACTCTAAATATTATATGGTTATAAATAATATTATTACAACATTATTACACACATTATGTGTCATCATTCTTCTAATTTTTATTAAGTTCGTTTCAAATAGTGTTTGCGTGTATATTCATACTATTCATGTATTAGATGTGAACTATCTCTAATGAAATAGCATTCTTCATTTTCTGATCGGTCTTTTTGTCTCCACGAGTGATGATAGTAGGTGGTGTTTTACTATATATTATCATTAAGAAAATGCTCTATTTAAAAACTTTAGGCTGCGTTTGGTTGGAAGGAATGGAATGGAATGGAATGAAATTGAGAAACTAGTATAATTTTCAAGTAAATTATATTTGAGTGGGTAATGAAATGTAAAACCCAAGGGAATGCTTCACCTCAAATTCCATTGGTTGTGGGATTTCAAATTCCCTCTCTAGGTGGAAGGATTTTGAAATCCCACAACCAAGGGAATTTGAGGTGAAACATTCCCTTGGGTTTACTTTTAATTGCTCACTCAAACACAATTTTACTTGAAAATTATACTAGTTTCTCAATTTCATTCCATTCCTTCCAACCAAATTCCCTCTCTAAGGCTGCGTTTGGTTGGAAGGAATGGAATGAAAATGAGAAACTAGTATAATTTTCAAGTAAAATTGTGTTTGAGTGAGCAATTAAAAGTAAACCCAATAGAATGTTTCACCTCAAATTCCCTTGGTTGTGGGATTTCAAAATCCTTCCACCTAGAGAGGGAATTTGAAATTCCACAACCAAGGGAATTTGAGGTGAAGCATTCTCTTGGGTTTTACATTTCATTACCCATTTAAACATAATTTTGCTTGAAAATTATACTAGTTTCTCCATTTCATTCCATTTCTTCCAACCAAACGCCCCCTTAGTTTCTAGAGTCATCATCTGTTCATAGTTGCTCGCTATGGACTCGGTGGTTATTTAATTTTTATCATTATGAGCCTATTAGGTTGTTTCATAACACGTATCTTTGTTGTTTCATAAGGGTTTAGGGTTTTTGAAGAAATTTACATGAAATCTAAATATAATGTTGGATATTAATAATAAATTAACCTAAAGTTTTTATAAAGGGATAGAAAAAGATTAGTAAATATTAATCTTTATCAAAATTTTCCTCCTTCTCTCTACTATTAAATATCACACTAATTAGTAATTATTTTATTTAATTCTTTTTTTGATTAAAAATAGTTTTTTAATAAATTAAGCAAGAAATATTTTTATTAATGTTATCTAAAAAAATTAATAATTTTTTTCTAAAACATCAAACTTTTTAAATACGAAATATTTTAAAATTGGTGATTTTAAAAAGAAAAAATTTTATAAACAAAAATTAATTAAAATTTGAGAGTTATAATAAGAAAATTTTTAAAAATAATAATTTTTAAAATGGTTTGTTTTAAAAATATTTTATTTATTTTTTGAAAAAGAAAAAAATAAAAGTTTAAAAAGAAAAGTTTAAAGTTAATGACATTGTTTATCACTTATAATCCTTACTCGTATTTAATTTCAATTGTATATTATCTTAAAATATCATTATATAATTAACAAAATTTTATTTTATTAAATATTTTATTTATTCAACTCGTGTAATAGAAGAGTTTACTAAAGCTGGTTTAATATATTTGTTAAACCAAAAGTAATCTAACAACCACCAAAAGATGATCAAGTGGCTAGTAAGACACGTGAAATATCAAATCTAGCCTAGGTAAACGTCTAGGAAAGAAATTTTAGAAACTTAAGTTTTACAAGTTCACAATTTTATTAAAAAGTTTAGAAATTTTAAACTTTGAATTCGTCTACCTAAATTTTGTGTGGGGAAGATGACATTTAACTATAAATTTGGCGATCTGAATATGTTATAATTTTGATTATTGTTTAGGACCTGAAAAAAATATCAGTTTTAGACTCATTGTAACAATTGTATTAACTCACGTGTGAAAAGGTGAAAAAGAACAATCCACGATCAATGCATTATCTGATATAGCAACGACCACTTGACCACTTGACCACACTTCCTCTTTAGCTACGTAGCAACCCTTCTTTTAGGTTTTTGATCAACCTCTTGAGAATTCGAAATGGAAAATACTTCTTCTTCAAGTGATTTTTAATTATAAATCCAAAGAAATAAAACGTGAGGGGCAGGCGGCTGAGTGCATGACGATTGCCAAAGTGGAGAATATCTGCTATGGTGCTTGAACTATTATAAATGGTATTAGATCTAGGGTTGGGCTGGTTTTGTCACACCCCAATCCATGGACGAGGCCTGTTGTATCATAAACATGGAATAATATAGCGGAAGACTTAAACATTTAATACCACAATTACTAGGTTGAATTAAAACCTTAACAGTATTATATAATTTCATGCGTTCATTGTGTTTAAGTTACAAAAATAAAGTGATTACACTGCCCCAGGCCAATTTATTTCAATCCAAATCTTCTATATGAAGATCTTATTCAAACTAAACCGCTAAGTCTCCTTGACCTATCTAGTTTCTTCTAGAAATTCTTGCACAACCTGCATCATGAGCTAAAACACATCAACTACTGTGTTGTTGGTGAACCATTACCGAGACTCCAAACTTGACATCAAATGAATAAAAGTACACATAAGCAAACTGCTTGACAAACCAATTCTTACTAATAACAGCAACAATTCAAAGTTAGTGCATGATAACATATATGCCACTCTAAGTTTAACATCAATGTAGCATAATGGCAATTTCTTGGAGTGAGGCCTCCTACCTAGATCATATCCGGCTAAGCGCACATATGCCCCAAGGTAGTTTGGGTGTCACGTCATGTGAACAACCCACAAACTTACCTTAATGGTTTGTTGGTGACTAACACGACCAAGGTCTCGACGCATCCAAACTTTAGTCCTCCACTATATAACATGCAACAATCATGTGACAACATGTAACAAAATCAATTTAGATAGCTCACGTACAGCCCCCAAATCAAACATAGGAAAAAGGGAGCGGTTAGACTCACCTCAACTGGTGGTCTACAATAATCAACTTCTACAGTCATAATATCACTAATATCGCCCTAAGAGTGCAAACAAGTGGGACGCAGTCTTACAATTTTCAACACACAATGTTCGTAGATCAAAACATATTTTTAAATTACGGTTCATGCACATGGTTAAACCTGTAATCAAACCAAGAGCATTCTAATGATAGGTTCGTCCACCATAGTATGGGTTTTCTCATAATTTCCCAATTGTGTCCAATATAATACCAATGACTGCTTTGATCTTTGTCAAAAATCTTGGTTTTTTTGAAAACCCATAACAATGCAAAATATGAGGATCTAAATCTTACCGTACTTTCTTGAAGTGTAACACAGCTTCTTAATGCATCCACGTCTCTAACCGAGCGATCTGACACTAAAATGGAGTCCCACAACATCACAAATCTGCTCACACATAGCAATAACTCGTATTTAAGTAAAAACAAGTCTTAGCTTTTCAAACCTAGAGCTCATAATGCAAATCTGAGCAAAGAGACATTGTAAATCTCAAATTCGACCTTCGTATGCCTTCTTGAACGTCTCATGATGTCCAAAGTCTAGTGAGAGAGTGGATGGGTGCGTTTGTAGAGACAGAGTGTAGAGATATGGGTTTCAAATGGTGTAATACGAAGTTTTTGTGGCTTTTATGTGAGTTTTGGTCACGTAGGTCCTTGGTGGACTGTCACCAGATCATTAACGGTCCATTACGAAAACCCATAAGGAATATTCACATTTTCATAAGGAATATTCGCATATCTAGATAGAATATCCATTACGGGCTGTCACCTAAAACATAACGGACTGTTAAAGACCACTTTTTCAGATTCCTCATCTCGAGACACCCCATTTTCATATATATGATAGGTTACGTGACTCTTTTTCTAGCCCTACATATGCTCAATCTAAGTTTGGGTTGCTTCCAGACAGCTTTTCACTTCGTTTTGCTTCTAGTATTCGCAACTGTTTCCAATGTCATCAACCTAATCCATCACCTCTCTCCTTCTCATGAGTCAATCGTGCTCTTAGGACCGAGGGGTTACATCATCCCCCCTTTCAAAGGGATTCTGTCTTTGGAATTACCTTTGTTTGTAAACAAATGAGGATGTTCTTTCCTTATTGTGTCTTTTGGCTCCCATATATATTCGGGGCCACGTTTAGCATTCCATTTGACTTTTACAATGAGAATGCATTTTCGCCTTAACTTTTTTACTTGCCTTTCAACAATCTTGATCAGCTCTTTCACAAAGTTCAAACGGTCATCTACTTGGATCTCCTCTAGTGGGACCAAGAGTGTTTTATTAGATAAGCACTTTTCAAGTGGTCATCTATTCAACTTCTTAGGAAGTTCTAACTTATAGGCCACCATGACTATTCGTTCAATAATTTTAAAAAGTCCAATATAACGAGGACTCAACTTACCTTATTTCACAAAGAGAGTGATACCCCGCCATGGCGACACCTTAAGCATCACCTTGTCACCAACTACAAACTCTAATGGTTTATGTAGGCTGTCGACATAGCTTTTCTGACGATACTGAGCAGCTTTCAATATTTTCCTTATGTTTTATATTTTTTGGTGGTATCCAAAATCAACTCAGGACCCGTGAGTTGTCCTTCACCCACTTTGAACGTGCAAAGTGGCGTCCGACATTTTCACCCATGCAATACCTCAAAAGGCACGTCTTTTAAACTCGCATGATAGTTGTTATTGTACAAGAACTCTATCAATGAGAAATGATCATCCTAGCTACCACTGAATTCAATCACACATGCTTATAGCATATCCTCCGGCGTTTGTATGGCTTGCTCGCTTTTTAATATTAAAAGTTTAAAACCCTGTACACAAGTGTGTGTGTGTGCGCGCGCGCATATATACACATGTAGGTAGATAAAATTATGATTGTATACATATATATATTTTTTAACAAGAACATAAAGAGAAAAAAAAAACAAAACAAAGTATAAAATTAACACCACTAGCTTGAGATCATAGAATTGATGTAATTGATGCTTCAATTTAATAAAGACTTGAGGTGCTCAAATGGTGTGTTTATATTAGTCATACACAAACCCAATATAGTGCATTTCATATTTTTACCAACACCACTTCTGTACTTATAGTTATATTGAGGATTAACACCAATTTGTTATTGCTACTAATCCTAGCTAGCATCAATGATACGTAAATCATGGTGTTTTACCATACAGTAAAATTCTATTGGCCTATCATTTTATAATTGTATTGGTTAATCGTTATAATTATGTTGGCATCATGATAATTGTGTTGTTTGAACATTATAATGAAAATTGCAAAGTATTTGGTTAAACGTCACAGTCATATCATATATTTATTGTATATTTAACCCCAACCCTAATATTTTTTAACTTTGTGTCAAGTCATATTTACCGGTGAACCATAGAATTATGGCATTATCGCTCCCTCCTCCCTCCTCCCTCCTAAAACCTAGTTGGTTTGGTTTTCCAGAATCCCACATAGTTTAATGATTTTACTTCCTTTTCATATAAGTTAAGTCTAGCGCGGTGTTGGGGGTGATAACAGAAACGGTGTGAAACTTGCAACATATGGAGATTAGGAAGCCGGTATCGACGATAGTGATTTGGATGTTTAGGATTAACAAAATGAAGGGTTTTGGATTCCTTCCTTCAAGTTTTCAGCATTCTGCAACGTTCATATGATTACTATCCTATGTTTAGTTCCAACACCAACGAGGAAATTATGTTTATTGTGTTTCTAGGTCTTAGAGCAATTTTTTTGTACTACAACAACCGTACTTAGTGAATCTCATCTATAATAAATTTATTGTTAGAGTTTAGGAAGGATATGATGTAGGCAAATATTATAATTTTTATGTAGGCAAACATTACATTTCTTTCCTAGTCTCTTTCGAGAGAAGCAGATGATTAATCATATGCTTCTGGAAGAAATCGAAGAATTGATTGGGAATCTTACGAGATTTGTTCATTCTTTTTTCTCTAACAAACATCAAATTCTAGTGAGAAGTCCACTAGAGATCTGAGTTGTTGAAGGAACAACAAGATCTTTCTTTTCTCGGGCTATTGGAATCTATATATTTATAGTTGGGTTCAAATGAAAATAAAAAAAAATTACGATAACCGATAAATCAAATCTCTACATTTGATGTATTAAAATTAATGGCTTATATTTTTTTAATTTTTTGTACACATGGTTTCACAAGAGTACAAGCCTATATTTTATTCTCTCTCTCTCTCTATATATATATATATACATAGAGAGAGAGAGAGAGTCAGAGTGTGTGTGTTTTATAAGCGTTGATCGAATGAAAAGGTGCCTATTTATTTTTATTTTCTTTCTTTATATATGTGAATAAAACAATAAGGGTTCTTTTTTGTTTTTCTCCTTTTTTTAATTATACATATATGATTGAAACGAACTCAAACATTACATGACTACCCGTCCATGAAAAAATAGGAGGAGGTATTAAGTAAGTGGTTGAGATGGGGTACCATAAGAGTTTATTAAAATAGGAGGAGGTATTAAGTACAAGTTCTATCTATGAAAAAAAAAACTCTAGGTTAGTTCAGTGGTTTTTTTTTTTTTATTCATTTATGATGAGTTTTCTCATAATAATGGTCTTGTGTTATGTACTCGAATAATAAAAATGATCAGGTAAGTAAGTGGACTGTTAGTGATCTACTAAGCCGTTAAAAAAAAACATAACTCCTGGTGGCCACCCCCCCCCCCCCCCCCCGGTTTTGCTTGTGTTTTCTTTTTTTTTTTTTTTTTCATTCTTTTGTTTAACTAACAACTTTTATTATTTAACTAAATATATTTTGTAATGCTAAATTTAATACTTTGATGAAATATATTATTCTAGAAATGTTTCCTTTAATTTTGTCTTAATATAACATCTAAATATATATCCTTTATTTCTTTTGACTTTTAAAACATAACAAGATTTTTTACCCCCGCACGTCGCAACGAGGCTTGACAGTGACTATAACATGGTAAAGAACACGTTTGCAAGCTTCACCAAGCGCTTACAATGGAGAAATCGATGTGTTTAAGTATTTAATGATAGACGTATGAAGTTGGGTAAATTCAAATATGAAAAATAAAACGTATGGTAAAAGAATCACATGGAGAATAATGAAACAGTTTTGTTGTAAAGATTATTAGGAATCACGGATTTTGAGTTTTTTTACCTCTGCAAGTTATGAAATAATTAAGAAACGTAATTTAACGAAAAAAATATAATAAAAGTAAAAAGAATAAAAGAAAAAAAAAAAGAATGTTGCCCGTGAAAATCAAACCCAGGCTAACCAAGTTGTGATTTCAGGGTTGAACCGTACGATGATATTTACGTGCTCATGGGCATGGTTGCAAGCTTAGCTACGCTGTGTTGTTACAATGACATTAATATGTTTAAATACATAAAAGAAACGTATAAACATGCATTGGTACGACGAAATTAATGTGTTTAAGTACAAAAAAGAAAAGTGTTAAAGAAAGTTAAAACCACCTTTCCAATAATAGATTCGTCGAGTCAAAACATGTAGAAACCTTTTGGAAGCTGGTACTCCGACCGTCAGATCAAACAACATGACTTGGAGATCCAATTCCACCTATTGTTTAAATTCAGATTTACGTTTTAGTGCTGGTGGTTTTGGAGTATGTCCAAGTTCTGATGAACTTAGAGTATCCATGATTAAAGTTTTTGATTTTAACTTTGTTGAATATTGATTAGATTGTTTTTAACTTAGGTAAATTGATTTGTCGAGGTTCCCGGCAATTCAAATTCATCATACGCGTAATCACGAGTTTAAATGATGATATTTAATAGATATCCAGACATGCAAATGAATGGAAAGAGTTGGTTCAATTGTTCAAACACTGTGACTTAAAGATTCGATTTCATTACTAAAAGCTTTCGTTCAATTGTTGTCATTTTCGAGTGTTTCATTTCCTGTGTCTAGTCAAATTATTTTTTTGTGGAAGTTGGGTAACACAGTTTAAAAACAATAGTTAGAAATTGAATTTCAAATCGAGGGTTTATCCACCAAGAGTTTAAAGAGCTAACCAACCCATTTATATATCATTTTGTATTTTGGTTAGTTTGCATAGTTATTTAACTAAGAAAAAGCCAAAGTTAAAAAATATAAAAAGAGACCGACGTTAGATACAATTAAGGTAGATGAAAATATTAAAAAACAATTTAAAAAATACAGAGAATGGACTCTGGATATGTGTTTTTCAATCTGACCAAGGCAATTTCATATGAAGTTTAAAAAAACATCCCACGTGTTATGGTTGTAATTGTAAAAGGTCAAGCAAAAATATAGAGATGTTATTCTAGAACCCGTAAAGTCATGCGAATTAACTTAAATATATAAACTCAAGTGGGGTCGGTGGCATACGTTAGTAATTGAGTATAAGTATAATGGAAGGTGTTTATTTATATATATAATTTAATATAAATTGTATTTAAAGTTAAAATGAGATTAATTTTCTTGTCGCAACACATGGTTTATTTCCACTAGCTGATATTAAATAATCTATAGAATATAATAAAATAAAGTTTTTCTTTGCCACTTGTTATTCTCTTAAACAATCTTTTTGACACATGTTATTTATTTAGACATCATGAATTCATTTTCCCTTCAAAAGGGTATTATAGTAATTTAAACACTTAAACTAAATTCTCTCTCTTAATAAAGATCAATTTTATTAATTGATACATTTTTCTCCATCATCTAGATTTTTTAAAATCAAGCTATGTTTTTAAAAATAAACTTTATTAAGAAAATTATAAATCATATCTTTTTATTAAAATAGAAAAAATAAAAAATAAAATTTTTAAAACAGTAAACCTTTTTGAAACATAATATGTTAAATCGCTCATTTTTTAAAAAACTATAACCTTTTTGATACAAACCTTTCGATCTTTCGTTTTAAAAATCATATCTTTTTATTCATGTGCAATTATAATCATATCTTATCTTCAAACATAATTTTATAATTCATAAATTTTTATCACTAATTATTTAGTATTTTATTTATTCAACTCGTATAATACACGAGTTAATAACCTAGTACTCAATATATATAATTCAAAACGTAAACAAGGCATCAACTACAACCAGTTTTTTGCATATAAACCGCCTCTTTCCATTTGATTATGTATGGAGTCGTGATCATACTTCAACATGAGAAAAAGTATGTTCATGTTCATGTTGATTCTCTTCTCTTTACTTCCGGTATTGTTTTTTAAACGAATATTGTTTGAAATGTAAACGAATACATGTTTTGGCAAGATCATATTTTCTATTTACTTCTCTTTCTCTCATTATACACTTTTTTGTATTTTAAAAATCTCTGATGTGATTAAAATATGATATAAACAAATTTACAAAATAAATATTTGAATGATTCAATGAATAAATATTATTATGAATTTGATAATAAGATACAAAAAATTTGCAGAAGAGAGGATGGTGAAGGTAACAAAAGCAAGGATGTGTGAAAGCAAGGATGTGTGAAAGCAAGGGAACGAGTTCAGTTGTTTGAATGATACGACATGCAACAAATATTGTGAAAAGGAAGGTTTTCTTGAGGGGAAATGTGATGGTATAAAACGTCGTTGTACTTGCAAAAAGTAAGTGCTAGTCTCGCATTTGTGCGACTAAATGAATGTATTATAACAAGTAAAGTATCTTATTTCTAGTATACAGTCTCCTTTTTAGATATAAAGATCTTGTAACTTAGCCAGGAAATTGGAAACTGTTTAGGACTAGATTTTCACCGCAACACGCAAGGTAAATCTCTTGTGATGGTAGACGATGGTAGAGATACTAAATACATAAAGAATGTTTTGCCTTAAATATTAACAGCGTGTATTAAACATATCGGCTAATGATGAAAGCAGAATTTTACAGTTAAACGTGTTCAGGTGACAACAATCCTAAGATAGATGACCCTTTGATAAGTTTTCACTGGAACAACTAAAAATAAACCCATGAGTCTTTTGTAGGTAAAAAGAACAATATTGGTTTATATAATAAATCAGATGTTGCATTCATGACCTAAATTTTGTTTTGGGATGATGACGTTTAACTATAAATTCAAATTTGTTGCAATTTTGATTCAGAAAGAAGTAGCGTATGCATATAATTTATTTAAAATATTGATTCACATGTGAATTAGTGTTGCTTTATGTATTAATCGCTATCTATAAATGTATGTTAAATACTAGTGAAAACTAACATACCTTTAATCCAGCTGTCTCTTGATGTGCAAAATGATGTATTACCCCTAAGAGATTGAGGGTTCAAGTTTCCTGGTGAAAACAAACATACCTTTAACCCAACGGTCTCTTGATGTGTAAAATGACGTATTACCCCAATTAGATAGAGGGTTCAAATCTTTTAGTAAATAGTTGCATTGTATAGAAGTATATTAGATTGCTGTTTTAAAAGCACATGCATATCGACGAAAAAAGTTCTAAGTTAGAAAACAAGAAACAGAATTACTGAAACATTTGAAATACAAAACTAACCAACAAGCACAAAATAAAATATGAAAGTGCCATAGCAACACATTAAAGAGAACCAAAAGTCTGCCATAGATGGACCTCTAGATTGTTACAGTAAACAAAAACTTAATCAGAAGACAAAATGAGAAAATAATCATCAGGTGTTGGTAGCCCTGGTGTAGATCTGCTGGCTGGCATGAGCAGAGACCATCCTTATTGCACCTCTTGCCATCAGATCCTTGATGGCCTTGCGCGCCAAGGAACCATTGATCTGAAAAGAAAATATACAAATAATATAATATATAACCATCATGAGATGAAGATCCAAACAAGTAGACAAAATTCAAATGGCTTTGAGTAATAACTAAAAGTTGGCAATTATAACCCGCTTACTCAAACAGGTTAAGTTGAGTTATTCTAGTAATGAAATTGTTTTTAGTCATGTAACTATTTAAAGAAAATAAAATTAAATTGTAGATCAACCCAGCCCATTTAGACCCGTATCATAGATGACCCTCTTCAATCTGTTACCAAACCCATAGACTTGTAGTCATTATACAACGATCCGTTTAGATCCATACTTAGATTTCTATCCTTTTGTTTAATCATATTCACAGAAACAGTTTTCTTCACATGACTATGCTTCGAAGACACATAACAAGTTGATGTGAATAAAATGTCAAATAGTTTATGATAAATACACAAGCAGCAGAAAATATTAGAGAAAGAAACTGTAATAATACCCTTAATCTATCTGACAAGATGGAAGGAGTGATGAGCTTGAACTTTGGAGCTTCAGAAAGAAGCTTGTCATATGTTGCCTTGTCGAACAAAACCATGTTGTTCACCTTCTCCTTTTGCTTTCCTTTGCTCCACTTCTGTAAAACATTTCAATAATAATTGCATTAATCTCCATTTACTTAAAAGAAATGCATTGATTTTACGCACTTGCCTAGTGCAGGTGTATACATGATCCCACAAGTTAGCACGGTATCGTGGGAGTCGTGTGAGTTTTCTGATAACGGGTTCTCATAGTTAGTCCAAAAAGAAATAAGATACATCCAGCTGACAGTCTTTCATCACACAATATCCCATATAATCAAAATCCCACACTCAAGATTTTTGAGCTAATCAGTTTCGATCATCAAAAAATTGCGAATGACCTAAAAGTTCTACTTTAAATCAGTAGTTTGTTTAAAGATTTTTCAAATCATTTGTTTATGATTATAATACACAAACTACGTATTCAAACTTCATTGAACTGTATCACACCTGGAAACTTGCTGATAAATTAACACTAAAATAGTAAAATCTATCTCAAATTGCATTCTAAACTTATCCAGTGGGACATTAAGCTGCTACAGCTTGAAATCAAACAACATACAAGAGAAAACAGAAGCTAAAACACACAAATGACGATTAAAAAACAACGAATCAAACTCAATAAAGGATAACAAAAAACATCTGCAAATCGTAAACTAACCTTCTTCTTCTGCTTTCCACCGCCAGATTTCGCGGGCTTAGACGACGGAGGGGGAGCCTTCTCCTTCTTCGGCGCCTGTATGTTACACACAAAGAAGATCAAAATCTACCGACAACTGAAACAGATAGTGAAATCGAGTACAGAAGATCAAACATTGGTGTTGTAGATCTGATAATTGTGTTAGCTTACCATGAATAGTGTTAAAGATTGTGTTCTTCTAGGGTTCCAAAGAACAGAGGATACGATATGATGCTGTTATCGCCGGCGCAAAGAGTTTAGGGTTTGAAATTAGGGTTTTTAAAGGTTTTTATGTTTTACTGAGATGAGATTGTGGTTGGGCCGGGTTGAAATATTGATGCCGGATCCAAAACACAAATAAATAATTGGACCGTCACGGTCTCTTTTCTTAAGTGCTGATAAAATCGTTATTTAAAAAAATAGGCATATTTACCCTTCTAAAATTCTTTATTGGTATATATATCCAAGTAAAAATTTTAAATACATATATCCTCTTACAAAACCTTATAATTGGCAAATTTACCCATTTTCATTACAAAATGGTTTATGTAATGACTAATTTGCCCTTATTTTTACTAATACTTCATAATTGGCAAATTACCCCTTACAAACCTTATAATTAGCAAATGTATTAAAAGCATATTTCCCCCTCTAAACATATTTAATGGCATATATACCCATATGTAAATGTTTATTAATTTTTTTGGAAGGGTAATATTGTAATAACAATAAATTGGGTATATATGCAATTAAAGTTTTTGTTTGAGTATATATGCATTTAAAGATGTTTAGAAGGGTATATATGCAATTAATCCTTAAAAATAATCCTAATCTGATAAAATGTTAATTAGTGGTGACGAGTGTCAATATTATATTTATTCTTATTAAAATTTTATCGCTTATCTTTACTATTAAATAATTATATTAATTAATAATTATATTATTTAATTTTTATTAGATTAATGATAGTTTTTTAATTAATTAAGCAATAAGTCTTTTTATTAATGTTATCTCTAAAAAAAATTTTCCAAAACATCAAACTTTTTGTAAAAATATAAAATACTTTAAAGTTGGTTTTTTTAAAGTAAATTTTTATTAACAAAAAATAATTAAAATTGAGTGTTATAGCAAGGAAATTTTTAAAAATATCACTTTTTTTTTAAAATGGTTTGTTTTGAAACAAAATATTTAAGTTATTTTTTGTAAAATACAAAAAAAAAAAATTTAAAAAGTTGATATTATTATTTTATTACTTATAATTCTTACTTATACTTAACTGTAATCATGTCTTATCTTAGAATATTATTTTTAATTAATAAAATTTATTATGTTTAATATTTTTGTTATTCAACACATATAACAACACATATAAGTTTACGAGTAAATTGTCATTTTCGTCCCTGAGTTTTTAACTGTTTTGTCATTTTCATCCAAAAATAATTATTTTCCCTTCTGGCTCCCTAACTTTTTAAAAAATTGTCATTCCCATCCACTCTCGTTAATCAAGTTAGTTTGAGGGTTAAGGTTGATTAAAATCAACCAATGTGAGGGGTAACAATGTCCTTTTACAATATACATGTACATTTTAACCTAAAACACATGCAGGCTTCAAAATTATCATCGACTCTTCAACTATTCCTTCAACACAACTGTTCCCGTGCAGATCGATCAAAGCAACATTGATTCTACAAAATTTGATTGTTCGACTATTAATCGAGTCTTCAAAGTCGACCAGCAAGAGTTCGTCTAGTGAGATCGTGCAATATCAATGGATGTTCGAGATGCTTGTACGTGGTCTTTACAAAAAATTGGTGAAGATTATGATATAGCTGCAATGTATGGTAAGTTTTTTCCTATTTGAAGTTGAAATCTTTGTTGAAATCATGAAACTTTGTTAAAAATTATGTTAATTTTGTGTTTTAGGGAAAAACCCTAGCTATTTTACAATGGAATTTCACCATGGGGGAGAGTTTAGCGAGTTTCCGGATACAATATATCACAATGGTACTATTAATTATATTGACATGGTTGATTCCCGTTGTTTCTCAGTTAGTATCATTCATAATATGCTAGAGAAACTTGGTTATGCAAAAGAAGATGTAAAGAGACAACATTTTAATATTCCAGGTGAGGAATTGGATTTTGGTTTAAGACCATTAGCTAATGAAACTGATGTTATTATGTTGACAAAGCATGTTGAGAAGCATAAAGTTATAGAGGTGTATGTGGAGCATGTTAGAGATGGTGGTGATGATGAAGATTTTGACTTCATAGTAGATAATGATAACTTGGTTGAAGACATTAATGTAGATATGGCTGAATTTAGAGCAATAGTTGACTATGAAGATGGAGATCTTGTTATTGATGAATATGTTAATGTAGATGATGAGATTGACCTTGATGATTTTGACTGTCCAAGTGATTCTAGCAATGAACCCCCATTGGAAGCAGCATTAAGTAGCATTAGAAAAAAGAAAAAAAAATCAAGACTATCTGTTGATTGTCCCTTCTATCTTGGTCAAGCTTTTGGTAGTAGAGATGATATAAGGGTCATGGTTAAAAAGCATGCAATAGATTGTAGAAGACAATTGTATATCACAAAGAATGATAAAGATAGATTTCGTGTGGTGTGTTTGGGAATAAATCCAAGTATGGGTAGGTGTGAAAGTAGTAAGGAAAGGACAAAACATGGTTACGTGGAAATGGGTACTTCTAAGTCTACAAAATCCAAGTATGATGGTTCTCGATCCACAAGAGCAGAGCAATTCATGGCAGCAGCGCCATGGATTCGCACGTAACGATCGGGTAGAGTAGGACTCCCAGGTAGCATCGAACAGAGCAAATCCATATGAACTTATTTTGTTCTAGGGTTTTATAAGAGATAAATACAATTAATTTGTTATTATTAAATAAAAATAATGCATAAGGACATAACTACCCTTCAATTAATTCAAACTTAACCCTCAAACTAACTTGACTAACGAGAGTGGATGGGAATGGTAATTTTTTAAAAAGTTAGGGAGCCAGATGGGAGAAAAATTATTTTTGGATGGAAATGGCAAAACAGTTAAAAACTCAGGGATGAAAATGGCAATTTACTCTAAGTTTACTATATAATTATATAATATAACTCTACTTCTAGATAAATATATTCATTTCTAAACCTATACCTAAAGTGGTGATGGCTAAGTGGTTAAAGCCTTCGCCTTTTAATTGTGGGATGTAGGTTTGATTCTTAGATAATGTGTTTTTTCCTTTCTCTTTGGGTTCTTTTTTTAACGTGTTTCTTATATTTTTTATTTTTAAATTATTTTTTAAAATTATTAAATCGTGCGGACAAGACATAATACTGGTTTACATATATGTTTGTAAATTCATATATTTTTTCTACGTACTTAATCAAGCTAATGTCATCATTGCGACGCACATAGCGTATTCGCATGTCAATCGATTAAAAATATATATATTTCAACATTTTGACATTATTTTTTAACATATTTGTACGACACTTGAGTTTACATATAAGTTTTGTTTTTAAAATAGAAAACATCGAAGGTTGTTCACCGTTAATTGCACCTCAACGAGTGAGTTTAAGTAAAGTATATTTGACTAAAAGTCAATTTTGATACAAGAGATATTTAGGGAAATTTTTAAAATTTAACCCTAAATTAGAGCACATCTTTTTTTGAAAATTAAATCATACCCGATATTTTTTCTTTATTCAAATAATTCATCAACAAAAACTATAGAAATCTTTTAACTCTAATAAAATAGTATCTTGCGTTGACACATAAAATCATCACATTCATCCTCACCAAAATTTTACCGCTTCTCTCTCCTATTAAATAATTAACTTAATTACCAATTATATTATTTAATTTTTTTAGAATAAAAATAGTTTTTTAATAAATTTAGAAAAAGATCTTCTTATTTATGTTATTTCTAAAAACTAATTTTTATAAAATAAGAAATTTTATAAATCATCAAACTTTTTAAAATTCATGCTTTTAAAAAGTAAATTTTTTATAAACAAATAATAATTAAAATTAAAAATTATAATAATTTTTTCTAAAATTCTATTTTTCAATAATACTATTTGTTTTGAAACAAAATATATATATATATTTTAAAGTTTTATAACAAAAGTTTAAAAAGTTAGTATAATTATTTTATTACATATTGTTCTTACTTATACGTAATTTCAATCAAATTTTATCATAGAATCTATAGTATATAATAAAAGAGTAACTACGATGCCACATGACACTCTCCTGTTATTACTCAAAAAATATTTCCCGCCTAAATTAATATATTATTTTAGTTAAGTTTTTTATTTTAAGAAACTAAATTAATAATTTATTTTGTTTTTAATTTAATTTTTTTATATTATAAACTAAATTATGTAATCATATGTTATTTTGAATTATACATACTTTTATAGTAAAATAAGATTTAATTGATTTTTTATTTTACACGGGTCAATTGTATGTTATATTACCTAAAGAAGTATTCGAATATATATAACTTAAAAGTATAACTTTTTGTTTTTTGTTTTTTGTTTTTTTATGTAATACGTAACTTAATCATACGAAATATTTATACACTTATAAGTTATATAATTTTTATATTTTCACCCCGTGTATTACACGGGTTGCTAACCTAGTAATATATATAAAAGCATTGTGTGAATATAAACTGTAATGGTATCTTTCTACTCTAATAAAAAGATATCTATATGGGATACGTGGTAGCACCACATTAATTCGTATCAAAATCTTCCCGCTTCTCTCTCCTATTAAATATTTACATTAATTACTAATAATATTATTTAATTATATTTAGATCTAAAATAGTTTTATAAGTAAATTAAGAAAGATATCTTTTTATTAGTGTTATTTCTAAATAAACAAATTTTATAATATAAGAAACTTTTTAACAACATCAAACTTTTTTAAATATAACTTTTTATAACGATTTGTTTTGAAACCAAATGTCTAATTTATTTTTTGGGAAAAAACAAAGAAAAGTTTAAAATAAAATTTTAACAAGTTTTTTTTATCTAAAAAGAGTTAAATAATATTAGTAATTAATGTAATTATTTAATAGGTTAATTTTCAATTAGTAAGGGATCGTTGGAGGAAAATAAATTCAAAGTTGGGAGTGTCTGCAAATATTTCCTGAGTTTGGATTAATCCCGACCAATAAATGAAACTTAGGATTATTGAAATCTAATAACCCTTTATATAAACTATATGTTTATTCATTTTAGGTTGCTAAGTCTCTATTAAAAATATAACTTTGCGTTTTTTCTGTTTTAATATACGTTGTGATGTACGTCTGGTGTTTATTTTACGTTCTAAAGGTTACCATAGATTATTTCAAATTAAGTGAAATGCTTATAAAGCAAAAGTACACATACAACAACCCCGCAACATCACGCGGGTAAGTTTACTAGTTTTAATATAAATAAGTTTTTTTAAACGACAAATTAGTAGTTAAAATTTAGTAACGCCAAATTAATAATAATTCGTCAATAGCAAGGTTTAAACTTTGGATCCTCAAAAGAGGCAAACCTTCTCACTTCAAGCTTGAACCGCTGGATAAAGAGATTATAATTAAATTTAATTCCTTTTAAATAATGATTATAATTAAGTTTAATTCCTTTTAAATAATATAATCTACATGCATCTCCATCAAATTTAACTTCTATCTAACGTAATTAAATCAAATCAAATCAAACATCATTTTTATATTGAAACTAGTTTTTAATATTTGATTTTTACAATTAACGTTGGCAAAATTCATAACTTAAAGTCTAAAACCTGGTTCTTACTTCTTAGTAAAACAAGAAGCTCAAACGACCGCCTAGTATTTGTTTGTTTATTTATTTATTTATTTATTAATTTATTTATTTATTTATTTTTTATTTTTTGAAAGAGTTAATCTCGGTTTTCATACTAGAGTTTTGTAAATTGTATCCACTTGAGTACCAACGTTTATTTTGTCTCCATTATTGGCCTGAGTTTTGCAAATCGTTTCCATATTCATCCTTTTGACTAATGATGTTAACATTTTCCGTTAAATGAGTTTTAAATGAGTGTTAAATTACCAAAATGCCCCTCATTTAAAAATAAAAACTGAATATTAAATTATAAAACTTATTATTATTTATTTTACAAAAATATTTAAACACCCACCCACCCCAGCCGCCCTCTACACATCATCAACATCACCTACACATCATCATCGTTGTCGTAATCGGAGTATCACAAACAGAAACCACCGTCATCATCTTCACTCCCTCTCAAGTTCACCCTATGGCTACCTCTGCTTGAAGCCACCTGAACCACCCACTTTCGCCTGAAATCATACAAAAACCGCCACCTTCATCGCAATCCTCTGTTTGATTTGGTACCCGTATCATGACTGTGATACCAAAAACCACTCAAATGTTACGGAAATCAGACTAGAGCGTATAAAATCTTAACAAAATTTTGGGGATTTGGAAGCGATACAAACTAAGAGAGGAGATGGGGTGTCAATTTTATGTGTTTATTAGATCTAGTTGATTTTAGGTGTTTAGATCTATACACACACACTCTCTCTCTCTGTCGGAGACAAATCGAGTAATCAACGAGTGATAGGTGTGGCAACGGTGGTGTGGTCTTGTAGGATTAGGGTTTGTTAAGAAGGAGGGATTGTGTATTTTTGGGAAGAAGAAAGGGGAAGGGTAAATGGTGGTGGCTAGCGCGGGTGTACAAGACGATGTGGCGCTCGAAGGTGGTGCCTATTTGGTGTTTTGCAGACATTGACGGTGGTGGTGGAGGTGGGTGCAAGAGGGTGGGGACAAGATATGTTGTTTTCTGGTAGAGAGAGAGAGAGGAGAGAGAGAGAGAAATTAGAAAGTGAGAGAGTTATGAGATTTTTTTTTAAATCATTTAAGCCCCTAGGGGTATTTTTGTCTTTTCAAAAAATTCTAACAGAAAATGTTAACATTGTTAGTCAAAATGACGAAAATAGAAACGATTTGCAAAACTCAGGCCAATAATAAAGACAAAATAAACGTTGGTACTCAAGTGGAGACAATTTACAAAACTCGGGGACGAAAACCGAGATTAACTCTTCTTGAAACAATTGTTCCCACATTTGTGGTGGTTTATTTTAGTGGTAACTTTGCAAAATAATAATCAAATTGTAAGATTGTTCTAATTAGATAACTCATAAAGTTTTTTGTTTTAATCAAATCACTCGTAAAATTTTTTGTCTCAATCAGATCACTAAAGTTTTAAAATTGTTCTAATTAGGTCATTTCTAAGTTGCAAAAAGTTTTAAAAAATTTGAAATGTTTAAAAATATTAACAATATTTATGAAAAACTAAATTATTTGAAAAAATTTGTGAATTATTTAAAAAAATTAAAAAAAACATAAGTGATTAACTAGAACACTTCTAAAAACTGTAGTGACCTGATTGAAAAAAAAATACGAATGGCAGTGACATAATTGGAGCGTTTTTAAAAATTTAATGACATGATTGGAACAAATAAAAATATGAGTTATTTAATTAGAATACTGTTAAAACTTGATTATTATTCTATGAAGTTTTCTCTTTATTTTACTATGTTTTCTTTAATTTGAAGTGTACATCAAAAACCATCTTATTAGTTATTTACTAGTGGGTGACTGGGTGTAACTCGCTTTATGTATCGGGATTATAAAAGTTAAAAATTTTAATTCTGATTATTTATACGTTAGTATTAACCATTCGAAAAAAAATTGCGTGCAAAACACTGATAAAAAAATTTTAAAAAAATTATATAAAAAAATATTACCTCAAAACAGAGAAGAAAAAATAGCGAATGCGTAAATAATAGCTTTACTATAAATAAAGAGCTCTATTATAAATTGATTAAAATGTTTTTGACATAACTCGAAAGTTTAAATATAAAACTTAAAAAAATTCAAATGATTATATATAAATTTGATATAATTCAAAGGCTTAACGATAAGATTTTTAAAAAAAGTTAAGTTGATTAAATGTAAATTTGATATAACCCGAAGGCTTAAATATAATGTTTTAAAAAATACAAAATGAGTAGGTATTCATTTCAAAAAAAATCCTTAGAGGTTTAAATATAAAACTATAAAAAAAAACAAAATAGGTTTTTTATTAGTTTGGAGAAAAGAAATTATTATGGTAATATTATTATTTTCTATTTGTTTTATATAGTGATACGGCGGATGCTATCGAGCCTTTTTTCCAATATGTCTAAAACGTTGGTATATTTGGGTATTATTATATTTAATGATTATATACTTAAGTTTTTAGATAAAATAATTAAATCAAATAGTATTAAATTATAAAAATATAAATAAAAAATGCATAGATTTGAATATTAATTTAAATATTATAAATAAGATAATAATAAAAATAAATGTATATTAATAATGTATTAATTGGTAGTAATTTATTAAATATGAGTAAATTAGGAACTACTGTATATAGTACTTACATCTTATGTTTAAAAAGTTATATTAGATGCTTAAACTTTGAGTAAAACTATAAGTGTGTACTCATCAAATGTTTTTTATAATAGTATAGATAATATAGATATAGATTATTATTATCATCATTTATTATAAAATTATTTAGTAATTATAAAGTATTCAAATAAGATAATATTTATTTATAATTTTAATAATAATAATAATAATAATAATAATATTATTATTATTATTATTATTATTATTATTATTATTATTATTATTATTATTATTATTATTGTTATTATTATTATTATTATTATTACTATTATTATTATTATTATTATTATTATTATTATTATTATTATAAGAATATTTGTAATTATATAGTTAGATTTTCAAATAAGAAAATACTTATTAATAAATTTAAATGTTAATTTAAAGTAGAGTTAAATGCGTTTTACGTCCCTGAGGTTTAATAGAAATTGCCATTTGAATCAAAAAGTTTAAAATGTTGTCATTTGCATCCAAATGTTTCATTAAAATTGCCATTTGAATCTATTTGGCTACACCTAACTAACACGGTTAACTTTTTCCGTTAAGTTTCCAACATGAGAGTTATTATAGTCAAAAAATTTACAAAATAAAGAACCAACTCATGTGAGGGTTTTTATATATTTAGCTTCTTTTGATAATTGCAATTATGATTTGACTCTATAATAGTACTTTATTGTTTTGTCTTGTTAATGTATTTTGGTTTAGTAATCGTGTTACTTTTGCCCGTTTTATAAAACATAGATTTCTTTGGTTTAAAGTTTAATTATGATTATGATGATTGATGTTTTATGATTATTATTCATGAGTAGTTAATGTCATATTATTAATTGTTCTTATACTTTTATGATAATCGTTTGTCTTTTATGGTTATGATTCAAATAATTTATGTTATATGAGTTGTTTGTTTATTTATATATATTTAGTTTTGTATGTTTTATTAAGTTAGAAATGAATCACTTTTAGTTAGTTATACTTATATTTTATTTTATCTACTAGTACGCCGAGAGATGCATTTCTTAGTAAAATAAAAAAAATTGCTGATCTATCATTTCTTGTAAATTAAAATCGTAGAGGTGATTAACAAAAGAGAATGAACGTCTAAGACTTATCACGTAGAGCTGATTTTTTATTTTGTAATTGTTTTGACTAAAATACCTATAATTTAGAAAATTTAACGGAAAACCTTAACAGCGTTAGTTAGGAGTGGTTAAATGAATTCAAATGATAATTTTTGTGAAACTTTTGGATGCAAATGGCAAAATTTAAACTTTTGGATTCAAATGGTAATTTATATGAAACCTCAGGGATGCAAAATGCATTTAACTCTTTAAAGTATTTTAAGTAATATAATATGCAATGTGATGAATTAAATAATCTCACATTATTAAATAATATATTAATATATACATTAATTATTGTATTAATCAAAAGAAGTTTATTAAATAATAGGTAAAATATGAATGATTGTATAAACAGTTATGCCTAGTACGTAATAAGTTGTATTTGTTGAAAATTTATTGATAATATTAATATGAGTATTAATATTTAGTCAATAAAATTAATGTGTTGAATGGAAATTAATGTGTTGAATGGCATTAGGAATTAATGGGTGTGGGAAGTTGTCCCACATTGAAGGAAAGAAAGAATGTAAAATGGTTTATATTCTATAACCTCTTGATTACATTGTTTCCTAAAGCATCACACTAAGTAGATTCGCGAAGGGTGCGAAGCACCCTTAACTCGCACTCGCACACGCTCGCGCCATGTGGGCGCAATGTGGTGCTTTGATGGCGCACTTTGCACTTCGCACTTCGCACAATCGCATCACCGCGAGCAGCTTGAGAGCCGCCTTAGTATTTTTGAAGGTTGGTTCGAGGGTCCGGTCAGGAGCGTCTGACCTTGATGCGCGACTCGTAACAGTTTCGGTTACGTGTTGACCGAAACTGATGGCTGTTAATGACGAATTAAATGAGCGGTTACGATTTCAGATTAATGGCTGAGTAATGACGGAGTGGCGGTTATGGAGTTCAAAGTCAACTATAAATACTAAGGGTGACTTAGTAGAAACACACACCAAACAACACGAAAATCTGCAGCAAACAGGTTCTCTGAACATCCTCCATCTCTCTGGTTTCTCTTCTACAAACAAATTCAGGTTCTAGATCAATCCCGGCAGTACAATCTGCTTTGGCTGTTGTACCCTGGGAAACAAAACGAGTTCTCCTGGGAGGCTCGGAATTTGTTTTGAGGGCCCCGTGTTAAACACGATCCTCAGCTTTTACATTTTGTTCATCTATTTCTGTAAAGTTTTTAATTGTAAAGAAAATTGTAATTATAATTTATATTTCTTTGTATTGTATATATCAATAAAGATTGTTTATTTATAATTTTATGTGAACGGTTCTTACAAACTTAAAACAAATTTTAAAAACACCGTTCATATAATTTTTATAAATTAATCCGTGTTTTTAAAAGTTTAATTTTTCCTCTTTCTGTTTTCGTTTCTTATTCACGGGTGATCTTCAAAGTTGGACTTAGAATATCTCTCGTTGGATTTTATAGAATTCTGAAAATAGTTTGAGAAAAGAAAAAAAAAATTTTTTGTTTGTTATTTCAATTTAAAAAAAAAAATTTCTAACTTAAACTGTTTGTGTTAAACAGCAATCAATATGTCTTCAAGTGCTTTGACTTCCTCTTTATCAGCCCCTTTAACTGCAACAACTGTGGGAGCCATGAAATTCAAGAATTACAAGTTATACTATGATTAGCCAAATTCAAGAATTACAAGTTATACTTCATGAAATTCATGCCGAGGGGATGCCTCTCAATGACACATTCCAAGTTGCAGCCATGATCGAAAAGTTGCCTCCAAGTTGGATAGAGTTTAAAAATTATCTTAAGCTCAAACAAAAGGAGATGACTGTGGATAAACTTATTGTTCGTCTTCGAATTGAAGAAGACAACAAAATGGCTCAAAAAGGCACCCGTGTGGAATCAACGGCTAAAGCAAATGTGGTTGAATATGGGCAGTCATCAAAGGGTTATAAGGGTAAAGGGAAAAAGCCAATAGGGAAAGCTAAGGTGAACCTTGGACCAAGGAAAGGGGTTGTGAAAAAAAAAACCCCCTCCTCCACCTTTCCAAGGTATTTGTTATAATTACAGTGAAACGGGGCACTGTGCTAATCAATGCAAGCAACCAAAGCGTGAGCGTGCGCATATGGTGGATGAAGACGGTGCACCGTTAGTGGCAATGATCACCGAGCTATCTGCAATGGTGGAAGAAGTCAACCTCGTGGGGGACAACCCGCATGGATGGTTTATTGATACGGGAGCTACCCGTCATGTGTGTGGTGACAAGAGTCTTTTTAGCACCTTTAAAGAGGCTACGGGTGATGAAAAGCTTTATATGGGTAACAAAGCTACGACCGACATCAAAGGTGAAGGAAATGTGATCTTGAAGATGACTTCCGGGAAGGAACTCACCTTGAGCAACACCTTGTATGTCCCGGAGATTCGCAAGAATCTTGTTTCGGGATGGTTGCTTAATAAATTTGGTTTTCGTTTAGTGTTTGAGTCGGACAAGTTTGTCCTAACTAAGCGTGGAATGTATGTGGGTAAGGGTTATGCCCTTAATGGTATGTTTAAGTTGAATGTAACCGTTATAAAAAATGAAATGAATAAAACTACTACTTCTATTTATATGCTTGAGTCTTCAAATGTTTGGCATAGTAGACTAGGACATGTAAATTATAATTCTATTCGTCGTTTAATAAATTTAAAATGCATACCTACATTCCATATTGACACAAACTCTAAATGCGAAACATGCGTTGAAGCAAAACTTACAAGATCATCATTTAAACCGGTTGAAAGAATAACCGAAACCCTTGGTTTAATTCACACCGACGTATGTGATTTAAAAGCACACCCCACAAGAGGTGGCAATAAATATTTCATCACGTTTATTGACGATTGCACTAGATATTATTATGTATACTTACTTAAAAGTAAGGATGAGGCAATCGACAAGTTTATCTTGTATAAAAACGAAGTTGAGAATCAACTAAACAAGAAAATTAAAGCTTTGAGAAGCGATAGAGGTGGTGAATATGTTGCACCTTTTGCCGATTTATGTGCAAAAAGTGGAATAATACATGAATGTACGGCCCCTTACTCACCACAATCAAATGGCATTGCGGAACGAAAAAAACGTACTTTAAAAGAGAAGATGAATGCCATGTTGATAAGTTCTGGGATGAGCCATGACATGTGGGGGGAAGCTATTCTCTCAGCCAATTGTCTTTTAAATATAATACCACTTAAGAAAAGGGATGTAACCCCTTATGAGTTATGGATGGGTAGAAAACCATCATATAATTATCTCAAAGTGTGGGGGTGCCTAGCTAAGGTGATTGTACCACCTCCAAAAGCTCAAAAACTAGGACCCAAAACTGTTGATTGCATATTCATTGGATATGCTTAAAACAGTAATGTACATCGATTTCTTGTACATGAGTCCAAGAATCCCGATGTACAAAAGAACACTATCATGGAGATAAGGCCGGGGAATGCTTCAAATTTTGAAAATGTGTTTCCAATGCGAGGACAAACACATGCATCTTCATCAACTCGGTTTGATGATGGAGGTGCAAGTTCATCAACACAAATTGATGACATAGTTCATGACAGTCAACATGAACAACCCGAGGTTGAAGAGGGAGAACTTAGACGAAGTAAAAGGGCAAGGGTTCAGAAATCCTATGGTCCAGACTTCGTAAGTTATATGGTTGAGGGTGAGCCTAATACCTACCGTGAAGCGGTATCTTCTTCGGAAGGACCTCAATGGAAAGAGGCAATCAAGAATGAAATTGATTCAATTCTTCACAACCATACTTGGGAGCTAGTAGATCTTCCTCCTGGTTGCAAACCACTTAGATATCGTTGAATATTCAAAAAGAAGATGAAAGCCGATGGGAGTATTGATAAATACAAAGCAAGGTTAGTAGTCAAAGGTTTTAGACAAAAGGAAGGTCTGGACTATTTTGATACTTACTCACCTGTGACTCGCATAACCTCCATAAGAATGGTTCTTGCTATTGCGGCATTAAGAAATCTGGAAGTACATCAAATGGATGTTAAAACCGCATTTCTAAATGGCGATTTAGAAGAAGAGATTTACATGGAGCAACCTGAGGGTTTCTCTGCCCACGGTCAAGAGGGTAAAGTATGTAAACTTGTCAAGTCATTGTATGGCTTAAAGGAAGCTCCAAAACAGTGGCACCAAAAGTTTGATCGTGTCATGATTGACAACGGTTTCAAAATAAATGAGTGTGATAAACGTGTATATGTGAAAGATACACTAGAAGGTTATGTAATTTTATGTCTTTATGTAGATGATATGCTTATCATTGGGAGTAATGATAAAATAATAAGATCTACTAAAGACATGTTGAAAGGAAGATTTGACATGAAAGACATGGGTTTAGCGGATGTAATTTTAGGAGTGAAAATTATTCGAACCCAAGATGGTCTTGTGTTAAGTCAATCTCATTATGTGGAGAAGATTCTTGAAAAATTCAACTCGGGAGACACGCGTGTAGTACGTTCTCCGGTTGATACCACCCAACATCTAAAGAAAAATAGAGGCGAGGGTGTTGCTCAGTTAGAGTATTCAAGAATTATTGTTAGTCTAATGTATCTAATGACATGTACTAGACCCGACTTAGCATACGCGGTGAGTAGGCTAAGCAGATATACTAGTAATCCAAGCTCACAACATTGGAAGAGTATAACGAGGGTGCTTAGATACATAAGATACACAAGAGACTATGGATTGGTATACTGATGCAAACTGGATATCGAATATAAAAGATTCCAAATCAACAAGTGGGTATGTGTTCTTACTTGGTGGAGCAGCAATATCTTGGAGATCATCCAAGCAAACGGTTATAGCTAGATCCACAATGGAATCGGAATTTATCGCTTTGGATAAGGCCGGAGAAGAGGCTGAATGGCTACGTCAATTTGTGGAAGATATTCCAAGATGGCCAAAGCCGTTATCGGCTATTTGCATACATTGTGATAGTGAGTCGGCAATTGTTAGAGCCAAAAGCTCAATGTACAATGGCAAATAAAGGCACATCAGGCGTAGACATAACACAATACGACAACTAATATCAACGGGTGTTATCACGATTGACCATGTCAAGTCAAAAGATAACATTGCAGACCCGTTAACAAAAGGCTTAAGCACAGAATTAGTTTATAAGTTGTCAAGAGGAATGGGACTAAAGCCCACAGAAAAGGGGAATATGAGGAAAACCTAACCTAGTTGACTGGAGATCCCAAGATCTAGGTTCAATAAGACAACTTAATCATATGACCAACGGTGTCATTTTACGGGAATACCCTAAAACTAAAAGGGAGCCACAAACTTCCTTGTCCATTCACTCTGGGGGAGTACCCCGAACAAGTGACCAAAGTAAGGTTAAGCATATTAAGGTTAGATGATTCGTGAGAATCAATACAACTATGATGCTTTTAATGATTCATCGAATCACCTATGTTAGAAAGAAGTGGGGTCGCTTCGAATGGATTTGTGGGGAGGCGCAAATCCTAGAGCTCTCGCAGAACCAGGAAAGTGTTCCATGATCATTAACGGACACGACAATGAGGGGTTGATCAAACCAGGAAGAGTGTTGTGTGAATGTATATTGTCGTCTACATAAAACAGGGTCTGTTCAAAGTCTACACACCACTAGGAGACTAAGTATATGTCACAAAGGAAGGTTCAAAGGGAACACCTACCTATCCTGCAACACTTGACTGCTGAATTTTTTGAAGAATTGATTTCTATTCATGTGGGGGATTGTTGGAAATTTATTGATAATATTAATATGAGTATTAATATTTAGTCAATAAAATTAACTAGTGTTTTAACCCGCGCTACGCGCGCAGGAGTTTGGTTGTTTTTCTCTGTCTTACGCGATCGTGACTTTCTTCGTTGTCGAGTTGGCTCATCGGAAACCACAAAAGCGTATACACCAGTTCGATTAAAGATCGAATACCGATACTAATGTTGACGTCAAAAACACAAAAAAATAAACATTTGTGGTCAAAAAACAAACTTCACCTACGTTACGCATACGGAAGTTTGGTTGTTTTCCTTTGTCTTACGCTACCGTGACTTTCTTCGTTGTCGGGTCGGCTTATCGGAAACCACAAAAGCGTATACCGATACCGGTTCCGAAATATCGAATACCGATACTAATGTTTGAACCCAAAAACACAAAAAAATAAACTTTTGTGGTCATAAAGCAAATATATAAAACTTTGTTGTTAATCCTAATTACAATTTGGGTTTTAAATACATTTTATAAAAATATGTGGCCAATATATTAAAAATCAAACTTTTAAATATATTTTAAAAAATGTGTGGCCAAAATATTAAAAAGCAAACTTCACTGTAGCAGTGAAGTTGCTTTTTAATATATAATATAATGTGTTGAATGAAAATTAATGTGTTGAATGGCATTAGGAATTAATGGGTGTGGGAAGTTGTCCCACATTGGAGGAAAGAAAGAATGTAAAATGGTTTATATTCTATAACCTCTTGATTACATTGTTTCTTAAAGCATCACACTAAGTAGATTCGTGAAGGGTGCGAAGCACCCTTAACTCGCACTTGCACTCGCACACGCTCGCTCGCGCGCGCGCGGGGGCGGCGTGGGCATGTGGGCGCAATGTGGCGCTTTGATGGCGCACTTTGCACTTCGCATGCGCGACTCGTAACAGTTTCGGTTACGTGTTGACCGAAACTGATGGCTGTTAATGACGAATTAAATGAGCGGTTACGATTTCAGATTAATGACTGAGTGGCGGTTATGGAGTTCAAAGTCTACTATAAATACTAAGGGTGGCTTAGTAGAAACACACAAATTCGGTTCTCTGAACATCCTCCATCTCTCTGGTTTCTCTTCTACAAACAAATTCGGGTTCTAGATCAATCCCGGCAGTACAATCTGCTTTGGCTGTTGTACCCTGGGAAACAAAACGAGTTCTCCTGGGAGGCTTGGAATTTGTTTTAAGGGCCCCGTGTTAAACACGATCCTCAGCTTTTACATTTTGTTCATCTATTTCTGTAAAGTTTTCAATTGTAAAGAAAATTATAATTGTAATTTATATTTCTTTGTATTGTATATATCAATAAAGATTGTTTATTTATAATTTTATGTGAACGGTTCCCACAGTATTAGGTGTCTAAATTTTTTTGAAAAATTACACTTAAATCTCAAGATTTTACTTTATATAATAATTTATATTTATATAATAATATAAATAGTAACAATAATACCTGCAATTAAACAATTTTAGTATAATCCACCAATTTATATCTCTGATGACACATAATCTTACATCCATTCGTACTATTTTTGTGTGTCAAACAGCGAAATACGTTTACTTTATTATTTTATTTGATGACTAGGTTAGAAACTCATGTATTTCATGGGTATAAAAAAATCAACATATTAAAGTCATTAAGCTTTAATAATATATTATATGCTACATGTCATTAGCCATTAATAAAATAACAAATAATGAAGATTTAAGAAATTATAAAGGCAAATTGGATTTTAATAATCCAAACTATTACCTATTGGCCGATAATAATCCATACTATTAATTTAGCCGGTAACACTCTCAACTTTCACTTTTATAACCAACAACAGTCCCAGTGACATAATTTTTAATTTTTTACGCTCAATTTGTATCTATTTTAGTCTCAATTTAGTTTGTATGTTTCTTCATTTCATTCATAATTATTGTTGCGAACCGAATCGAGTCCAAATCAAACATAAAAATTTGAAAATTATGTCATTGGGATTGTTGTTGGTAATAAAAGTGAAATTTGGGAGTGTTACCGGCCAAATTGATAGTATGGATTATTATCGGCCAATATGTAATAGTTTGGATTATTAAAATCCAATTTGCCTAAATAACAAATAATAAAAGCCAAAAATTATAAAATTATATTTTAAGATAAGATATAACTAAAATCTACTAATTTAGTATGTTTTAATAATTTATTATAATAAGAAGATTTATATTTTGGGTATCTAATTATTTAGTTTACTTAATTAAAAATATTTTCATTTAATAGGAGAGAGAAGCGGGAAATAATAGTTTAGACTTCATCAGAAGTTGACACGTGTCCCTAAAAACCTTCTTTTATTATATAGTATAGATTAGTGTACATTAGTAAGAAAGAAGGAAAAAAAGGTCAAGCCTTTTGCTCTAAACTCCATCCGCACCCCTGTTTATGCTACATTGTCAAAAGCAGTCCTCCAATCATCCTTCTACTTTAATACAGCTGGTCAACTTTACTGAACAAAAAAATTCATATTTTTTGATGAGACTTGTGAAAAATGTGACAGAGTTCAATATAGAAACAAATTTAAACAGAGAATAGTAAGAATTGTATATCACATGTGTTACATGAAAGATATAATAAGAGTCGCAAAAAGATTGGAGAGCTAAGTACCACAGTTCAAACAAAGTCAAATGTTTATATAGTTCTAATAATTTTCTAGTTAAATTTAGTTTTGTATTGAATAGTACTCAATGAATTTTTAAATTAAAACACAGAAATTTCACCGCATGTAGACGCTCATTCTGCAAGATTGGTGTTTATTTTGTACTTTATACAAGAAATATGGTATGTTTAAAAAAAGGTTATCATCCATAACTTAGAATTGGATATATTTGGGTTATTAAATAGCTCTAACAAGTTAAAACGGGTGAAATAAAACAAGACACTAAAATAACACAGTCAAACGGGTAAAAGTTCATCAAAAGTGTACTAAGTTGATAAAATGATAATCTTTCAGCACACTTAAGTGTTTATAAAAAAAAGTAATAACATTTGTACAGAAAGTGTTTTCTAGTCGACCTGTCCCTATTGTTTCAACCCGTACAAAAAATACCCATTTGGTCGATTCTGGCTCGGTTTCTTAACGGTTCAAGCTGGTAAAATAACGTAATAAATTAAAATCACAGGTCAAACCAGTAAAAATTCACCCGAAAGGGTGTTTATATTCATAAAGCATCCAACATCATCGTATTCATAATATTTCGTCACACTAATTACCTGTCTATATAATAGCTACGTCTTAGCTACATAGACTTTTTAGTTTTTGTTTTTTAGACATAGAAGTTTTGTGGTTTTTAAATTGAGACCATTTTTATTTGTCAAGTTATTTTAGTAATTAAAAATTGTTCTAAATACCTATTTTTTTAGATTGCATTGTAAAATATATGAAAACTTGCGTTAATTTAACATGTTTATTAAGTTTATTATGTTATGTTGACTTTATTTTCTTTTTTTCCGTTTGGTTGATGTCTTCAAATTCGAAGTCGAAGTGATAACCGTAAGTATATTTTTGTATTCAGATTTTCATATTTAAGTTTGTGGTGCAATTACCCACGCAACGCGAGTGAGAACATTCCTAGTTATTATAATAAAAAAGGTTATGATTTCATACAAAAAGTGTTGCTGGCCAACACGACTCCTACAAAAATACTCATTTGATCAAACCCATAGTAAACCCGATTTCACCCATTAGCCAACCCCCTCCAGCCTACCCATTTTACCATCTCTAAAATGAACATACCTATAATCATAATAACATTATTACCTCAAATTTCGGCATTTGATTAACCAATCTCCACTAATCATGTTCCGAGTGCATAAGAACATAACTGTCATGACCGCCAGGAAGCATGGCAGAAGCAGGAACCGAAGACGTTAGGTTTTTTGAATCAGATTTTCTAAGTTGTGCATGAGATTCAGCTTCTTGTTGGAACATTTTCACGATTTCTTGAAGCTCAAGTTTTCTGACCTCGACTTCTTCTTCAATCGGGGGATGTTTCAGTCCAAGGTAAAGTAATCCTATGAATATTAGTATGACACCTAAAAGGGCGAGCATACAAGAAAATAAAAGAAATGCATATGGAGAATTTTCTGCCCCGGGGATTCCATCCACGTTTATACCAAAGAGACCGGTGATTATTGAAAGAATAAGACCACAACCACCAAAGACTCCTAGGTTATGTGTCACACGCAAGCTTTTGTCCTGAAAAGTTGTTACAAAATGGCACAAACTACTTGAATATTAAAGGCCACACATGTATGTATCTTGTTTCATTGATGCCAATTTCAACCAAAAAAATGTTGAATAATAGAAATAATATTTTTTTAAGATAAGACGATTTTAGCCTATAGTTATAACATGTTGACAAGTAATAAAAGATATTATTGTACTTCTATAAAGGGGTGGACCTTGGAGCAGCAGAAGGTTGCTGACATGTGACCTAGAGGTCATGGGTTCCAGTCGTGAAAGCCACTAGTAGAAATATTGGGTAAGGATGCATACATCATTCCCAAGTTGGCCTGACACTTCACAGACCCGCACATGTGGGACCCTCAATGCCTCATGCACCAAGTTTGCCCTTTATTGTATTTTTTAAAATTTACGGGTATTTTTGTTGTTTGGAATTCAACGTGTAGGTGTTCTATCATGTAGTTCTATAATATGGATGGCCTTGGGAGGAAAAAGTTGTATACTAGGTGGCCTAGTATATATGTTATCCAGGTTACAAAAATATTAATCTGATCAGAGGTGGCACTTTATATATAAAACAAGTTGGGTCGCGATTTATCTATAAGAAGTCAAATCGTCAAGCTATAGGATTTAACTAATCAGAGAATGAGTTAAATTGATAAAGCTGCCGGATTTAACTAAAATGGGTCGTATGCATTAAAAGTCATCCCAAAGTGTATCAAAATGCATATAAACTTTGTCAATTGAGATTTTAAAGAATGTTAGTTATTTAGTCTAGATTAGGTAATGGTCCAAAATCAGCAATTATTTAGTACATGTCAAACAGGCTGGGTTGTGTTGGGCTGGCCGGCTGGCCCAAAAACAAATTATTTTTGTTCATTTTCTAGAAGTTATAAAAAATTAGCGTGTTAGATATGATCGCAAAAACTATACCAAAATTTCCATATATCATAATAACCGATTTATGAGTTTTTATATATTTGAATATACTTCTTTTAGACCTGTTTTCATTTTCCGTTAAATCCTTTAGCGAAACCTATTGGAGATCAAAGATAACGCAAATAATTGGGTCAAAATTTCCACCTTATAAGGGATATGAAAAAATAATAATACCTGTAACCAGGCCCGAACTGTACTCTGCATGACATCTTGAACTGTAAACAAACGGCCACGTACTGCTTCTTGTTCCTCAATCATTTGTCTAGTACTTTTTGTTATTCCATCAAGCAAACATTTTGTCGCATTGCCTCTCAAATGCTGAAGAAGCTCAAAAACAATCTCTTCTCTAGCATGTAGAGACCACTTAACCCTTATAACCTTCAAGAGAAGAACAATAAATAATAAAGTTGACAGGAAAAAATGCAGTAAGGGGAACAAATTGAAAAGCATTTACAGGAAGCATGTTTTTTTTTTTTTTTTATTTTTTTGGTTTTTTTAAGGGGTGTTGAGGGTCAAAATGGGTTCCAATTGAAACAGTTCATTTTAAATACAGGAGAAACGAGTTGGGCTGACTTGACCAGCAAACAATTTGTCCATTGCTTACAATGTTATATAAATTACTTGTGCATTAAATATGATTATAGAAACAACATTATTACAATGGTAATCTGATTTTTGAGGTTATATGCATTAAAATAGACTTTGGGCGTCTTTTCAACCTGTTCGACGTATTCCCCTCTTAAACTAAATTTTTTCGACTTGATCAGTTTGATAAATACAATCCTAATCGGATCATTAGTAAATAAATGGGTCAGAGTTGCCAACATTATTCATAATACATAAAAATAAACATTGGATGAAATTATGATACCTGAGCAGATAATCTTCTTATTTCTTGGTTTAATATTATGCTGAATAGATGTAAATCCTCATGGTTTCTCCTAATAATAGAAGTAAGAAGCAGGAGTTTTAGAACTATCACACAATGTTGTGGTGGACCAAATTGTTAATACTTTTTACTTTCAATTGTAGGAAATGATTAGCATGAACTTTAAGAACCTGTTCATAAACTTCAGCTCAACTTCATCTGCTGCTCCAAAGATGTATTTCCGAAATAGTCTATCAAGGTTAATAACCAAAGATAACATCAATAGTACAAAATCCAGAAACTTTAATTATGAGGATTATCTGACATAAATCAATTATTAAGAAGAACTGAAAAAAATGGGAGGTTATATCTACACTATTATTTTTCAGTAGGTGCACCACTAAATGTGGAACCTGCACCGTGTGCAGGTTATGTTGTACAGTTGTGTAGACATCATCTCCCAATAAAATATGAGCACAACAGCCTAATTTACAAGGTCAATTTCAATAAATGGAATCATACCTTCACTTCTCTAATTTGGTCACCCAAGTACTAAAACATCTCTTTGAAAAGAACCATTGGAAACACTCAAAAAAACATCCAACTTCGTCATCATGTAACGGTATTTTTTGGTCAAAATAAACAATTTTGAAAGGTTCAATTATTAATTTTAAAGTCCAACGACCAAAGTAGAAATGGAGTTAAAATATGTTGCGAAAACCCCTGTACGGCTTCTTCTATTTCTAGAGAAAAGAAATATGACCAAGAGTGGTTCGAATATATATATAAAGAATTTCTTGCTATTTATTTCAAATTGCCTTATTTAAAACCAAATAACATTGAAAATCTGCAAGAAAAGAGACACTTCACCTGTCATCCCACCGGGCAAGGCGGCATGCTAAGAGTGCTATAACTTCATGAATACTTTGTGGTAGATTGCTTCCTCCTGCTGCAAGCAGCTCCTGTAAATTTAAAATAAAAATCAAATCGAACAGTTTCTTCAGGCATGAAAGAAAAACTTTATAAGCATGTAAAAAATAAAACTTGAAGGTGGCAAGAAGGTTGAGTAACATGCCAAACGGGTTCTGGTAAAAGAGGTCATTTCTAGGTAGGGCTTGAAACAAGCGTGGTCAGTTTGGGTTTATCCGCTAACACTTTCTTATCTACTTCATAAAACAGTTCAAATGAATGCATTAATTGCGTATAAAATTTAAATCTCTGTATAAAATGAGTTTATAGGATGCATTTAGAAATAGACTTTAGGCAACTTTCAACTTGTTGGACCCAATTGTCCCTTTCCCCTTTTAGCTAAACATTTTGCATTTTGACACGTTTAAGATAAAACACAAAAAATTCCACTCATTGATAAGCAAATGAGTCAAAAGTACCACCTCCAATAAAACCATATGCAATGACAGTTGCACGTAAAAACCTGGACTTCTGAAACTCCTAGGACGTTGATGTTTGCTGCATAACCTTTGACATGCAATGCAGTTACTAAAAAGTTTTGTGCTTGCCATGATCTTAAAACAACTGGAATATCATCTTCTTCAACATATGGATCACCTGCTGACTGCCCTAAAAGTTCAAACAACAGTCCACCAGCAACTCTAACAGGAACCTGTGTAGCAAAGAGCCTAAAAACGATGAGACTGTATCATGTAAACATAAGAGCAGTGCACAAAGTATTATTTTTTGTTGTACATTGACTGCATTCATGTACCATTAAGTTTGAAGGTTACACATCTTAAAATAATTTAAGACAGCCCCAATCATATGAAAAAACAGTCATGATGCATCAACCACAAAAGATCATGGTAACTAAAGAAACTATATCGCAATTTTGAACAATGAAATCCTGATGCTCCTTGCAAATAAGGAACTAAATTCTAGAGGTAGCAATTTCAAGCAATTCACTTATGAATGGGTTGTTTCAGGTTGTGTTTTATTTCAAATAGTTTAAAAGGTAAAACAATAAATCAGCTCACAAGAAACAGGCCAAATGAGTTAAAAGTCTTTCAAAGTGTATTTTTAACGCATAAAACTTCTTTAAGTCTATTTTTCAGAAAGAAAAATATTGGGAAACATAATTGGGAGGCCTAGAAATCAACCTAATCCCTTCAAAATGTAACACATGTCATGCCGTTCTTCTCTCCTTGTATCTACCTTTGAATTTGTCTAAATCTCCTTGTTAGGTTGATTTTTAGGCCTCAAAATCATTTCTCATTCAGGAAAATAGATTATAAGTAATATCAATTATTAATTTGACAAACTAATTAGTTCTAGAAAATTAAAACTTATGGACAAAGTGTTTCAAGGCAATCCAAGCCATACCAAAAAATTACCCGCTTTTGACGATTACCTGACCTGCCCATTTACTACTTTTATTAAGTCTTTCAAAACATTTGTGTAATGCATAAAACTTCTCAAGTCACTATGTTCAGTAAACTAAATTATTACTTATGTGGAAACACTAATTAGTCCTTGAAATTCAAATTATTGGACAAAAAGTGTGACCCAACCTGTACCAAAAGGTTATCTGTAAAGACAGTTAGCCGATGTGGCTTACCCATTTGACACCTCACTAAATTTGTATATCGAGAACTAAGTTGCGAATCTTAAGAACCTCGGAACTTCCTATTCATCATAACTTCTAATTCATATATAGTAAATATTTACCTCATAAAGTAGGTGTTTCATACGCTCACTTATAAGCTTGCTTTCATCTCTTAAAGCAGTACTGATAGCAGGATGTAACCATTTTGAGTTACTTAACCAAGTATTAACATAAGGATGTCCTGCATCAACATGACACCACCATGTAGGCCCCACAGGCCGTTCCCAGTAAGGCACAGCAATATCAGCAACTGTAACTTCATTATCGCTATTTTCAAACTCTGTATGTTGAGTTTCCCAACAGCTGTCCACTTGTATTGTCTCCACAAGTTGATTAATTCTAGACCACCCAATTGGCACCCAATAAATTGCAGTATATATATTATCATTAGCACGATCGTCTCCATTATCGATCCCACTTTTAAATCCTTGTTTTTTCCACCCAATTATATCTTGTGGCCTATACTTTTTACGGCCACGTTTAGCCTCAAACGCACAAATTAGCCCATCGGTCCACATTGCACAATCCACCATGGCATCCTTACCAGCTTGATGCTTCTGGTTGTTAAACTTTTTCATATTGTTCAATACTTCACCAGCTATCCAGCCATCAAAAGTATGAAAATCAGAAAACTAGAGTAGAAAAAATTCTGATCAAAATGTTGATGTCAACCTATTTAACAAATTTCCTAGCTTAACTCAATAGGCGCATATTAAACAATGTATCAATCATGAATCACATATGGTTATAATAAAGTTTTGAATACTTATTTACATCAGCAATATTAAAGCATTATGTATCCATAAAGAACTGTTAAGGTTGTTGTTTTGTGAGTTGTGAAAAACAGCCTTCAGCACAAAGTGTAGGGTAAAGCTGCTTACATCATACCGTGAAGCGATCCAGCCTCTTCCCACTTTCCCAGACCCTGCGAAAAGCGGGAGTAAGTCAAGCCCGGGTACGCCCTTTATGTATCTATGAAGGGAATCAGTGCACACACAGTTAACCAATTTGGTTCAACATCTGATTTTGAGATAAGCAGTATAGTAGGACCCTTTCTGCCTCAAATTAAACAGGATACTAACAGCTTTTGAGATAATTTCAACAATTTCATCAAACTTTATACCAAATCATAAAATCTGTACCAGTTATCAAAATTTACAGAAGTTTAAATGCAATCAATTCTAACTCAAACTCAATTTTCAGCAAATGAATCCATTTCACGCCCTAACATTACTATTCCACACCACACGAACTCCGATTCCACCAAATTGTCCATAAAACTTAGAGGATTGAACTCATTTCTTCTCACACAGATTGCGTACACTAGAATTTCACATTTACTCTACTTCAACAAACAAATTCGTACCTCTTCCACTAGAGAGATGTAAATTATCAAACTGAAGTTCAGAATTCGCTAAATCAACAATTCAACACGAACCTTATTATTAACGTACATCACACACAGATTATAGACGATAACTGAAGTAAGAAGTTACTGATTTGAGAGTAAAATTGGCGGGAGAGAGTGGTGAGAAGTTATAGCTCTTTGTTGTTGATGTGTGATTGTAGTGGCTACGTGAAGTTGTGGACGGTGGGCGGTGGCAACAGGCGACTGTGATAAATTGAAAATGGTCACCCGGATCTATAGCCGATGATCCAAGATATTTTATTGTTATTCCCACTACTCCTGTGTTATTATTATTAGTATATAAAAATGAATAAATGTTAGAAAATAGCCCTGCTAACTAGTCGAGCGGGTTTGGTTTGATTTTTAAACAAGCAGAACCCAAGTTAAGATCAGCCGTCAGCGTTGTTCATGGATCGCTTGTTAGCTGATTCGTTGGCTCGATTTTTGACTCGTTTAAATTAATGTCTTAATTTATAATATTTATAAAGAGTGAGTTTGTTGTTTTCTTTTTTGTGTTTGGTCACATTTGTAATTTTCATTTAAAATATTTTATCTTTTTATATTTGACTCACCAAGATTTTAAAAAATTGTCATTTTTATTCAAAAAAATTAACTCCGTTAGTTTAAAATGTTAAACCATTTACCATTAAAAGTTATGATTATGTAATTTTGTATATAAAGACAAAATCCTAATATATGTTAACGTATTGATGTTTAAACTACATGTTAGTATTTCATTTAGGAAACATAAATAAGGTATTTAATCTTCAAACCTTTATCATGACTGAATCACGAGATTGTCGGCTTTATCGGTGAGAGAGGATAATGAAACTCGTTTTTTGTGGTGGTTGGTAACCCATTACAAAGGGGTTGTATAATAAATACCATCATCTCTAGATGCCATCTCTCATATATCATAATTCAGTTCCACTCGTTTATGGTTATGTAATTGAGAAATTTTGTTTTGTAGTTTAAATGATAATTTTGACAATTTATATGTTTAACAATAGAAATTAACGGATTTAACTTTTTTGAATGAAAATAGTAATTTTTCAAAAGTTTAGGGAGCCAAATGTAAAAAAGTTCTTTTTTTGATGAAAATGATAAATGCGATTGAATCATAGGGGGGGAGAAAGTAAGTCACTATTCTATAAATTATAGAGTAAACTGTTATTTTCGTCCCAGACGTTTTGTTGAATTTGTCATTTCAATCCAAAAACTTTTTTTTTTGCCATTTCAGTCACTATAGTTTACCAAATGTTGTCATTTTCATCCACTCCACTAACACCGTTAAAACTCCGTTAAATATGAGGGTATTTTAGTTTTTTTTTAACACCCTAGTTATTCAATTAAAACAAATTAATCAATTAATATTCAATTAAAACTAAAAAAACACATGAAACGACTAGTGAGACCAAACATTTCAATTTAAAACCTTCGCTTAACTCTAACCAATGTTGTTCGATTGAGGTCTGCTGTGGGATTTCAATTAATCTTCATGTTTTATTTGAACTATACCGTTATTTGATTAAGGTTTGTTGTATGATTAAGGTTTGTTGTTGACATGCTTTATTTGATTTAGGTCTTTAATTGAGGTCTTTGAATGTAACAATAGTAGACCTCAATAAAATAAAACGTGACAACAGTAGACCTCAATCAAACAACAGTGCACGTTCAAATAAAACGTAAAGATTTATTGAAATCTCACATCAGACCTTAATCGAACGACATGTGTTAGAATTAATCTAAGCGATCGGTCTCACGAGTCGCTTCATGTGTTTTTTAGTTTTAATTGAATATTAGTTGATTAATTTTGTATTAATTGAATAATTAGGGTGTTAAAAAAGACTTAAATACCCTTATATTTAACGGGGTTTTAACGGAGTTTTAACAGAGTTTTAACGGTGTTAGTGGAGTGGATGAAAATGACAATATTTAGTAAAATACAGTGACTGAAATGACAAAAAAAAAAGTTTTTGGATTGAAATGGCAAATTTAACAAAACGTCTGGGACGAAAATGACATTTTACTCTAAATTATAAGTTAAATTTATGCTATACTAGCTTAAAGAAGCGTGTGTTACATGGTTTGAAAAATAAATATAGAATATTATTATTAATATATATTATTTATGTTACATATGACATAAAAATAGATTAAAACTACTAATAGTTGTGAAAAACTAATTCCTAAACAAGTTAATAGTAATTTTATGAAAAATGTTGTTTAATAGTAAGCAAATTTGATAATTGTTTAATTAAAGTCACTTAAGGGTTTTTTTTCTTTGTCTTAACATAGCCACTTAATTTTCATCCAATGGTTTAATTTTATGAAATTTTTTATAAATGTTAAATAGTTTCCTTTTCCTATCTTTATGTGTTTCTCTTTCTTTAAATGTGGATTCAAAGTCGGAAGCCTTGTAACATTTCTAAAAATTAGGACTCAAATATCCGTTGGACAGTGGGGGTTTAGGGGCAAAAGCCTCTAAAAATGAGGTTCAAGGGGCGACAGCCCTAGTGGGGTCCAAGGGGCAAAGCCCCTGGTTGGGATTGAGCTGCTAGGTCAGCTCAGAATAATTTTATTTTGGAAGAGAGGTATAGTGAAGAAAATTTAAGAAACATTTAGAATTTCGGAAAAATGGATCGACGCGACCCGCATCGGAAAAGAGATGCGAGGCACATCGACTAGGCTAAGGAATCAATGTGGATGTGACACGTGTGTGATGACTAACGGATGAGAATTGACATGTCTACTTCGATGTGAGGCGCATTGCAAAAAGAAGTCGAGGCCGATGATCTTGAAACACGTGTTAGCCATGCAGCACGTCAAGTCGATGCGGCTCGCATCGTCCTAGTGATGCGGGGTGCTTCGACCGCTAGAGCTCAACTATAAAAGGGCTCGTGTGAGCTTTCAACTTTCAAATCCTCTGCTCTTTCTCTCTATATAAAATCTCTCTAAAACAACCTCTCTCCTACCTTAGATCCAATCGACGCAAACCCAAAATGCTGCAGGGAGAAACGAACCCAAAAACAAAGAAACGAAGTTAGAGAACGAGAAATCAGGGTTTTAAGTCGAAGTGCAGCTCGCTTAGGAACTACCTTCGTTATTCCTTGGATATTATTGGCTTAATCAGTCATAACAAAGTGAATACATCGTATTTTTTTATAAACAGAATGCTTGTTATCTTGATTTATGAAAATTACATACATGAAATGCTAAATCTTTAAATCATGACCCACATTTTATAATGAAGACATTTAGACACTAAGTATACGTATAGTTTTACCAAGTTTATATCTAAGGGATGAGTGAAAATCCCATACCAAGATTGGTCAAGCTCTTAGTATAGATCTGGGTGGTCCTTGTTCAAAAACAGATCGCCTGAGCCATATAACCAGTATATATGGAAGGTGAATTTTACATGAGGTCAAATACTATATGTATAGTTTGCCTTCTAAAGGACATGTATGTTTGAAATGTTTTAAATTCAATTACAGGTATTCGCCAGACAAATGTTTTTTAAGCCTTTTAAAGGTAAACACGTGTAATATATGTTAAGATATGTTTAGGGCTTAAAGGATGCTGACTCTCTAGGCTTAGATAACCCGAAGTTGTACATATAGGGCAAGTGAATTGTTAAAGATCACGACTCTCTAGGCGCTTAAATTTGTTATGGTTGTATATTTGTAAACTGAAAATTTTGATTGTACATAAAGGGTTATAAATCCATTTTAAAATATACAAAATATCAAAAATTTTGACGTAAATGATTTTCAAACCACGAAACGAAAGATCACATGACTCGTAAATATGATTTTACGTTGTACGAAAATACGATTTTGATATAAATTATTCCACTGCGTAAATGATTTTCAAACCACGAAACGAACGATCGAAACCAACAGGTCACATGACTCGGGAGTGCTGAAAACCGAGATGTGAGAAGCCCCACTCAAGCTTGGCCCACAAGCACAAATTGTTTAATAAACTTAGTACCCATGAGTTTTGTAGTAGGCACCCACTGGTTTTGTAGCATGGCTTGACAATCCACATTCCTTGTGAGGCCCAAGTCTTACATCTCTTTCTAATTAGTTAATTGATTTTACTTATATTTTGATTTTTGATTGTAACCCATTCAATCTATTTGGTTAGTATTTGTTTTATAACTAGAATTTGAAGTTTGAACTTTCTTAGGAGAAAAAAAGAAGACTAACCAAAAGACGAAAGCAACACTAATAATCAAGCAACCATTTATATTTTAGTTGTAACTTTTGTCTATTTTTTCCCGACTACGTGACCCTCTTTGACCCAAACCGTTGTTAATGTAACTTCTTGTGGCCCTCACTGAAGAAAGATTCTAGATCCACCACTTGACTAAACCATAGATCAAGCTCTTGAACTGTCAAACCGGGTGAGTGAACAAATTTGCTTATAAGCTTTAACTGTTTATAAATACCGCTAATGGATGAGTGAGAATAAAATCTTTTTAGTTGTTAGGTTGGTAAAAAAGGTAGAGAATCATACAAATGTCTTTTCTAAAGAGTTGTGGGCATCTTTCTTTTTTCCTTTACACCCAAGAAAACCGGGTTCCAAACAAGTGGTTTCGTAGGTTTTTTGTTATTTACCAACAAAAGATAACGTACGATGTTCTTCTTTTAACTTAATCAAAGAATTCCGACATCTGCACGCGCATTTAGGCTTTATCAAAAGGAATCATGGAGTTTAAGGATGACTGAAAGACATAGTTTTACAGGATCCGTCAACAGCCTGCTAACCAACGGAATATATATGTTGTTATTATATAAGTGGAAGAACACAAAAGGTAAAAGTTGAAGATCATAAACAAGGATAGCTAACATGGGTCTTCAAGAACTGATGCTACTAGTCATCCTCATATTTTCCTTTTGTTCTCCTGCATCATTTGCTCTTGTTAGCAACAACTTGATTCCAGGTTATCTATATCTCTTTCTTTTTTTTTTTTTTTTTCTCTCTTTGTATATAAATGTGTATATACGTATATATGTGTGTATATGTGTGTGTAGACGCACACCAAAAAAGAATATGAGTGTATCATGTGTATTGGATCCAAAGTTCGGATCATTCACCATACATTTGGTTAAACTATCTGTCAATAAATAATTTAAAAATTAAAATATACTAAATGTATACCGGAAGGGAAAAAGGAAATAAAAGTATAAAGATACATATGTTTTGTTATCATAGTGGAGCCAATAAATTCAAAGAGTATTCTGGAATATATGTATTTACACGTGTAAATCTTTAATCTTTATTATGATAGTAGATCAGTTGGTATCTACAACTATACTTTATAGCAAAGGTAAATTTTATCTATTTTCTCTCAATAAAACGAGTAGCAATGAAATATCTTGAACCAGACCCCGAGTGCAAATCCTGAGTTCACTTGACTCGGTATAGTATCCGGTTCTACCTGACCCAACGGTTTTCAGTTCAACTAGAAAAGCAAAAAGACCGGTTCACAGAAGTGGTAGTCCTAACCATGCGAATCGGTCCAGCCCAATCCGGGTTTTAGAACTTTGTTTCAATGGAAAAGAATCCTTTGTTTTTTTAAAGAAATTTGTTAAGTTTTGACAGAGTTGATATGGGATCTGGATGTTTTGACTTTTGAATTTTAAGTCATACATGTTTGTATTAGGACTGCAAATTACTAGGGATTTGTATTTTGTAATGATAACAATATAAAATACATCTTTTTAGCTTTAGTTCATTAAGAGTTCAATAATATCATCCTGTAGTTCTCTATTCTTTTAGAAATTATATAAATTTTGAGGTTATAAGATTTCTAAACTTTTATTGGAAAGTCTTGTACTCTTGTGTCCTCTTTTGGGGCTCGGTCTAATACTGCCATACTGGTTTACAAAATAAAAACAAGTTTTTTGTTAGCTAAAATATGAGCGCTTCGGCTCCTATAAAAATAATGGGTCAAACGGGTAAAGATTTTAATTCTAATTAGAACTGCAAACGAACAGAACGTTAAGCAAACAGTTCGTTAATCGTTCGGAGGGAAGTTTGTTTATGTTCTTTCGTTTAATAAATGAATGAATACGAACAAGAAAATTTCGTTCGTTTAGTTAAAAAAACGAACATGAACAAAGAGAACATGTTCATTCATTTATGTTCGTAAACGTTTGATAATATGTTCGTTTACGTTCGTTTGTGTTCATTCATTTAAATATTATGTTTGTGATAATTATATTAAGTATTTATTTATTTTTTATGGATTCTATGTAATGTTTATGATTTTATTATAAAATGAATATATGATTGTTTGTGTTTTTTGTCTTAAAGAAACTTTTGCTTGTGTTCGTTTATGTTTACAGACATTTGTTTGTGTTCGTTTGTCTTTTGTTTGTGTTCTTTTGCGTAGGTAAGTGTATATGAATAGTTCATGAACAAGTTCGTTTTTTTAATGAAAGAACATGAACAATAAATCTAGTTCGGCAGTTCATAAACACGTTATTTTCTTAATGAACGAACATGAATAAAGCATTGTTCATTGTTCGTGTTTATTCGGTTCATTTGCAGCCCTAATTCTAATAATCTAATTGTAACACCCGGCCTCTGGTACCACCAACATTGTCCGCTTTGCCCACGATGGAGCTCACGGATTTGCTTTTGGTTGCTCGGGTGAAAACTTCCCACGGAGGTCACCCATCCCTGGATTGCTCCCACCTGAGCACGCTTAACTGTGAAGTTCTCCTCTCATCTACAGACAATACGCACAAAACACGTTGATGATATTAGAGACCAGACATTACTTATGAATCAGGAATCTCTACTGTCCACGACCGATGTGAGATATATGCAGGATGTCACAATCACCCCCCCCCCCTTTGGACTCATCGTCCTCAATGAGTCCGAGAACATACTCACCATCCCCGGTGAGGTTTGTCCCACCATCGCGAACGACACAGGAGTGGCTCTGATACCATTCTGTAACACCCGTCCTCTCGTACCACCAATATTGTCCGTTTTGCCCACGAGGGAGCTTACGGATTTGTTTTTTGTTGCTCGGGTGAAAACTTCCCAGGGAGGTCACCCATCTCTGGATTGCTCCCACCTGAGCAAGCTTAACTGTGGAGTTCTCCTCTTATCCACAGTTAATACGCCCAAAACGCGTTGGTGATATTAGATACCAGATATTACTTATGAACCAGGAATCTCTACTGTCCACGACTGATGTGGGATATATGCAGGGTGTCACACTAATATTCAAAGATTCGTTACTACATTAAAAATATTATTTTCATAAGCATACATAGCACATTAATTATTTATAAAAAATAAAAAAAAAAGGTGTCTTCCGGATCAGTGTTCAACCAAACCATTGTGATCTTTTCTTATGCTTACTAAATTAAAATATAACATTTTTCAACCTGAACGCACTATTAATTTGACTTGTTAACTAAATGTCTATATCACCACCTTATTAAAACATATAAATGCATTCAGTAACTCAAAAGGGGTGTTCTTTTTGTAGAAAATACACATAAAAACATGGGAGACAACCAAATAGATGAAAACAATACTAACTTTGGTAGTGGCGGCGCAATGGTAAATCAAAGCAAGTATACAACTGTTCGCGGTGGAGGTGAAGGTGGTGAACGATCAGGCGGAGATGGTGGTCAGTCCAACAATTATCCACAAGGAGGCGGTAATGGGATGGTTCCTGTATATGCCGCTGGTGCAGCAAATTACCACAAAAACCACAAAGGTGATGCTATAACTTATACATTATGCTGGAAAGGACGGTTTTTGATGCTAATCACCACATCAATATATCTTTTATTGTATATCTCGATGTAGGATGCAAGAATGCGATGACATAAAAGATGCAATATCACTAGATTCATGCTTTGTATGTATATTTGTGAAGTTGTGAAAATAGTTTGTACAATATTATGATGTATGTGATGATCCATGTTAGGTTTGTACTGTTGGGTTTGTGAAGGCTTTGGGCTTGTGCCCATGTTTAGTTTTCTTGTTCATTAAGTTGTTAACCCTAATTAGTCTCTATATATACACTGTTATGTATTTGTAATCTTTGTACTGAGCAAATAAATAAAACCCTAGTTGCAGCCCGTGGACGTAGGTCATACCGACCGAACCACGTTAAATCCTTGTGTTGTTTATTTTCTAGTCTGCGTGATATTCGTTTGTGCTCGTGTGTTGGTTCCGCTGCGCCGCTTGAAACCTAACATGTACAACATAACAAAACTTCTTTGACTAAATATTTAACAACATTTTGTGGTTCATTAATATTACAAGTGCATTTTCGAAGTAAAATCATAACCAATATAACATTACATATATGTGTTTTGAAACATATTAGATATGCTTATAGTACATTTAAAAAAAAAAAACATTCTATTGATGTGTTGTATGAGCGGGGCTATAAAATTCATCTCATAGTATTTGGTGTTACTTTGATGCTATAAACTTGGCTTTAAAATGTGAGGCAGTGAGGCGGTTCCAACTTCCAAGGCAAGAGATTCACACGCGCAAGACGTTGTTTTTGGTACAAGTAAATAAACTTTATGTAAAACCAAAAACTTGCATAATCTATTTTCTCGTTTGGTTGTTTTTACACATCAACCTCTGAGGTCGTAGGGCTGCAAACGAACCAAACAAACATGGACAAGATTTTGTTCGTGTTCTTTAATTAAGGTGATGAAGTTGTTCATATCACGAACACTTACCGAACAAGATTTTTTGTTCGTGTTCGTTCATTAAAAAAATAAACCATTCACGAACATTTACCAGACATAAATGAATAAAAACAAATACAAACGAATACAAATCAAGTATTCAAGAACATAAATGAAAGTTTGTCAAGCTTTAACACAAATTTAACATAATTATCCAAACATACTTGACATAATTATTTTAAACCTAACTAACACAAAATGGACGAGTAAAATAAAACAATAATATAAAAGTATAAAGTATAAAATCTTTAAATGAACAAACAAAAACAAACATAAACGAACACATTATCAAACGTTTACGGACATAAATAAATGAACATGACCTTTGTTCATGTTCATGTTCGTTCTTTTAAGTTAACAAACACAATTTTGTAGTTGTGTTCGTTCATTTATTTAACGAACGAATATAAACAAACTTTTCACATAATAGTATACGAACTGTTCGTTGCTCGTTCAGTTCGAACTGAGAGGAAAAAAATATATATTACTGATATGCAATTTCATTATGCAATAAGGTTTGTAACAAAATGGTTTGTAGGGTGTAACTTACTCTATTCTTTTTTTTTTTTTTTTTTTACTTTTAACCCTAATAGTTTTCATCTATTAAATTTTTATAATTTTTTTGTTTTACGTATCGGTCTAAAATTTTCGAGTTGACATGCTGCAACATGCATATATGGTTCAACGTTTTTACCTTTATTTTTTTGTTTTTTTTGAATAGCAAATCTATTCTAATCCTACACTACACCAAATTACACCATTGCTTGGGTTTGAACCTAACACCTCTACTCTAAAAGGCAAAGCCTCTACCAAGTGGGCTAGCCCCACATTGGCCTTTATTTTTTATTTTTATTTTTATTTTATTTTTTTTGTTTAATGACGACATTGTGTTTTACGCTTTGGTGTAATTTCTGTACATTAACACGCCATTAACACGCCGCAATAGACACACATGGTTTAACATTTTGACGTTTACTTTTCGCTTGATTTATTTTTTTTTTTTCGCTTTTAGTTGATACAGTTTACATCTCGTCACAACGTGAAGCTTTACTAGACGTTAATAAAATATAGAGACTATACATTATTATATTTTTAGAAAGAGTAAAGGGTTCTTGGGAGCCCTAAAACCCTCAAAATCAACACCAAAACGAATTGAGAAATTTTCTAAAACCCTAACGATCGATAATGGCGGCGAAGAAATCAAGCACCAACGGAGTGATTTCCAGGGTTTCGTCATCAATATCCGAATCACCGATCGTTTACAGAGGCAAAAGAGTCGCCTCCGACGCCGGTTTCGTGGCGAAGAAGCTTCTCAAGAGCACCGGCAAGGCCGCGTGGATCGCCGGAACGACGTTCTTGATCCTCGTGGTTCCGTTGATCATAGAGATGGACCGTGAGGCTCAGTTCAACGAGCTCGAGCTTCAACAGGCGAGTTTGCTTGGTACTCCTGCTATTGCAGCTCCGCAGAAGTGATTGCGCGAAAACCTAGAGTTTCAGGTGAGTTGTTGATCGTGTTTTGGTGTTTTGATTGATGAATGTTGCAATTGGATTTGTGTTGTGGAGAATTTTGGTGTGATTAGTGTAGGAATTGGTATGTTGTTTTGGAGTTTTGGTGATTGATGTTGAGAAAGATGTATGTGTGTTCATCTGTTGATCCGTACTGTATTCTTTTGATTGATTATTGAGTTACATTATCTAGTGATTGATAATGGCATCAAAATGTAATAGAAGGTTATATATCAGGAAATAAGAAGCAGTTTTGGATGATTATGCATGCATTTGGAAGTAGAATTTTACTGATTGTATAGACATTGAATTTTGGAGAACTTTGTTATGATCAGTGTAGAAACTGATATGTTGTTTTGGAGCTTTGGTGATTGATGTTGAGAAGGATGTATGTCTGTTCATCTGATGATATGTGCCTGTTACTATATTACTTTGGTTGATTATTGAGCTACATTATCTAGTGAATTTGATATGCACTTGCAATAGAAGTTTGCATATCAGGATAAGAAGCAATTTCGGATGTTTATGTATGCAATTGTAAGTAGAAATTTAGTGATTGCAGAGGCATTGAAGTATCTTACAGCAATGAATTGTTCTTTTTAAAGTGTAAGGGTTTTTATGACGATTTATCTCTTCTGTCACAAATTCAGGTGGCAATGTGTTCCTTTCCTGTAGCTGAATGTTTCTCGATTAGTCTTATGCATTAGACAGCGTTAATGTGGAGTTGATTCTTTTTTTATTTCTTGGAGTACCTTTAGTTGCTTTCAGCCATTAAGATGATGAGCTTAATTTGATCACTTATGTAGGTTGAAAATGGGTTTGGTTCAAGATTTGAGTTTAGATTTCAATTTAACAAACCTTTGCTGTTTTATCAAAACATTGCTTTATCAACCATCGCTTGCTTTGAATATTCCGTGCCTTTGTAGCTTGCATTTTGGATTTGGTTGATGTAAGTTACCATTTAAAGATAGGATGAATACATGGTGCATCATTGAAAGTAATTAATTTTGATCCGCTTAGATATGCACAATTGAAGATTCAGTATAATTCCTATTTTACCACTTAAATAATGAACTATTGGTTTCAGCTGTTTCATATTTGTATGTGTTTGATGCCCAGGTATATAAAAACTATAAGTTTGTGACTCCAGGACACCTGTATTTATGAATCTTTTTTGATGCATACCTTGACTAAGACGACTAATGTCTTTAAAAGAACTTGGTAAAGCTGAAAACTTTATGAACATAAAAAGGTCGTTCTTAAATCTTGATCTCAAATACTTTCTACAAATATGCATCCAGGCATGTTTCTGCACATGTTGGTAAATCCATATGTTTCTACATGGTAATCAACATGCAATTATGCAATTTCACACGTGTTGTTTGTATAACAACATACGTGTTTATCAACATGCAAATATTTCTTGCACGTCATTGATAAAACAAAAGGTGTTGCATTGAGGATCTGTGCTTTTGTTCATCTTCATGTTTTCTTCGTCTAAATGTCAGATAAAGAACTATGGTTAATGTTTCTGTTAATCTTTCTGGATACAGGTAACCTACCCAATGAAGCAAAATGCCAGCCGAAACAACAAGAGTAAGTTTATCCACCACTAGAAAATACAGGACCGTCTTTATCGTTTATGTTATGAATTTGTTATTTTGAAGGAGATGTCTCTTCGGTTTATTCCTTTTTTTTAAATTTTTACTTGTATCTTTATTGATTCAAACGAGTATGCAACATGATATTACTATCATTCTTGACAACATAAAATGCGTAAACCTTTTCTCAATGATCTTGCTTTTAAGAAGTGTTTGATTTGATCTGATCGTTGTGATTTGTACCTTGTATACTTTGCAACTTCTCAAGGCCTAACTTTTCACTCATCCTGCCTTGTGCTAGAGGTTAGTTTTTCAAAACCGACAAATAAATGATGCCATGATGATAACAACCTTGGCTATATTTCTGTTTAACGTGTTAGTGATTTAGATATGGTTTTTGTGTCTACTTACGTCGTGTTGATTGTTTCATTTCATTTGCTTATATAGTTGTAGCAATATTAACAAGAGTACTCATTCGAGGTGCATGAGCATACGCGTTTTAAATAGTGATTTTTAAGCTTTTTAGCCTTTTCATCTTTCTAGCCAAGTTGATAAAACACTATCATTTACTAAAGGTTAAGGATTTAAATCTTGTAGGTACTTTGTCGTGTATTTATCTTACAAAATATAGGGATTGATATTCATCGTAACAGCTTGGCTTTGATTCAAATTTAGGTTGATTCAAACTTTAGCCCAAGAGGTTGAGATAAGTTTTTAGAAGATTTTATTAAAATAAAAAAAAAATTAGGTTCAAGTCTCACATATAATAAAAAATTAAATGTTTCAACTTGGACTAGAGATTTTTTCACCTAAAGTGGGTTTTCTAGTGGTCTCAAGTTTAGGACTGATGAATACGGATTGATGTGTGAGATTCTTTTGTATATGTATCAGTAATAGAGATGCTCAGATGACTAGCGATCTGACAGTGATTCAATTAGCCGTTAAAAATTGAAATTTGTAAAGAGCTAAGTTGAATTGGAATGTTAAAACGGAATTTGAGTTTTTGTTTATGTATATCTAAAATCAAAATACCCGTTTAGGTAATTATCTCTATATGTATATCCTTTTATACGAGTTTGCAAACGTAAATGGTTAAGATTTACAATGAGTGAAAACAACATGTTAACACAAAAAATATAAATATTGATCGCAAGTTAAAGATGATGATTTTATTGTACATTATTTATAAACATTATCGATAGACATTTTTCAACAAAACAAGAAAAATAATAATATAGAGTCTAAAGATCTTAGAAGAATGTTTATATGGTTATCGTGCCCTACATTATGATAAAAACCCTACTATGTAACGGCCTTTTGTCCTTTCATTTTATAAATTAATGCCCCAATTTTTTTCATAGTCTATCTAATGTTTTATTTATTTCTATTATAAGCTTTTTTAAACGTTTATATCGATCTAAAGACGAATAGAAACAGAAGAATAAAGCAAATGCAAAAAAAGAACTGGAAATTAGGTGTCAAAACCATAATTATTTAAAGGAGTGAGCACTACAATTTAAATTTAATATATGTCGTATAAATATTTAAAGGGTAATTTCATTAATTTTTTTGTTCTGAACTTGTAAAACATAAAAAGAAATTGTATTAATACATATTGCAAATCTCTTAATAATCATACGGAAAAATATATTATATTTTATTAATATCGTATTACAACCTTCTTAGTTTTTTTTATATTTTTAAAAACTAATAATTAAAATTAAATGTAATTTGTAAAGTCTATATATAATAACATGTTTAACTTGTTATTTTTTATTATATTTATCGAATTACAAAGATTTTTAGTGTGACATAAATTATATATGAAATCTTCCGCATTTAATTATTAGCAGATATCAACATCCGATGATATATTTTAGTAAGTGATTTCTTCCATTTTCTAAATTGGTTAGATTTACATATACTAAAACTTCGGAATACGATCACATCGATAAATGACAATTAAACATTCATGTTTTATCTTTAATTCACATTTTACAGGTTTCAACCCTGTTTTATCATTAATAAAAATCACATGGTCTTTAAATTAAAAGATATTAACAAATGAAAAAACATGTATGTATTTTGGTTTTTATATGAGTATTTGTTTTTAGTTTGTACGTACGGGTGCAACTGAGTAAGACAACTTATGAACTACTAGAGATTTGATCGTTAAAAGCTTGAATTGAATCAAATTTGAAGGAGCTAAAGTTTAGTTGGAGCTTATTTAATAAACAAGCTCAAGTCTAAGTTCGTACACCGACCTTGATCATTCTCGCAAGCTTAATCACGTTTATTATTCACACCAATATAATAATTTTTTGGTTTAATATATAACCATGTAATAAATATAATATATTATTACATATAATTACGATAAAAATAACGAAATGATATATACTACACCAACTATGTAATTATGTAAAATTAAATAATTCATGATTAATAAACTAGTCGAGCAAAAACCTAAACCAAGCTCGTACCGTAAACTGTAAACCTAAACAAATCAAGTTTGAGCTTAGATGAGTCTACAATCCACTTCACTCGATTACACCTTACATGTATGATGCGAATGAATTTTAATTCAAAAGCCAATACGTAAGGTAGAGCGAACCCTTCTTGATTCATCAAGGTCAGGAAGCCCACATAACCTATTTGTATGCTTAAATGGTAAACTTAAATATGTTAAATTATAAAATAATTGAATGTATTTTAAATACATTCAAATACTTTAAGTATTACTATTTATATATGTTGTTATGTTATATAAACTAATTTCAAACCCTTGCGTGATGCGGCTGATCTTTTATCCAATAAGATTTAAAGCAAAAGTAAGAAACCAAACTTATAAAAAACCAAATTTGCCAAAGAAAAAGTAAAATGCCAACCGCTAACTTGAACCCAGGTGGTACGTCATAACTTGAAACGGGTCTACTAAGAACTAATATAAGTTATACCTAAAACATAAAAAAAATTACATAAATAATAGTAAGAACACAAAAATTGGTGGCTCATTTTGGGGTTTGTTGCGACCATAATACACACGAACTTGATGCGGATTAAGGCCACAATGATATGAGTGGCTTGTCTCCTTATGTAAAACGAATAACTGTTAGGCATAGCCTCGCTACTAAGATCGGGAATTGTCGCTAACTTGATTGCGGCGGGATAACAAGTATTAGGCGAATGCAAAATAATTGAAGGCTTAAGTCTTAAGTGTGAGTGTAGGTGGTTATGAATGAAATCACTACTCCTTTCTAAGGTCAAAAGATTAATTATACATGATTAAAGTAAGTTGTAATTAATACTTCTGATGATGATATTTCTTTATCCACAGATTAGATTTTGGAACGGGTTTATCCATCGGACGTAGTATTTATTCGATGGATAAGGGTTGTAACTGTCGGATGATTGCGTGGAGGCTAGATCTTGTGTCGATTTTCAATAGTTAATGCTTACAAGTTGTCGTCGGGCTCGTACTTCAATGGCAAAGACTTATCTATGGATGCTAAGACCGGTGCTCTAACCATTGTGTTATATTCCGGTCAAGTAAATCAACTCGCTCTTCTATGATAGAATGTGAATGTTTTATTGATTCCCTGATCTGCACGAGAGATACCAAGGATATATATGCTAACAAACTACCTAAGACTTTACCTATAAACTAGGAGTAACCAAGGCAATAAAATAAACTAAAATAATAGTTTTGATAATTTCCGCTAATATTCCCCCTCATTGAGAACGTGTATAGGACGACACGTTCAAGCTGGATCGAAAAGCTTCAAACAGGTATCGTGGAATTCCTTTGGTGAAGATGTCAGCATTGACTGGATGAAGGAACATGAAGAACACGAATATGACCAAGTTGCACTTTTTCACAAACAAAGTGTATGTCCATTTCAACATGTTTTGTGCGTTGGTGCTGCACAGGGTTCCCGGATAAGTAGACGGCTGAAATGTTGTCACAATAGACGACTGTGGCTTTGCGTACGGGTACCCGTAACTCTAGTAAAAGGTTGCGAATCCATGTAGCTTCTGCAACAGCGTTGGCGACCCCTCGGTATTCGGCTTCAGCACTCGATCTGGAGATAGTGGGTTGACGTTTTGATGACCATGAAATGAGATTGTCCCCCCAAAAAATGCAATATCCAGACGTGGAACGGCGCGTGTCCGGACAACCACCCCAATCGGCATCGGAATAGGCGATCAATGCATGGTTAGATGAAGCCGAGAGCCGAAGTCCTAGCTCAAGAGTGCCACTGACATACCTTAGAACCCGTTTCAGAAAAGCAAAGTGAGGCTCTCGGGGGGCATGCATAAACAGACAGATTTGTTGCACGGCATAACAAAGATCAAGACGAGTGATGGTAAGGTATTGCAAGGCTCCAGCTTAGCTGCGATATAGAGTACCATCCTGTAAAGGTTCCCCCTCAGTCGCACTCAATTTTGAGCCAATATCCACAGGAGTGTGACATGGTTTGCAACCGGTCATGTTGGCTCGATGTAAAATGTCTCGAGCATACTGTGACTGCGCCAAAAATAAGGAGTGGTGATCTCTGGTAACGGTGATGCCAAGAAAATGATGTAAGTCTCCCAAATCAGTCATAGGGAATTCACTAGATAATTTCAAAATAATCCATGACAGGCACTTGTTGTTGTTAGCTGTGAGAACGATATCATCAACATATAAAAGGAGATAAGCCATATGATCACCATGATGAAAAATAAACAAGGATGTGTCACACATGCTGCTACGAAATCCCAGCGAATGTATAAACTCAGAAAATCTAGTGTACCACGCCCGTGGAGCTTGCTTGAGACCATAAAGTGATTTCCGAAGACGACACACATGATTCGGAAAACGTTGATCAATGAATCCGGGTGGTTGGTTCATGTATACGGTTTCTTGAAGCTGACCATTAAGAAAAGCATTTTTAACGTCAAGCTGATGAATCGGCCACGATCTAGATACAGCCAGAGACAAAACGGTACGAATGGTAGCCGGTTTTACCACTGGACTAAATGTTTCTGTACAATCAACGCCCATAGTTTGAGATTTGCCATTACACACTAACCTGGCTTTGTACCGTTCCAGTGAACCATCAGCTTTAAATTTGTGTCGAAATAACCACATCAAACGAATGACCGGGTTACCCTCCGGTCGAGGAACCAATTCCCATGTATTATTTTCCTGCAAAGCACTAAACTCATTGTTCATGGCACGCAGCCAGTTAGGATCCGATAATGCCTTTATATATGATGTGGGAAGAGGTGAGATATTTGTTGGTGTAGCAAATATGTATTTGGGGTTGGGTTTAGAAATGCCAGATTTTGAACGAGTTGACATTTGGTGGGAATTGATTGTTTGAAAGGGTGGAGGGCTAGATGTGGTAACTGGTGGAGAGTGGGCCGAATTTGATTGGTTTGGTTGAGTTTGGGCCGATGAATGTCCAGTGGGATTTGTATTGGTTTGTGATGGTTGCGTGGGGTGTGGTGGAGGATTGGTAGGATGTTGTTGGGTGGTGGGTGATTGAACAGAGGGGAAGGACGAGGTGTAAAATTGGTTTGTGAGTGGGTTATTTTCTTCAAGAAAGGTGTAGGTGTTTGGAGGGATGGGTGTGTTAAATGGGAAGTTTGTTTCATCAAAATCGACGTGTCGGGATGTATAAACGGTATTGGTGATAGGGTTGTAGCAACGATATCCACGGAAGTCGGGTGGGTAACCCAAAAAAATGCATTTAACGGACCGAGGGGAGAGTTTGTGTGGTTGAGTGGATGACATGTTTGGGTAGCACGCACACCCGAACACACGAAGATGATTGTATGTTGGGTGACGAGCGTATAGAACGAAGGCCGGGGTTTGGTAATGAAGACGTTTAGATGGAAGAATGTTGTGGAGATAGGTAGCTATGTGAAGAGCTTCTACCCAAAATGTCGGTGGGAGATGAGCATGGAATAGGAGTGCCCGAATGATGTCGTTTATGCGATGAACCATTCGTTCGGAACGCCCGTTTTGTTGAGAGGTTTGGGGACATGAAAACCGAAATAGAAGACCGTGTTGAGCAGCAAATGATTTGAAGTTGTTGTTGTTAAATTCTCCTCCAAGGTCACATTGAAATTGTTTAATTGTTTTATTGAATTGGGTTTGTATTAAAGTGTGAAAGGTGGTGAAAGTTGAAAAAGTTTCAGATTTGAATTTGAGAGGATACACCCATACATAGTTTGTATAATTGTCAACTAAAACCATATAATATTTGTAGCCCGACATACTAGTTATTGGAGATGTCCATAAATCACAATGAATGATATCAAAAGGTTGAAAAGTATAAGAAACCGAATCAACAAAAGGTAATCGTTTACTGTTTGACAATGTGCAAGAAGAACACACAAAAGAACTACTAGTTTTATGACAATTAGAAATGCAATAACGACTAAGATAATCAAGCACGTTCGCGCCGGGATGCCCCAAACGATCGTGCCATGGTGTAAATGTTGACGAAGATAGCAAAGAGACCGCAGGTTCCGTGAATGGGTAGAGATCACCGTTGCTATTGTGACGGGAAATGAGGTGTCCATCCTTGAGGTCCTTCAAAGAAAAACCAAAAGGGTCAAATTCAATTCTTAGTTGATTGTTAATGGTAAATTTACGAACCGACACTAAATTTTTGATGATGTTAGGTGAATGAACAAGGTTGTTAAGTTTGAATGTGTGGTGAGGTGTTTTTATAAAACCATTACCGGACCCATGAACTTGTAAGCGTTGACCATTACCAACGAATATAGGATTTGTAGGAAATAGACAAGGAAATGTTATGTTACCTTTATCGGAGGTGATATGTTGTGACGCACCCGTGTCCATATACCATTGAGGGTCGGTGTAGTTTAATTGCAAATTAGCCATAGCCGTGCCAATGTCACTAGGATTAAGAGCATCATTGTTGGAAAACCCGAAACCTGGTGGAGCATGCTGCTGAGATTGGGCTGCGAAGTGGGCCTGTTGAGCATGAAAGTGGGCTGGGTGTGAGGGGTAGGGTGTGGGAGGTGTATTGGCCCAAGTGGAGTTCTGTTGGTGTTGTGGCACAGAAGGTGGCGGCCCAGAGTATTGTTGATGATTGTTCCAATTTGGTGGCCCGTAATATGAGTTTGAGTGTTGACCAAACCCACGGCTTGAGCTTCCATAAGCCCTGCCACCACGGGCTTGCATGCGACCACCCCTGTTTACTTGACCACGACCTCGGGCAGCTTTAGCCGGGTCGTAATTACGACCACGGTAACCATTGGGGTAAGGAGATCGTGTGAGGTCATTGTTTGGAGGTTGAGAAGTGCGATCATTTGCCGGTGGTGCTGATGAATTTAGCAATACCGAATCACGAGTGGATCCCGGTCTAGCAGCTTGTCTTTGTTGTTCATCTTCAACCATGCTTCGAGCATCCTCCCATGTCGGTTTACTTTGGTTAATAATGGCTCCGATAGTGTCATATTCTGCGGGTAGACCACAGACCATTTGGATCACAAGTCGAGTCTCCGTTACGGGTTGATCTACGTCTCCTAATTGGCCAGCGATGTCTTTCAAGGTTTGGCAATAATCATCGAATGAAGCGCATGATGAGAGAGTGAGATTGGTGACTTGTTTTCAAGAGTGGCGGCCCGGGCATGCTTGTTGTTGATGAAGACTTCCTGTATTTGTAACCATGTTTCTTTGGCAGTGAGATCTTTGTCTGTTACACGCTTCAAAAGATCGTCTGAAATTGTACTATGAATCCATTGAAGAACTAAGGCATCTAACTCAAGCCATGCTTGATATTTGTCATCGGTTTCGGGTGGTGGAGGTGTGTCGTCGATGTGAGACATAACTTGGTAGGCTCTGGCATTGTTTTTGAAGAGTCGAACCCATGTTGCATATGTGACTTTCTTGCCATCCAAGGTTCGAACTTTGCTATTGATGTTGGTAACGGAATATGCGGGGTGAAGGGTTTGTTTTTCTGTCTTTTGTGGTGATGATGTTTCACCGTGAATTGCCATGGTGGGATGTGGCGGCTGGAAAAAAAAAATTAGGGTTTTGGTGTGGCTCTGATAACCATGATAGAATGTGAATGTTTTATTGATTCCCTGATCTGCACGAGAGATACCAAGGATATATATGCTAACAAACTACCCAAGACTTTACCTATAAACTAGAAGTAACCAAGGCAATAAAATAAACTAAAATAATAGTTTTGATAATTTCCGCTAATATTCTATTCTATCACGTGGTTTGATTATTGGCCGCCATCCAATTTATTGAGAATGCACAAAAGACGTGAGACGCAGAGTAGAACCGAATCTAAGCAAATATAAGAAGCATATAGATTTACCTTACCGACTCATTTACATCTTGTGATGTGAATGAATTTAATAATCGGTGTTTTCTAATGTTTAAAAGATTAAACATGTTAATGTTCAGACATAGCGAAATTGAATTGATATCAACAAATACATACCTTAGTTATTAGCATTATATATGTTTTTATTTTGTGTAAATAATGCTAAAAGCATAAAAATTGTTGGCTCATTCTAGGTTCACTAACGAGAACTTTCTAATTCTAAAAAGTTATAAAATAAAATGTTATCAATATTTACATATCAATTAAATAAAATAACATGAATGTATATTAAGAGAGAAAAGATTAAAAATCAAAACGTAATGTTAATCTCCCTACTCTAATAAAAAAATATTTAGGAGGGACACATGTCAACATTATATTTCTCCTCAATAATTTTTTCCCGTTACTCTCTTATATTTAATAATCACATTAATTACTAATAATAATATTTATTTTTTTAGATTAAAATAATTTTTAATAGATTAAGTAAAAGATACTTTTACTAATGTTATTTCTAAGGAAATAATTATTCATAAAATTAAAAAACTTTTAGGACATCAAACTTTGTAAAAAATACAAAATATTTTATATTTGGTGTTTTAAAAAGTAAATTTTTTATAAAAAAAAATAATTATTGAGAATTATAAGAAAAAAAATTTTAAGTATGACATTTTTTAAAACGTTTGTTTTGAAATAAAAATTTTATTTTATTTATTATAAGAAACATTTCAATCATATCTTATTTTAGAATATCGATTTATAATTAATAAATTTGTATTCTATTTAATATTTTTTTATTTAACGTGTAATACACAGGTTTACTAAAGCTAGTATGTTAATATTACGAGACACTTTAAAATTACTTTTTATGAGTGATTCGGAATTATTAAAAAAATGAAGTGATTTAAGAAATAGTTTTGTTTAAATAATTAACTTAAAATACTAAAATAAATGAATTTACCATTTTTTTAAAGGCAACAATATAATATAAATTTACCTGACAGCAACAGGCCAAAATATAGATCCTTGATGACCTAGTTTTTATATTGGATACCATTTTTAAACTTTAAATATTTTTTAAATTTGTGATAACAACACATTTGAAATAAACTATAAAATTTAACTAAAATTCCGATCTTGATTAGATGTTATAATTAGTGTAGGATATCAATCTTAACAATTATTTAAGAAATTGATGTTTAATTTTTTATATTCTAAAATCATATATATTATGAACATCTCTACTACGTCATTAAACATGTATATGTCTATATGAGACACATTAAACTATATTTAGCGATTTTTGGTTGCAACATTAATATATCTTCTTTTTTTATCCAACAAAACAACTTTATTTAAAAACAATATCAAAATATGATCAATCCACCCTTGTAACTATTAACCATAGATTAACTCTAAAACAAAAATTTATTATATTATTAAAAATATTCCAAGAGAACTAATCATGTGACAAACAAATATTAAGAAGAAAACGAGGATAATCTTATTTCACATTATCCCACACACACACACAACCCTTATTATACGCACTAATTAAACTCATGAACAAACATTAGGAACACACCAATTTGAATCATCATCAAACTCAAATCACATGTTTACACCTCCTTTGAATCCATCTATAAATACAAACATTATTATAACCTTTTATGGAACCTTAAACTAATCGCGATTCGTGCTCTTGATTCCATCATGTCGAAGCACACATACACTAGTCTAAAAGATGTGATGAAGAATGAGGGCGTGTTTACTCCAAACCCGAGGTTTAGAAACTACACGATCTATAGAGGAAAGCCGGAGCTTCAAGAGCTATACACCAACATTCCTCTACGCAAGTCGATTGTTCAAGATCTTACGCGAATCAGTGACACGGGTGGCATAAAAAGGTTGTTGGTTTTGTGTTTTAGAAGGGTTAAAGATTGTGCTTTATGTGTGGTGTGGTTTGTTAAGAGGAGAATGGGTGTTTAACTTGAGTAGACGAAGTGAGTAGTGAGTTAAGTTCATTCATGTGTTATTTTGTGATGTTTTTTTTGGTAGAAATTAGAGAGTTAATGTTTGTCTATAGACTTATGTTTCTGAAAAGAAAAAAAAAAGATTTTCTATAATTTCACTAAATGATATGCATTGAATCTTTTTGATTATGTTGATGCAATTTAGAGTTTTCTATTTATAGTTCTAATTATTTGAATTACTTTAGTTGTTTTTCATCAATATATATATATATATATTTTGATTCATGATATGTAACGATGTAACATTTGATATCTCGTACCAATACACATTGTATACTTCATCTTTTTTGTTTACACAAGCGGTTGCTTTCAAGAAGTCACTATTCCTAGTTAAATGGAACAAATTTGGCTTGTTGCAAGTTTCGCCATTTACCCGACATAGCGTTTTGAGCATTCGTGGGATCAGTTTTGTTTGAAAATTTGTTACTTTCGTCATCAGGATAACCAAAAATAGGAAACAAGATTAACATAACCGCTACGTGGATTCAGTTTTGAATTTCATCTTCTTTATTGATAGGGGTTTTATAAACTGAACCAAGAACATGACATGCAATTTGTACAACAATAGCTACACCAAATTCGGTGGTTCGTGTTGTTTGCTCACAGAATCCTTTTTAAAGGAATTGGAATCTGTGAACCAAACACGGCCTGATGTTTATAAAAATAACTTTCAACATTTAAAAGCGCCACAAATCATTTGCCATACGACTATGATAAGCGTTAATATGGATGCCCCAATCATAAGCTTCATCTGTGCGTTTTGGAGCCACATCTTCCTTCTCAGTTGTCTTCCTTGTATATGGAAGCTGTCAGCCTGCATCCAAACGAGCAGATTAGGTAACGGGTCAAAATGCTAAATATTAGATACGGGTCAGAACAATTTTTGTCCAGAATTATAATTTTTTTTTATATTATTAGAAAGCCAAATATGGTTAATGTCTTCAACATTATTATCATCATCATCCAGTTAACAAAACAGGTCAAAAATTGTGTGATGACTAAAGTGCCCGTAATTGTTTTGTAAAGATGATTATGTTATTGGATCGGGATATCAATAAGCAACGATCCCATGTTAGCAAAACTATCGTGTTTCTGTGATTTCACAATATTAAGCATGTTTTTAGCTAGATTGACGTGAATGAAACTAAATACGTACTTCGGTGGCCTCCTAAGGTAGTTTCAATATGTGGGTAGCTATAGATGGTAGAAAACCCAAGCCCGAAGAGAAAACTTGAAACCCCACACATCTGGGACTTGTAATTAATATGGGACTGAGTATGAGATTAATTATAATTTTTTTTCTCGTTCAGTACAGGTATGGTACTGGGTATACCAGCTCCATTACCCATACCCAACTCCATACCCGTTTACTAACATCAAACTATATAATCTTAAGAAGTATAACAGATAGTAACTTCGAAGTTGTTACAAACTTGAAATTATTGTTTAAAGTGTAGTTGAGTATTTGATATTTTAAGCGGGTTTCGGGCTAAGGTGGCATTAACAAAAAAAGTTGAGTATTTAATATTTAAAATGCACTTTTGACTTTTTTCCTTTTTAGTCAACCTTTTTTGAATACCGGTTACAGGTAAAACGGAATATCAGACAACTATAGTTATTTTAATGGTCAAGAACCAAATATGAAAGAATGTAACCTGAAACTGAAGGTTTTCTGTCTTGTCAACTAGTAACTCAATCTTCTCACCACGATCCAAAACCTGCAACAGTTTGACAGAATCCATAATGTTTAATAGTTAGAGTAATCACCAAAAACGGGCTTTTATTTAGAAACTAATTGGTTGCAGTATCATAAGTGGCTTTTATATACCAACTACAGAACAAAGTAATACAAATCATAAAACATTAACGGGTAAAAAATTTACCAAAAGGGTTTAGGTTTAGGTTTGATTTTCCCTATGGCCTAAACTCTTGGCGTCTGTTATTTCTTAGTTATTCTAATCCACACTAAATTCCGGAAAATAGTTTATTTTTACTAGGGTGGCATGTAACCTTATTTCCTGGTCATTTTGTCGTATTATACAAATATTAAGCAGTTTAAATGTAAAACAGTGTGCATTAATATAAAGATCAGTGCCCTTTGAAGTGTAAGAGTTTAATTACCTATTTTGCACAATGCACATGTTTGCCAAAACCAAAAGTAACCACTCAAGAATCTTTGAATAATACAAAAAACGACACTGAACACATATTAATCGAGAAATTGTTGGTATATTTCACATATATCCTTCTACTGAGCCACTTGATAACATAGATGATAGATCTTTTAGACCTCCAATGGAAGGCCCGTGAGGACGTCCATCTGATGTGGAGGAAAGAGATTGTCACCACGGAGGAGAGAGGGAAGGGAGAGGAAGGGTCATCTATGAGAGGGGGAGGAGAGAAAGGCTCGATCCATGGGGAGAGGAGAGAGGCAGGGAGGGGAGAAGGCGGGCAGCCTACGTGGAGGGCCGTTAGGGCGCCCATTCCCCCTCATTGACGGAGATGGCCTTAGAGCACAAAAGTAAATGGTTGATTATGTCTCAATATATACACTCCATAACTTCATGGTTTTTATTAATTCAACGTGTTTGCCTTGTTTTATACTATATTTAGTAGGTATGATTTCCAGATAACTGCTTTTTCAGGGACCCATTATTTTTAATTATATCTTAAAAACAAACATGCTGGTGAAGATTGACCGTCTGTGCACGTGAAACATTGATTTACTTGAAAGTCCATTTATAGCTAACATGTGGATCTTGTCTTAGTGTATCTGTAATGCATCTCAAGGTTTATTTATTCTAGGGGTAAACAGAAAATTATAAAAGCAAATGCACAGTTGGTATGAAAAGGGATAGAGATATGCATTTAGTAAAAAGTTTACATATGCTAGATATTTAGATTAAGAAATTAAATATATAAGATTATTATAAACTTATAAATTATAATGGGGCTAGAAATAGTAAGCAGATTAGAGTAATAAATTGGGCATATCTTGGGAGAGCAACTCACCTTTTGAAAGGATGAACTGCTCATTAGACTAAGTCACAGCGTTGAGTATATGTTTTGTTTTATCTTCAATATTGATTAAGCAAGTAAAGAAATCATTAATCAAGGCCAAATCATAAACTATTTACTCTTTTTTGTGTTAGACCTGACCTAACTTGCTTGTGGGTTTTGATAGCATACTCCAATTATTAAAATGGATAAGAAGAATGGACCTTAGGCAATTGCATATAAGGATGCTAGTAAGTTGTGTGGTTACTTGGGCAATTTAAGACTCTTTCATCAACATTGAAAGGTAAAACATTTCCTATTTTAATCATATTTGTTTAATGTGCTATAAAACAAAAGAACACACATATATACATTCATATACAACTATTAAACCAAAAAAAGTACCTTCTCAATGTTGTCCATCATAATCCCTTTGACCTCAGTTATCTGAGCCTTTACTTTAGACAGCGTACTCATTTCATCCGGATGATTCAAGCAGTAATCCATTTGTTCCTTTATCCTAGGCCTATCAACAAAGAACATTATATATCACCAAACCATTAAACATTAGCAAAATAAACTTAAGAAAATTCCCCAAAAAGAAAAAGCCAACACACCCGAATTCTCGGTCAAGATTGTATGCAATACTAAACCGATCATCAAACAAATCATCATCACTATCATCTGCAAGTGAATTATCACCTCCAATACTTCCACCATAAACCTGCTTAAACTCATCCTTCAATCTCTCAAGAAACACAAATGGGACGCTCCTCCCCATTGATTCATCAGCAACAACAAGAAAAACTGCATCGAATCAATCGCATAATCATATTTTTTACAAACCCTAAGTTCATCACAGGTAAGGGTTGTTTGGTAACCTGCTGCTGAGCTATTAAGAGGACTGACCAGAAATAAGAGGTAGCCTCTGAATCAATCAGCATGTTTCAAAAACTTATACATTAAGTGAACCAAACATACTCTATCTTTGCCCGTTTAGAGGTAAAAGGCTACCAAACATAACCCTAACTGTATACACTTTCTGAGCTAAAATTAAGATGTGTGACTATACCAAACCCTAGATCAAGCAAGAAGTTGAAGGTGAATCCATCACACGAGTAGGTGTATTTACAGCTGTTAGAAGGCAATTTCTGTAAGCATTGAACAGCAATTGTACTAACATTCCCTGAGTAAGCTGTGTGTTCTGCTAAAACAACAGTTCCTTTGGCAACAAAGCTATAAATCAATCCTTTTCGATTCATCTTCCAAAACCCTAATTCGTTTGCAAAATCCATCGATTTCATGCAAAAACAAAGTATCAACACATCAAATTAGATACATTCAATGAAGCAGAAACTGAAATCAACAGCAAATAGTAGCGAACTTGTTTGAAATTGATTGATAATTGGTGATAATATGTGAATTGAAGCTCTAAAAAGTGAAAAGAGTTGCATATGATTTCGATTCTAGTAATTGCAAAAGGTAATGCATGAAAAGAGATGAACATTGAAGTAATTTGTTAAAAAAATGTTACAAAGTAAGATTATTACGAGATAGAGAAGAAGAACCTGAAACTGCAACCGCAATGAAGGACAGTTGAAGATAGAGTGAATCTAGATGGATGAATAATATATTAATATGGTCCACCCAAAAACAATTTTACATTTGGTTATGTTTTTGAGAAATTAATTTTCTCTCATTTCAAGTCTTGACACTTAGGGGTGAGGGGGCGCACATGGTGGGCCTCCTGACATGTGTCGGCATGGCATACTAACACGGTCGCCTGTCTCGTAATGTGTTTTTACGGCGTGTTTTTGCCGTGGGTTGCTTCTGAAATCCAATAGCTGGGGTCAAATCCCCTCAACGGCTATATTTGCATGGTGTGATGTAGCATGAGTGCCCCTTTTGAATATGAGTGTATGATGTAGTGTGACATGATTTGACATGATACATTTCTACTAGTAAGTTTTATGATTTGATATGATACATTTCACCTCAAATTCCCTTAGTTGTGGGATTTCAAATTCCCTCTCTAGGTGGAAGGATTTTGAAATCCTACAACCAAGGGAATTTGAGGTGAAACATTCCCTTGGGTTTACTTTTAATTGCTCACTCAAACACAATTTTATTTGCAAATTATACTAGTTTCTCATTTCCATTCCATTCCATTCTTTCCAACCAAACGCAGCCTTAGAAATAAGTTTAACATTAAAGTAACTAGGCGTATCTTATGTGTACGAAACATACTCTTTCGTAAAAGGATATTATTCATTTAGTGGAAAGGGTTCGTGTCTAAAAAGTTATTAAGTTGCATAGCCATCACAATCTAGAAACGTTAGATTGCGTTTAGAGTAATTGCAAGGAAACTAGAGGCAATGATCGAATCCATGCGCGTATAGTGCATCTATTGAATAATAGTAAATTATAGGGGTTTTCATGTGATATGTTAATATTACGGTTATGATTTTTTTCTTTTCTAAAATTATATATGTATGAGTTTGACAACGTGATTTGAGATTTTTATATCAACTCTCATGATTTAAAATTTTTCGTATTAGTTTTAAAATCCATAAACCTAACCCAAACATTTATAAAAGCACTTGCAATGCATGTTTGTGTGCTTTGTGATGGTTAGGTGGTAGAGGAAGTGGGGGAAGATATGGTTTCTTGATAAAAAGTTTGTGCTTATGACGGTACACGTAACGGGGGTCCCATGTTTCGTGTGAAGAGAGAGGGAGTCTATGAATCATCCTACGTTGATGCTCTTATATTTGGTAACATTAAATCGTGACACGCGGATAATTCATAATTGTGACATGTATTTTTTCTGATATTAACATTTCTTGTACGTCTTTTGGTTTTGGTTTTGTTACCTAAAACACATTTGAATTACTTATTTCCATATCAAAAGATGTATTTATTTTAAAAATGAAGATGTGATTTGCATGTTACTATTTACACAAATATCTCTAAAGAAAAAGTAAATTTTCACTTCTACACAATCCTTACAAAGTATAAAGGAAAATTGATAGTAAACACAATACAAATGTTAAAGTTCAAGATAGAAAGATATGAACAAACCATATTACATAATACTCCCCAAGCAACATACGTCTTCAACACCTAACTTTACTTAGAATCATGTATTCTTTTACCCACATCTCTTCTATACTTTCTTCTATCATTTGCATCATGAGCATGCTGCCTTTTTTCTCTTCTTTCATGTTCTGTTCTTCTCGTCTTTCATGTCTTTTTTGTTTTTTTTTTCTTCCCAATCTTTCTCATTTGGGATAACTTTATCTTCTGATCATCGTTGGCATCAACACAATTATATTTTTGAGCATAACTGCTGTGATGATGGGTGGCAGAAAACTTGATTCTTCCTAAGCTTTAGGAGCCCTGAAGAAAAAAAATTTCCAAGTATGGTTGTTAGACCATTTGCAATCACATCTTTTAATAACGGTTGTCTTACAACTAACACGTAATGATATGTCAGATTTTAAATATCTTTGACAAACCTTAGCAACAAATTTGCCCTTACAGTTATCCTTTATTTTTTAAGTCCTACTTTTCACTAATACTTTATTACTAAATAAATTATTTTCGAGTAAAATGCTATTTTCGTCCCTGACGTTTTGTTTAATTTGTCATTTCAATCCAAAAACTTTTTTTTTGTCATTTTAGTCACTGTAGTTTACTAAATGTTGCCATTTTCATCCACTTCACTAACACCGTTAAAACTCTGTTAAAACTCCGTTAAATGTGAGGGCAGTTTAGTCTTTTTCAACACCCTAATTATCCAATTAAACAAATTAATCAATTAATATTCAATTAAAACTAAAAAACACATGAAACACTAATGAGACCAATTTCAATTAACTCTAACCCATATTGTTCGATTGAGGGTGCCGTGGGATTTCAATTAATCTTCACGTTTTGTTCGAACGTGTACCATTATTTGATTGAGGTCTGTTGTGGGATTGATGTTTGTTGTTCACATAATTTATCTGATTGAGGTTTTTAATTGATGTCTTTGAACGTGACAATTCAAACCTCAATAGAACAAAACATGATAACAGTAGAGCTCAATTGAACAACAGTACACATTCAAACAAAACGTGAAGATTAATTAAAATCTCACAGAAGACATTAATCGAACAACATGTAATAGAATTAATCGAAGAGACCGGTCTCACGAGTCGCTTCACGTGTTTTTTAGTTTTAATTGAATATTAATTGATTAGTTTGTTTTAATTGGATAATTAAGGTGTTGAAAAAGACTTAAGACCCTCACATTTTAATTGGATAATTAAGGTGTTGAAAAAGACTAAAGACCCTCACATTTAACGGAGTTTTAACAGAGTTTTAACGGTGTTAGTGAAGTGGATGAAAATGGCAACATTTAGTAAACTATAGTGACTGAAATGACAAAAAAAGTTTTTGGATTGAAATGGCAAATTCAACTAAACGTTGAGGACGAAAATAGCATTTTACTCATTATTTTCTATTCTTGTAAGACACCTAAAACAACTATTTAAGCATATGGTACAAGTGTTTTATTCAATTGTTCCTAAATTGTCCTCATTTAATAAACTTATATTTCTAGTATAATAAAAGTTATCTATGTGGGACACTTGACAGCACTATATTTATTTTTATCAAAATTTTCCGTTTCTCTCTTTTATTAAATATTTACATTAATTACTAATAATATTATTTAATTGTTTTATATCTAAATTAGTTTTATAAGTAAACTAAGAAATAGATATTTTTGTTAGTGTTATTCTTAACGAAATACATTTTATAAAATAAGTAACTTTTCATAAACACCAAACTTTTTTAAAGATATTTTTCTTATAACCATTTGTTTTGAAATAAAATATTTAATTTATTGTTGGGAAAAGAACAAATAAAGGTTTTAAAATAAAAGTTTAAAAAGTTAATATAATTGTTTTACTACTTATAGTTCTTAATCATATTTTATATTAGAATATAGTTTTATAATTAATAAATTTATAAAATATTTTATTTGATCAACCCGTGCAATACACGGGTTTACTAAAGCTAGTTTTAATTAATCCATGAGTTAATGCATATGATTAAATTCACTATATTAAGTATTACTTTAAATATAATAATTTAAATTAATATTATATTTATATTTTTCATTTATATTTCTACTAAGTATTATATTATTAACTAAATACTATTTATCAAATACTTACATAGTTATAATAATAATAATAATAATAATAATAATAATAATAATAATAATAATAATAATAATAATAATAATAATAATAATAATAATAATAATAATATAATCAGTATTTAAGGTTGGTCGAAAAAAAGACTCAGTATCACCCGTGCATCACGCGAGCCAATTTATTGTACATAACATATAGAAAGCAATAATGAATATCTGTATTATCTATACTATTTATAAAACATTTTAAAATGCTAAAAATAATAATTTTATCTTGACCTTAAGACACCTATACGGTTAGTATGGTAATATTATGATGGATTTTAATTTAATTTTTTTAATCCAGATGAATTCATTGAATATAATAATAATAATAATAACAATAATAATAGTAATAGTAATAGTATTTAAAGTAATTATAATAGTTATTTATAAAATTAAAACAATTTTAGTAATCTATAATTACCTAAATTAAGAAAGATTAAATAATTTTAATTTTTTTAAATTACAAATAATTTTTTAATACATTAGGAAAGATATTTTTTATTAATGTTATTTTTAGAAAATCTTTCTACTCTAATAAAAAAAAATAACTAAGATGGACACATGAAATCATCACATTTTTTTCACTAATATTTTTTTTGAAAAAACAAAAGTAGTTTAAAAATAAAAATTTAAAAAGTTGATATTATTATTTTATTATTTATAGTCCTCACTCATACGTAATTTTAATCATATCATGTTTTGGACTATTTTTTAATAATTAATAACTTTTTTATTTAATTTAATATTTTATTTTTTCAACCCGTGTAATACACGGGTTTACTAAAACTAGTAAGTAATAATGTGCAATAATATAGAAGTCATCAAACTAAAAATATAGAAGCTCTCAAAACTGTTTCAAGGTTCTAAATCTTATATCGTTTTTCTCTTATAATCATAAAAATATGATGGTTTATAAAATCTAAATTTGTCGTTATGATGTGCTAAATTATATCAATATTTCGACATAAATTTTTTTTTCCAAAACAGAGTTGTCAATATAATTTTTATCCATATCAACGGATTGAATACTAATGTACAAGTAATCGAAATTATCAAGTGTTATAATTTTAACAGCCCGCGGCAAAACGCAGGTTCACACACTAGTATGACTATATGATTAACTTCTATGAGAATATAAATAATACTTGTAGTAGATAATAAGAATAAATGTAGTAGTGAAAAACATAAACTTCAAGATGTTTCAAGCGTACAAGTTTCAATGAGGTTTTATAGAACATGTTAGTGTGATAATATGATTAGATACCAGGTAGGTTCTTTTGTTGGTGTGATAATTTGGTCAAAAAATACACCATTAGTCTTTATCTTATTATTAGTACTACTACTATGATAGTCATCATTTACATTGTATATATCATCCAATTTAACTTTAATTTTATAATGATTTATAATTGTATTTATTATCTACTTGAATTTTAATTTCATAGTGATTTAGTATTCAGTTATGTAGTCTCAACTTTGCTGGTTTGAACGTTATAGTTTCAAGCTAAAAACAATTCTTAATGATATAAATCAAATCCAACCTAACACTTTTGCTAATGATATTAAAATAATTAGTTACCTGTTTAAATCTTAGGGTTATTGGATTTTAATAATCTCAAGTTTTATTTATTGGCCGTGATTAATCCCAACTCAGGAAATGTTTGCAGACACTCTCAACTTTAAATTTATTTTCCTCCAACGATTCCTTATTAACTGAGAGTTAACTGACGTTAGTTTTTTTTTTATAAAATGGGGCCATCATTGAGCAATTTTTCAACTACACCGCCGCCCAGCCTCCATCAAGTCTGTTTTTTGGTGTCTAGCCTCTAACGTCAGCTGAAATCTACCTCGAATGATTTAAGCGGTTCAGATCAGAAGGTGGAGATTGACGGGTTTTAGGGTGCAGAAGTTTCAGATTGACGGATCAGATGGTTGATTTCAACTTTCAGCTTAGTGTCTTGGCCATAAAAACAGTCCATGTCATCGAAAAAATAACGATGTTAACTCTCAGTTAGTTAGGGATCGTTGAAAGAAAATAAGCTCAGAGTTGAGAGTTTCTGCAAACATTTCATGAGTTGGGATTAATCCCGGCCAATAAATATAAGTTTGGATTATTAAAATCCAATAACCCTAAATCTTAAATGATACAATATTTCTTGTTTAACAATTTACAATATATAATTTAAATTAGCCTAAAAAGTTTGTCGGTCATTACATATTTTGTTATAGATTCAATATTTCTTTAGAGTTTTAAATTGAAATACTAGTATATAAAAGCAAAAAAATGACACGACAACACAATAAAAGACAATAAAAAAAGTTTCAAATTTAAGTAATAAATACAGAAATATGTATCTTATGAACATGACAATGAAACCAAACATATTTTCCTAGACAACAGCTAGCTAAAACCCTTAGATGAGCAACATTGTATTTTCCAAAAGTTTATTCCTTTTATCTCATGTCACATTATAAAAAAAACAAGCCTTCAACTTTCAAAAGAATAAGTTTTTTAAACCTTAAGATTGATTTAAACTTCAAAGATGAGTTTGAATCTGATTTTCATGTTAGCTATACTTCATATAGCAACCGCTAGTGACCCCAACATCCTTACCGACTTCATAGCAACAAAGGACACCATTGATGCCAACTATTTCACATTCACTGGGATGCGCCAGCTGGTAGGTGGCGAGTACCCGGCCACCTTTAAGGCGTTGAAAGTGAGCATGGATGAGTTTCCAGTGCTTAATGGTCAAAGTGTTTCATATGTGATTCTTGAGTTTCCTGCAGGGTCAATTAATCCAGTTCACACACATCCTAGGGCTTCAGAGCTTATGTTTCTTGTTTCTGGGTCTCTTCAAGTAGGGTTTGTAGATACTAGTAACAACCTTTTCAAACAAAGCCTACAAATAGGTGATATTTTTGTGTTTCCTAAAGGACTTGTACATTTCCAATATAATAATGATACTAGGGAACCATCATTAGCTATTTCGGCTTTTGGTAGTGCGAATGCTGGTACCCAACTTATTCCTACTAGTGTTTTCAATACTAGTATCTTCGAAGGTATTCTGGATGCATCTTTCAATGCTACTAGAGCGACTATAAGAAAGATTGAAGACGGGCTCAAGAAATAGTTGATCATTACGCAACAGTTTCTCTTTCTGAGTTTCTGCAGAAAAATAAGACTTTTGGCTACACATGTATAACAAATTTCTTTAATACAAACCATTTGATTCATATTTTTATTTATTTTTCAAAGACTGTTAAGACGGGTTCTTTTAATCATGAAAAGAGTTCATTACTAGTGAAACTAACTTCCTTTGATATGTTGTTGATAATAGTGTACAAGGATTGACATGAACTTTGTAACTTGTTGGCAAAATCACTCTATGGCCACTATATTGTGTGACGTAAGGCCTAGTGATATTGGTATTTATCCTTTATGAATATGGTACGAGTTAAATTTTTGTAAACACAAGATTAGATGGAATTTAAAAGAAAAAATTGTTTGTTAAAAGAAAAAGTTGATTACTTGATATACTGGTGATAAAATGGTGAAATACTATTCATTTGTAACACCAAAAGTGATAAGTGTATGTCATAGTAAATGAAATATGTGTTGCCATAAAATAGCATTTTAAGAGAAGATTAAAAGGTGTTATCATTTGTAAAGTTGGAACATGTATTTTTAGGTATCTTATTAGTAAATATTTAGTTGACATCAATAAGAGAGTTCGTTTGGCCAATTTTATGTGTATGTTTGTTACTACAAACTAGGATTGAACCCCCCGCGCGTTGCCGAGGGGGTATTCACGCAACGCTATAAAAACCATATTAGCACAAAAGAGTAAGAAATCATCAGCATAATATAAGTGTCGAAATGTCATAACATTTTTAAACATAAGAATACCTCAACGTCTTATATCCCAACGATTATCCAAAATAATAGTTTGGTTAGATATATACATAAAGTACATGATATACCGACCAACAATTGTAACAAAAAACATATCTACCAGTTTTCGTAAAGTAAATAGTAGTTTATTTAATAATTTTACCCTAAAAAAAGATTTTTAAACATTGTCTTTTTAGTTACTCAATTACTACATTACAAATTATTGTTATTGACTTAAAGCCATCAATGGATGCTATTGGTTTTAGTTCAATTTATGTGTAATTGTTAAGAAAAGAAAAAAAAAGTAGACGTTTAGGAGACTCTAACCAGGGACCACTCATCATGTAAAAGAGTAGTGAATTAACCAACTCCGCTAGCTGCCTCTTTGTGTTGTAAAGCGAAAATATAATATATATCAATAAATGCTTTAAAAAAATAATATAAAAATTAGTCGGTAGCATTGTAGCAACCGACATATTACTTTAATAATGTCCTAGGATTTGGATCGTTCATTGCCACGAGTCTCTTTCGGGTTTGTTTTTTATACAGAATCATAAACGTTAAAAAAATATATAATGATATCACTAAAAAGATGAGAACGTGCATAGAACACAGGTGGGTTCTCTCACTCAAATATAGTGTAAACCAACTCTTTCATGCTCACATTTGTTAAATCTAGCAACAATTAATAATTATAAACCCACACTAAATCGAATTTAAAAGAAAGCAATCAAATTGCTGAAATAAAGGGAGTGAAATTTAATCTCGGATGTGTTCCGCCACCCGATTATGAAAAAGGCCGAACAGATACCCTTTTAATATTTTAAAAACTACTCCAAAATTTGAAGGACCTTTCTTAAAAAGAAAGAAAAAAACTTGTATTTGAAGAATTGGAGTAATTGTTGAAGGACTTTTGCAAAAGTATAAACTTGCATGGCTAAACTACGAATTATACAAAGATCACTAGAAAGATCGACATAGAAAAATAATAATATATATAATTTCAATACATAGTAATAACCGGTTATGATGACAACATACTTGGTCAAATACAAAGATATGTAAAAGTTTGACTATAAATGGGCAGCTTAAATGTTTACATAAAGTTTGGTTTTGAGTATAGTTAATACAGACATTTAACAAATAAACAAAACTGGTAAAAGTTTTGAATATGTATTGTCTGTTGATAATTTCTTGAAGTTAGCATCTGAGTTTTTAGTATGAGTTTAGAGGAGGTCATATTCAAAGTAAAGAAATCACAATTTGACTTCTCAAGAAACCTTCTAAGTCGATTAAGTTGATAGCACCTCATTTAAGTTTTGTATTTGGTTGTGATTTCAAACCCTTCTTTCTACACGCACCATCTTATTTTTATTCAAATGGGATACCAATATCATCTTTGTTGGTTAGCATTTTTAATGAGAAAGAAATTGATGATCTAAGTTCTCATAATAAAACGTCTTCATTTGCAATTCACAACTATACGAAACATTCACCCCTCATTGCGTGTACAAACAACATAACCATAAGAAAAAATAAGCACCACCTCGCCCTCTTAACCAAAAAATGCATTATAAACTTACAAGAACAAACAAAAATTACAAGGTTTGCATACATTATAGATGGTTGTCACATAACTTTGTGCAATAAATATGTTTAAGTTATGACACAATCATATACAAAGAAGATCACAAATATTCAAAAGATGAAATAAACAATATGTACCCAAAATGAGTGACATTTAATCAACCCAACAACTAAAATCATGAAAATGAACTACCACTCTTGAAGTACTTCCAAGTTACAACACAAGAAAAGGAAAGATTGATTGTGATAGGTGTAGGTGGAATGAGCCATAGATGGTTCACTTTCACAAGTCAAACACTTATCCACAATGGTCAAACATCATTTTCATTTCATCTCTCTACTCCCTATGTGTTGGTATTCACACCTTCCCACACACTTATAATATTGATTTGAAATATAAAATATTTGTTCTTATAGGATTACCGAGCGGTAGATTAATGAGAGTTTAAATCATATAATGTTATATTTTTGATAATCTAAATTCTTAGTCTAATAATAGTTTAGAACAACAAAACAATCTTATATTTAAAAACGAAAAAATCAAGCCAAAGCTAGAAATATAAGAGAAAGATCGACTAAAAAACATTGAAATCAAAACACACCAATCATTCATTCTAGCAATTTGAAATTCACTCTATCTTTTAACAACCAATCATTCATTCTAGCAATTTGAAATTCACTCTATCTTTTAACCACTAAAAAATTATAGTTAATAAAAGCAGATTAGATGTAATAAAAAAAATAATCAAACACTTATTACATTGATTATTATTTCTTTACTCAACTTATAATTACATATCCAAACGCTATCTAAACTTCTAAACCTATAACAACTAATTGCAATGAGGTTGTTAACTTGGATAGTAAATTAATAATATTGTTCTATATATAGATGTGACAACATTTACACGTAGCTCTAACATATGTACTTCTATGATGTATACCCAAAGTTTTGTTCATACCCTATATGGGTTGTTGATCCCCCTCCTCCTTGGTAGTTTTCTTGGCTCGGTGGCGGTGCAACAGGCAACGCCACCGACACCGCGACAGTATCTATCGCAGTGGTGATGTCATGGATACTGGATCTTTTTCTCTCTTTCTTCATCGAATTCTGGCGGAGAAAGTACTTCTGAGCATGACTCGCGACTTGCGTCGGAGTCCGCGAAACGACGACGTTTCGCGATATGCTCCGCCAGTCTCCTTTCCCGTACCGCTGAAGCCCGATGAGGAATAATCTGCAAACTCACCGGAATATTCGATTCGTTAGGGTTTCGAACAGAATGTACAAGTGATAAAGCGTAACGTACCTGTGCTCCTCCTCCGTCCACGGCGTCCCTTTCTTCCGTTCACCGTCACCGTGTTTCGATCCTTTGTTCATCCCGAACGAGATCTGACTCGCTCGCAACTCGGGATCCCAACTCAGCACCGACTCATCGCCATCATCGGAGTAACTCGGTAACTCAACGTGACCTGAGTCAATCTGCAGCAGATCATGCACCAACACCTCGTAGTGAGCCCTAACCTCCTCCGGCGACTTACCGGGGACGGCGGCGGCGATCTTCTGCCACCGGCCGATGACGTCATCGGGATACATCACCAACGCGTCTTCAAACAGCTTGTCTTCGTACCTCGTCCACGTCGACTCCGCCGCGACCGCCGCCGCGACGTCGATCGGAAAGTCGGTGTCGTGATGATACATCGAAATTGAGCCGATTTTGGGGGTAAAAATTGGGGGTTTTGGGGGTTTTGGGATTGAAATCTTCGATTTGTTAGGGTTCGAGCGCTGGATTTTGGTGATTTGAGGTTGTTGATTGAATTAGAGGGGTGAATTTGAGGGTTTTGTGTTGGTTATTTGTAAGAAGTAAGAATACTTTTTGTTGTTGCTTCGGATGAATGAACTCGTTGATGGGTTGGTGAATTCGTGCGTGTATATATATATATATATGTGTGATGAGAGCCGTAAATACTTGTTTATATTAGTTAAAGCAGTTTCTATTAATTAAAACAAAGGGTATGTTATCGATACATCCAATTTATTTTATCCTTTATATATCTTTTTATACATACATATAGATATATGAATAGAGATAGAGACAATTACGTGTCTCAGTAACATAAATGGATGTTTGTATAACCCAACCCTTAAAACAAATATTAGGTTTTTAGGTATTTTATATAATTAAAAAAATTTAAAAGGTTAAATTCGACTATTTTATTTAAAAATATATTAATAATAGTTTCTTACGAAAATTTTCATTAAAAATGAAATTAACAAGTAGTAAAATTTTTTATTCGCACTTTAAACCAAAACTTTTAAAGATAAATTAATACTTTTACTTTTTCGTAGAAAAAAAATGTTACTTTTATCAAAATCCATCATAAAAAAAACAAGTTTAACTCAAATGTAAGTGATAAAAAAAAGTTGGATGAACTTTAATTGTTCATATTTTTGTTATGTGTGTGTTATTAAGATTATCAAAGATAAATTTATCGCACACTGAAAAGTCTGGCCGACACCTCTAAGGAACAACCTGCCACAATAGGTGGCGTGTCGATATTGGAAACTTTGCGTGAATCGAGTATTTTATTCTTTATATTGTAAACATAGTATTGTTTTACATTAGAAAAATGATTATTTAAAACGATTTACAGTGTTGTGTATACAACCATGCATAGCTACGTGTATAACAATTTGTAATTATATACACAGAGGAAGGATCAAATGAGAACTTCCTTTTTTTTGCGAGAACTCTGGGAACCAATGTGAACCACTAGTTTTCAATGGTAAAATATTAAATAATATAAAAATAATATAAAAAATTATAAAACAAAAAATAAGATGAAAATGAAAAAAATAAATACACAAAAATGTTTCTCTCGTTTCCCTCTTTCATAAAAAAAATAAAAAAAATTTTAAAAAATAAAAAAACTCTTTTTTTTTCGAAATTCGTTTTACACACGTGTAAAACCAGATTTACACATGTGTAAAACCAGATTTACACACGTGTCAAACCAGATTTACACATGTGTATAACAGGATTTACACATGTGTAAATAACAGGTAGGTGATTTTTTAAAAAAAAAATATATCAATATGGTAGGCGTTGGAAAGATAAAAAAATACTGAATTTTATGGTGTAATTTTTTTTAAAAAATAATATCGTGAAAAAAAGTTATGAACGCTTTGAAAAAAAAGATGGAAATTGCATGTGAGTTGCATGTGACTTAATTTGTGTGTCTGAGATTAGTTCTTAGAGTTTTCACAAAATAGAGTGGTTCTCAAGATAACTTTACCTATATACATAAATGTTCTTTATTATATATATACATAATTGTGTGTGATTGTGAACATTTGCCATGTAATTTCATAAGCTTTGTAAAAGAAAAATCAAAGAAATCATGTGTTATTATTTTTAGATGTTTTTTTGTTCTTTTAAGAGGACTAGGAAGTGTATATAAGAACTATACATGTAATTCAAGAAAAATAAAGTGATACGTAACTATCAAAATTGAAATATAAGATGCTGGTAAAGTAATTTTTTCTAGATAGCTTTAAATTCATATTCTTGTTAGTAGATACAATGAGAAAGAGGGAATGGGAGGATGTAGCAACAAGGGAGAAATGAATAAATCCATCTCCACAGACGAGATTGTGAGAGAGCGAGGAGAGCGTGAAGAGATAAAGGAGCACTCGATGAAATTATTTCAGGCAAGCAAACGTGAAAAAGGCAGGGCGGCTGTGAAAATGGTAGCAAGGGCGCCTGTGAAAATGGTAGCAATGGAAACAGTTCTAACAGGTTTGCATTATAAATATAAAACACCAAAAATATAATATTGCATTAGTTTTTTTCACAAAATGTTCAAAATAAACTATTATGTTATTGAATATCTAATGCATCTTCTAAACATCCTACGATACATATATTGTGTTTTCTTTGATCAATAGTGTATTTTCTTTTTTGATATGCCCTAGTTATAGTCTTCATGCTTATAGAAATTGGATATAAAAATCATTTATTCATTGAGAAATTTAAATAGCTATTAATTTATATAATGCCACGTCATCTTGACGTGATACCAACTCAAAGATTAGAAGATCTCATGAAGGACGTAAACAACAAGGCAGATGCTTTCAAGTAATAAGACCAAATTTAAACGAAGTAAACACAATTATTTATTTTTGAATATCAAATATTATAATAATTATTCCATTAAGAGCATGCCACGTAGTAGAAAGACAAAAAGAATTCAATTGATAACATTGACTTGGAGTTGGAGAGTTTATGTTGATATTGATATTATACAATCAACTTTTATTCATCGTAATATTTGAATTTCATAAACTTTTTGTAATATATGATTAACAAAGTCAATGTGACTGTTTAAGACGTACTTTTATTCATTTCAACTAGTCATGAAATTTCAATCTATCAGCTCAAATTCGTTAATATTAACTTCCATACTCATCATCTTCATAAACCTTGAATCTATGTTTAAAGAAGTCGTCAGTGCAAGTATTGCGAAACACTAATCAACTCGTAAAACTAGTAAATTAAATTTATACGACTCATCGATCAATTATGTGAAGTCATGAGTCAACATTTGATATTCATATAATATGATTCTGGTGCGCTCAATGGCGGAACATGTTCATATAGAAATATTTACGGTTAGTAATAAAACCTTTTATATTCTTTGTAAACGACGACACAATTAAATTTTCATTCAATAAATGGTTTGTGGACCTTGACTTTCCCTTGATTCTCCCATTGATAATAGTATAAAACTTTCTTTCTTTATTTTTCATTTTAATGATATAACTTAATTGAATCAATGAATTATATTCGAATTACTACCTTGAAATATGAGTATAATTCATTGTTTCTATTAAATATTAAAATGGTTCTGAATCAAATGATAATTTATGGTTCTTAATACCATAAATTATATATTTTCAAGCTAAAATCAATTACATATTTTTCTTCTTAAAACAATTATTTTATAAAAATTGTCCTATTAAATAATTATTTTATCTTGTTTTACTAAGAAACTTTACATTAATAATGTTTTAGTAATTTAATATAGGAGTTAAAATTACTTTAAGAAATGCAATTAGAATAATATTAAAACTTGTTAATTTAGTTGTGTAATAGCTATTTTAAAAGCAATGGGTAATAAGGGATGTTATAACCATTTGAGGCACCGACTTCTCAGTTCATTGGAAAAGACCGTTCACCGACAACACCGGTCCTTCAGATACAAGGAAGAAATCTAGGCTAAAATTGATGAAAACTCATAGTTTGTCACCAACGGTATTTATCCACTTTTTGACGATCATGAAATGAAAGAGAAAAATAGGGTACCTTATCATTAAAATAAAATAAAGAAACTACGGATGTAACACACTAGAAATACAAGAAAAATCGAATTACTATAAGGACGCCTAATGGTGTTTTTCATAATAGATTGAGGTTTCAATCTCAAAGCAAATATAATAGTATTAAGTTTAGAAGATAGTTTAGAGGGTGATATCTGTTAAGATTATCATTAAAAAAAAAACCGATTGTAAATTGGAAATTATATATTTACTTATTTATGTATTTAAAAATGTAATATAAAAATGTAATAAAATAATAACCTTATCCATTACAAAAAGATGGGCAGGCAAGAGACAGTTGGGAGGAATCCGAGTTGGAAAATACAACAATCGCTTCCTGTTCACATTGTGGCTGGCAACTAGGAGGTGCTGCTAAAGTGACAGCCTCATGTTACTGCATCGTCGGCGACCGCCCTTCTCCACTTCACAGCTCATTTTTTGGAGCTTCTCTTTGTACCGCCTCGTCACAGACAACGATAACCCACCTGTCGCTTTAACCACGCAGCCGTCTCTACTGATCCTACTTATTATTTCTGTTTATTTTTATGTTTTGGTAGTACACACATTACGATGCAAGGTACATTGGTTTGACAATTTTAATGTTGTACTCGGTGGTACTAGTATTATATTAGACTTGTTTATTTTCCTAATTTTATATACATGAAAATAATTATATTTTACAAAAATCGTGCATTTAGGGGTGGGGGTGGGGTGCCCGCCGCGTTGTGCGACAACACCGCCACCGGTTCCGAACTCAAACCTCTAAATTGGTCTTTGCATGAAAATAACCGAATCTATATTGACCTTACTCAATTTACAACAAGAGACGTTGATTCGCGAAATGCTAGATCGGGATATGAAGATTTTTCTTAAGCATGACGATGTTCTCCAGCTGATATTGATGAACGTCTTTGAGCGCAAACGTCAAATTGCCTGGATATTTGGTTGGGAGTTTAACTTGTAGATTTTTAGTTTTAATAGTTTTAAATTTAAAATTTTTATGTTTTATTTTTTGATATAGTTTTTTTTATTAAAGTTCGTAAATATGGTGTGGTGTGGTGTAGTGTAAGTGGTATGGGCACCCCCACCACCCTTATCATTTCTCCCGTATTAGATTTTAATAAAATTAGGACGAGCTGTTCAACTAAAAAAAGTTATTTATTCTAAAAATCCTAAAAGGAATATTGTTTAAATTTCTTGATAAATTATTAAGATCAAACTGCAAAACTAATATTGGTGAATCAACATTAGTCATCGCGGGTTTGGTTTACCTTTTTTCCTTTAACTTTTTTTTACTTTGTTTAACGTTTATAATAAAACACAATGGTGAAATATGTAAAACATAATTATAAAATAAGAACAAATTTATCCAATACATAAAAAACAATACAGAATAATCTGAAATAATTTAAAACGTAGAACACAATATTAAATACATATAATACAATGATCTGAAAATATTTTGACTTTCAAAATCTCTTCTCTTTAAAAAAAAAAAAAAGTTAGTGTCAAGCCTTGGATTCTTCCTAGGCTTTTTAGGCTTAAAAGCCTTCTTTTTTCTTAACCGAGTTATGTTGGTTAAAACGTATGTCATTTACTACTAGCAATTGTGTATCAGGTTTCACTTGTATGACATCAACAAATATGGGTTCAATGGTCTTCTAACTGAATAACTATTCAACTTATAAGCAACTTCAACCTGTGTATTAGTTACTTTCTTCATGTGTATGAAATATAAATAAACACATAGCATTGCCTAAGATTAATTGTTATTCATGAGGGGAGTATGATTGTTGCAATGCTTTAGCTACATGGATCCATAATAGTTAATGCTCATATTCAGTTATTTGAATTTAATCGTCTTTCTCTAATGAACTTACTACTTCATCATATGGATATGAAGAAAGCAAAGACGATGGTAATGGTGGCTAAACAATATCCTCATATTGCTCCTTGTTGTCATGGAAAAAACACTTTGTTACAGTTGAAATCAACATCTAAAGGTTATACCTTCTGAACATTAGAAGAGAGGGGGTTACCGTGAGTTCTCATATTTTTCTGGTTCAACCTTATTGTTAGCTAATGCAATTTTTCTTTAATGTTACTTCAAAAAGATTTTGTAAGACTCATTTTTCTAGTACTGGTCACAATTGATTTTTCAAAATTTATTTTATAGGGTGTCGCCACATTTTTTTTTCCAGTCTTCCGCAGATAACTCTTGCTTTCTCCAACAGTCAAATGAGGCAACGTATGTACCGTTGAACCTCATTAATATTCACCAAGTCGATGACTTAATTTTGAAGCCGAATCGGGGGTGATGTTCCAACCGAGAGCCCCCGTATCCCCTGTGGATAACTCTGTGCCCTCTTTGTTAAACATCATGTTGGTGTTTAAAGGTACGTCCTTTGCCGAGCCAAGAATTTTATTTGCTATGTGAAATACTTGTTTACTATAAACTAAATTGTTTTTCTAATGCAATAACCGTACATAAAATTGTACATACAATTTTTTAATTAAATTTCTTAAAATTCAATCATTTCACGTGGTATCATTCAAAATGATATTTGAGAGCAGATTGACTACAATTATTTGAACGAATAATTTGTACAAAGGTGCTCAAAAGTTTTTGAAATTATAATTATTTTTTGCGGTCATAATAATTGAGTATGGAATTCGAATAACATTTTGTGATTTATTATATCTGGATAAAAGATTCTGCATTACCTTTAACATCATTGAACGATTTTAAAAGGAGAATGTTTTTTAAATAAACGTGTATTCAATATAATAACCTATATTTTATGAAGTTGGAATCTCATTAGTAAAAAAAACCGTATAACTACTTTATATATTGCTCTATTAGCAAATTAACTAGCCAAACAACTTATATTATTGCATTTTCACATGACAAAAACGCATTTACACAATCTTATAAAACCTTTTCACTAAATTTTACACTAGTAATACTTGATAATTGGTTATTTCGAATGCACGCATTAGAGTTAATATCACGTTTTCAACATGCTTTATATGTCGAATGATATTACTTTGTTATGTGTTTGAAATGTAGGTTAAATGAAGCTTAAGGGGCATTATTTGTAAATGATATAGAGGATACGAAGATTATTGCTTAACATGTGTTAAAACAAATGAATATGTGGACAGTACAAGGAGGCTGTAACTTAAGGCCTGTCGCGTGTCTTGGTGGATGATTTCGAAATTTAAATCATATAAAAGCTCTAACATTAGGGTTTCAAATGGGTAGTTGCTTCTAGCCTCAAGAACGAATTTTTGGACGATTTTCAGAATCAAATTCTCTCTAATCATCAATTAATTAAGGATACATATGTTTAAGTTGAGGATTGAAGAGATTATGATGTAGATACAAGGTTAAACCACCCGTGATCATCTTCGGATGAATGGTTTATGATTTTATTGTGCTTGCTTGTGCTTTTACAGTTTTACATAGTCAAAACATAAACTTTGATTTATGTGTTGATAAAAGATTCATGTTACTTGATTTGATTATTGCTTATCAAGTTATCAATTTTACATTGTTAATCATTGAGTAGTAATTAGTTTATTATAATTAATTGGTGATTGCAAATAAAGTTTCTAGATTGTGGCATTAGATAGTTTAATAATTAATTTATATAATCAGATATCAAGTTGGTAATTATCATTCAACATATGTGATAAACAAGTTATGTTTATGTGATTTCAAAATTAGATGAAACAAAGGTTGTGCATTTAATTACATTTTTGAAACCCGGTGTGATCTCTTTCATCTCATTAATTTCAATCCAAGTTGAAGTTTTTGTTTTGCTTTGTAAAGTAATCATTTTTAAGTTAGTTTCATTAATCTCTAATTTGCAGTCTAGTGAGAATAGGAACTTAAGTTAATTTGTGAATAAATTACGAGTGACACCATCTAGGGATTTCTCGTGGGATTGACATCCAACTTATCCTAACTAGTTAAGGTATTTATAAACACACAAAACAAGCAAATTTATCTTCTTATTTGATCGGGTCTTGGCACCGATCAAATACTTTTAATAATAATAAAGATAAATGAGAAAGTTAATATGATAAAACTTACAATTATATCAAGTTTTATTTTAGATTTTCTTTGTTATAGATAGATAGATATATAGATAAATAGATAGGATAGAAACCCATTTATTAAACGAATTATAGTTAGTAGTAAACACAAACAGTTATCGTACGATATTTTAATATAATATATTATTAAAATTATATATACGTAATAGTTCAAGAAATAAAATAATTATACTATTTTTTAAATCTCGTATCTAAATGGTTTCATTTTCAAACATTCATTTTAAGATTTTTCTATAAAAAATTATTATTTATAAAAATATTGTTTAATGTTTTAATTATTATGGTTGTTTTAATAAAACTACTTTTAGAAAATTTTTTATTTTTATAAATTTTTAAAAAAAATATCAATTTAAAATATTTTGTTTTAAAAAGATTTAGTGTTTTAGAAAATTTCATATTATATAAAAATTTTGTTTTTTTTATTATTTCTATTTTAGTAAAAAGATGAGATTTTTAATTTCCTTAATAAAATTTATTTTAAAAATATAGATTGATTTTAAAAAATCCACTTAAAAGAGAAATTTATCTTAATAAAATTAATTTTTATTAAGAGAGAGAAATTAGTTTGAGTATTTAAATTATTATAATACTCTTTTGGAGGGAAAATAAAATGGGAATGCTTATAAGAATGATAAGTTTCGAAAAAATGGATTAAAAAAATAACTAATGACAAATTTTTTTTCCTTTTATTAGATTCTATAGATTCTTAAGAGACGAATTCAATCAGTCAACTAAGAGCATTCACAGTAGGTTTGGTATATTTATGTGAGTGTGTTTCTTATAATTTAAGGAATGGTTATAAATGGTTGTGAGTGGAGGAGAGAGAAAAGTTACTGTTCATTTTGTATATTTGGGGAATCACTGTTCAACCCTTATAAAATTTTTTAATATTTTTGAAAGTGGTTGTGGGTAGAAGAGAAAGAAAAAGTAATGATAAAAGTATAAAAAAATATTATTTAATTAAAAAGAAGAGAGAAGTAATAGTGTTTTTAGTGTAATTATAAGGATAAAAATATAAAACCTGATGTGAATGCTCTAAGTAGGTAGAATTTAATTGTTACAAGTTTATTAATATAATAATTACCTTTTGGAACTTTGACCCAAAGTTGAGTGGGCTAAGAAATTGAGCCCCTGAAGTCAATTCCAATGAAAGCCCATAAATACCTTAAAAGTTAAAACATCTTCATATTGAACTTGTCTTATTGGATTACATAAGGTCTATAAAAGCCCACTAATTACTAATAGTTTTGAACTCTAAGGTCCAACCTCATATTATACTTTTACTCAGAAACAAAGATCGGTGGAAGTAAAAAGCCGAAGATCGGTGGGGTTGTCTTTTCACCTCCTCAACTTTAGGCTTTTACACTTTCACCTTTGAAAATTTTTTATAAACTGTTAAAATGTTACTTTTACCCTCTCAAGATTTTAAAGTTTTAGGTGTATCCTATATAATAAATTAAAGTCCGTCTACGTTTGGAAGTAATAAAAAAAGACTCGGGTTAAATATAAAATTTTTACGTGCTTAGCTATATATGAGCTTTAAGATTGTCTACGTTTTGACGTAAATTTTTTACAAAATTTAGTTGGGTCAAATAAGAAACGCTATTGTGCTTTTTTGAGTTAGTTTATGTTTCGAAGTAAGTTTTGTTTGGAAACACGTTAAGTCAAATATAACACGTTTTCATTACTTTACTACATTTTATTCGGAAACGAGTTTGAAGAATTGCATGTCTATGTTTCAACATAAATTTTGTTTGAAAAAAAGTCGGGCCAAATATAATACGTTTTTATTCAATGGTATAAATTCAAGTCACTTTTTGTATTGACGTAAATTTAGTTTGGAAACGAGTTGGGTCGATTGTAATCTATATTTTATCACGTCGCATGTAATGCCGCGACAACGCGCGACGGATGAAAAAACCAGTTGAAACTGAAAGGTCAAGTTTTTCTCTTCTTTTAATACCGAAAAAATGGGTTGAATAAGTTAGAAAAAAAATAAATACTTTTCTAATCAAATGCAATTCTATGACATGTTTCCTTACAAAAAATTATACAAAACCTAGTTAAAAAATTCAATTTAATTTTATCTTTAGCTTTCAAAGTATTAGGCTACTTTATTCACGTATGTGAATGCTAAAAAGTATATTCTTAACAAACCATCAAATTATTTTGTGGCAACTTGATTACTTATACACATGCAAGTTTATCTAATTTGGTTATCGAATACTCATCTTTTAAAACATCATAATATGTTATCGGAACACATTTGGATGTGTGGCTCGTGCTAAAAAATTCGCGTACTCACTATAACTAGTTTAAATTCTAGGTCTTTCGTTAAAACTTCAACAAGTATGTTTTTCCGCCTCTACATCAACATAAAAAAATTCCTTATATGTAAGCATCCCCACACGCTCTAATCAAAATCACTTTTAGCTCAAATTTAGTTAAAATCATAAATTTACTATTCATTCAAACACTTTTATTCTCCTATATATTAATAAACCAAGTGTATGAGCAGGGATGTTTTCGGTATTTGGGTTTTGACCATATAACTTATCATGTTTTGTACTTTGGTCCTCTCAATTGATACAACTTGAAATGTGTTTGGTACAAGTTTGAATAGTTGCCATCCGTCCCCTTTAATATGGACGCCAATGCTCATATATCTTTTCTAGAGAGAAAACACTCTAAATGGGTGGTGATGGCGGTGGACTTGGGAGATGGAGGTGGACACGATGGCGTCTCCGGCTGCCGTTATTAGCAGACGCGATGGCCGATGCCTTTTTTTGATGTTTCCACTTTGACGTCGGGTGGGCTGCTTTTGTTACACGATGCCGAAGTTGGACGCTGCCAACCACCTTTAGCGGCGTTTGTGTCTTGGTGTGGTCGGATGGTCACCCAAGGGTTTGCCTCCGTGTGCCTATGTAGATGCCATCTGGAGAGGAAAAGGTTATCTACAAATAGGATGGCAGTGCTGATCGTTGCTCTAAGTCGATCGACAATCAAAGTGACTAAGAAGATGAACACATAAGATTTTTGGCTGGATCGAAGCCTGCATGTCTTCTTGAATCCATCAGCCAAGGGTTCCATCGCATTTGGATTTGGTTGTTAGAGCGGCTGTAGGTGGGTTTGCCTTTTGGGTTTTATTGATTCTAGGGTTTCTTTAATTTTAATATTGTTACTTTCACCCTCAATTACAGCTTTGGCCTGCAATAAGAAATAACATAACTAAAGGCTCTTGAAACAGCTTGACATCAATATCAAAAATCAAAGTTGAAGATCCAAGGTTAATCAATTTCTACATAATTCTAATGCTATTATTGAAGTAACCATAATCATACGACTTAAATGTATGAGTTCTATTTTCTTGACATGATGCTTGAATGTTGTTCGGGATGATTACAGTAATTAACACGGCTCGCCTTATGTGTTGGATCAAGTTTTGAGGCTAGGCTCCAAGCGTAATGATAATGGGGAGAAACTCAATGCAACACTCCCGATATTGGAGGCTAAAGCCAATCAAACAAACAAAATCCATGGAGACAAGGTTTTAAACTGCATTTCCTTTGTAGAATAAATGAACATTTAATACTTGATTCTGCAAAATGGCTAACTGTTTATGAGTTTCACTAGCTTTTAAAGCTTAATTAGTTTAGAATTAAGTATGTTTGAATACTGATATATACAAACTAAACAAAAGTACGTTAACAGCTTAGTTATAGAGCATATCTGGAAGCAAAGAAGCCAAGTTTCAAAGCATATTTATCACAGGAAAGAAGAGGTTTTTTTTAACACAGCAATCAAGTCATTATCAATATACAAAATGAATATAGCTAAAGTATTTAACAAAATGGATCCATTAATACTATAATTTACTATTACTAAAATAATAACAGATAACCCAAGCACAATATCAAGTAAGAAGTAATATTTGTTTGGGAAATTTGAATACTAAATTAAGATTTCTTAGTACATGCATTATGCAAACCTTATATATGTTGGTACAGAATACTAACTTTTGCTTGTTATCAAAATGTTCATCTACACACTGGAAAGTTTCTACATCAAAATACTTAAGGAAATGTAATGTAAGTTAATAATTACTCAAAACAATTTTCTTAGAAAATGATCAAGTTATTTATCTTAGTCTTCCAACTTCAATGGAACATTAAAAAATGTGTGTATGGTCAATCACATTTCATGTAATATGGGTGACTGTCTTCTACTGAAGAATGTCTCTAACTACACCATCAAAGTCAAGTAATTTAGAATACAAGTCAAAACCTGACCCGTTTGTATTATGGACAATTAGATCTTAGCATGCCAATAAACAAAACGGAAAACAAACTTTACTAACAAGTAGCTAAAGCTAGCAACTTGTTGCTGCTCTAACTCTAAATTAGTTTTACTTGTAGGCTTGCTGAAAAGTGATCCTTGCACTTTTGTCTCAAGAATTAGTTTCGACATTGGAACCATTGATTTGAGATGGGTAAGATCATTCTGGCTCTTGTGCTTATTTAGATCCAATTTTTTGAATATCCTTTTATGAGATATATTCTTAGAAACTTTCTCTTGAAAAACTATCTTCTTATTAGATCATACCAAATTAATCTTTTGCCTTTTTTCTAGAATTTAGGTGTTGATGTTGTGCAAGCTTTCATGTATTGATTATTAAGTTGTGATCTATTTGGAAATAACTAGACAAGGTGATGTGCATGTTAAAGCTTACCCTGTTCATCGCCAAGATTAGATATCCATCTCATTTAAATTAGGTTTGCTTTAGACTTTAGTTATAGGTTACATTTTTTTCACATCCTCTCTAACTGTTTTTTGTTATTTTTTTTGTGACAGATCTCCCTTTAATGCAAATGAACTCCTCAATTGATTTTAGGTCTCAGCTGTTGCTTTGATTTTCAATTTTGAATGCTTGCTTTGATTTCTTAACGGTTATGACTGATTTGTCGTTGATTTAAACTCAGATCATACTGTGGTTTGACTGTAAGAACTATATTATGGCTGATTAGTAATAGTTCTCGTGGTATTGTTTTTTTGTGGGGGAAGTTGAATCATGACAGTTGCTAGGTGATAATGCCGAAAAATCATGTGAGCTTTCGTTGTTTTGGCGTGGTAAACAATAGATTGCAGCCACAACTAGCCATAAATTCCTGTCATGAAGCACGTGCAAACCCTCCTATTCTTTATAAAAAGATTTGAAATATTGCACAATATCATTGCTGCATTGAAGCTGATTTCGTGTTTTTTTTTTCAAATTGAAAGAATAGGAACCAACTTTTATTCAATCAACTTTAAAAGAAAATTTATGAATATTGATTCTTCAAAATAATGTGTGCAACGTACCCGAATTAACTGTCGGCTTTGCCGGGAAAACCAAATTATGCCTTAATATCATGTTTTGTTACGTCTTAAAAGAAAAACATGTCATGTAGATAGATACTCTGTAAATCTTTGACATGTAACATAATACGTTATTTTCAATTTGGATAATATGACGTTAACAGTCTCTGTGGAATAAAAGGCGCAACGCGCCGGCGGTTTACTCCTTAGTTAGTGTTAATACACATGTTTAGACTATAATGTGTTAGATATTTTAGTGTAATTGGATTAACTAACGACCAATTTGATCATAATATCTATCAAACAAGTCAGGAGGTGCGGGGAATGCACACTTGTTTGAGTTTATTGTGATCTTTGAAATTGAAAACTTTATTAGGGGCGAAGCCCCTAAGCGATGAGGGTTCCAAGGGGGCGTTGGGCAACGCCCTCTTGGAGGGGGTCCGGGGGCAACGGCCCTGGGAGCGGGGTCCAAGGGGCGGCAGCCACTGGCGGGGTCCAAGGGGCAGAGCCCCTGGCTGGGATCGAACTGCTAGGTCAGCGCGAAAAATTTTTATTTTGGTAAATATTGCTTTATCAAAAATGCATTAAAATTTGTTTTTTCCCGAAATTTTACATGTGAAATTAGAGGGTAAAAAGTATAAATATGCATGAGAAAAACTGCCGAAGGCAGTTTTCCCATCCCTGAAATAATTCGAATTTGTACAAGATTGGTCTCTCTTCTTCTTGATTCTCTTTTGGTTCACGTTCTTGAAACACACACGAATTCATACTTCGATTTCTGAACTTGAGTTTTATCCGATTGAATATTTGGTGTGAACCCAAATAGTTTCAATCTGAAAGCGAACTTGCGACTCTCAAGTATTCCAAGTTATTATTACAATTCCTCTACATAATGTGATGAGTTAAGCCCCAGGAAAGAAAATATGATATTTCAAAAAAGTAATTAATGTTATAAAATCTATTTCATATAACTTATCAAAAAAGGATTAAAAATTCGTTGTCAAACCGAACAAATTTGAAACTCATACCTGTCTAACTTTTCGTTTGACCATACCGAACTGATTCTAAAACAAACAGGTTTAGGGTTGGGAATCGATCGTGGATATAATCTATATGACATCACTTGATTAAAGTAGTACATATTTTAAAATTACAACTTTGCAAGAATATATACAAATGATTTTTACGTTATTATATTCAAATAAGAATATGAAAAATCAGCAAAGAAAGCTTTTTTTTATTTACTTCTATTAGATAAATAGCAACTTGTATAAATAAAAATGATTAACACAAATCATCATGTCTATTGATGTTTTGGTAATGCATATCAAACAAACATCAAGAATATATTGTTTGATAGTCATAGCTCAATGGTTCGACCGTGAGCATCATTTTTTGTACCCAAATATTTAAAAGGTTGGATTAAAATTATATTTCTTAAATAAAAATACATAAGGGTCGTATGGCTCATCGCTCAATGGTGATTTGGTGGAGTTGATGCGGGATTCAGAAATAATTTTATTTTTTAAAGTAACTTGAAGATCAAGGATGTAATTTTGAATCTGTTGCTTGTTATTCTTATTTGTGGTTTAGTAGTAGTAATATAAGGGTTGTATTTCATGGGTCGATTGGATGTTAAACCCGGTGATGTATTTATCAATGATGTGGAGGGTGTGCGCCAACATCTCCCCCAAGCTAACCCTCTCATGCTGTGCAAAGTTGCACTTTGGAGCCAAATGAATCGTTATACAAGAGTCAATTTAAAAAAACAATATTTTAATTAAATTAGATATTGGTGTTGTGCGTTGTTGCGGCTATGCAAGTCTTAGCCTTAGGCTACCAAATAGTTTAACCGCGGGTGAGGTGCGAAGTCCGAGAAGATTTATTGCCTTTGTTTCTTACATTTCTTATATTCATGAAAGACATATATTTTGATTTTCACCAAACATTAAATTTAAATAGTCAAATATTTTTATTGACTGTCTAAGAAAGGTTGCGGTGTTAGTCGTTATATATTTTTAAAGGTTGTTCAAAAGATTCAAAATGCGCAGTTGCTCGGTTGTTCCCATTGCATGGTATGGCGTTACAAAGGTTGAGTTTGATGCTGGATAGCTGTCACGATATTGGTGTTTCCTCGTCGCATTTGGTGGTGTTGCAAAAGTTTGGTTTGTGGCAAAACGGGTGTGCTCCTGTTAGTCTTTTTATTATAGTTGGAAGCCCTTTGTTGCAAAAGGTAGGAGTGCATAAATCCTTAATGTTCCTTGGCCTTTTGTTTTTGTCGAGGTTCTGCACTTGTAATTAAGTTATATTGTTGTTTATATGCAGCAAAATATACTAAGGTTTATTACATGTGATATAGTTAGTGTTTATTGTACCTTGTTCAAGTGTTTTTTTTGGGGTTTTTACGGATGGGGTTGCAGGTGCAGCTGTAGATGAGTTGGTTGCTTCTGTGGTGGAGTTCAACGTGGATGTGGGTGATGGTGGTGCTTCGTAAGTGTTGTTGATTGCAATTGTCTCACTCTGGTTATCATTTTTGGCTTGAATTTCAAAAATGAATGCCTTGTTTATCAAGTCCTCGAGTTCTGGTGGCAACATTCTGGGGTCGTTGTTGCTTTGCTTGACAACCATGTCATAGCAAGTTTTGCCCACAAGTGTTATGTCGACGTTGTCAAAGAAGACTGCATCTGTTGTGCAGCTATCATCGGCGATTGTGGCGTTGAATCGGTAGTTGCGGATTTAAAGACAAATGGATTAGATTTTTATTATTTTACCTACTTTTTGTTATTTTCATTGTAAATTACCAGTATGAATGTTCATCTCGGAACCTATGCGCAGGACAATAGTACTAAGGGCCAAATTGGTATGCTTTGTGTGCACATTTTATACATGAATCGTAATACTAAACTTTGAATCTTTGTTATCCTGGCTCTACATGTGTAGGTTGTAACCTGTTCTCATTTACATGTAAGTTTAAAGTTACAATATGTCTAAAAAGCATGGTCCATTTATGAGTATACGGTATGTGAAAGGTTGGTTATATATATAACAATATATGTAGGCCTAAAAATCTTGCTTTGAAGAGTAGGAATGCTCATCTATAGGACCTTTATTGTTTGGAAGAAGGCTTAAAATCTTTGGAAATGACTGAAATTGGATGAGTCTAGTTTCTACAGTTTAGGAATTACCTTTTTTTTATTTTCATTCAAAATCTCATAAAGAAATGTAAGATTTGATTCAACAATTTGGTTTCTTGTTGGAAGACTTGGTATTTTAGACGACGTTATATGCTCGAACCTAATTTTTATTTATAAGAAGATGCTGTTAGTGGTGCTTACTATTGTAGCTAGTGAAAGATGTGATGTTTGTTGTACCTTTGAATTAGTGTTGGTAGCTAGCTTATGCACGAATTGATGTATGTTTCAGTTGCAGAAGTATATGCAAGTTGTAAAGTACCTGCATCAAATAAAATCAACCTAACAATTGAAATTTGATTTTTCAAATTCTAAATACTATTTAATGGATAAAAAGGAAAAACTAATATTTCTAACTCATGCACTAACATCATTTTAATTGTGATACCTCCAAATGTGAAGACTTTCAAAGATATAACTGCTATGATTGCTGGATCTGGGTCACTCTCAACCGCAGCTTGATTGAAACCTTTTGTTATCTATATAAACATGCACACTCGATTATGGTTTTGAAAATCCATATATTTTTATTCTTGAGAGTTTAGGCTGCACCTTTCATCTTGTAGTCGAGCACGTAACAGACCCTTTTTGGTGTGGCCAGCTATTTTTTCGCGTTAATGTATATCTGTGGTGTCCATACAAATGAAGTTATATGTATGCAAATAGCTTACTCCAAATAAGTGGAACACATCTAACAACTAGTAACAACTCATCATATTAAAAGACGTACAAACCAAACAGGTAACCAACCTTTAGTCTAAAATCATCCCATAAACTTCAAAGCAAAAAATAAATTCAACAGAACCATTGTTTGTAACTCTCAAAACAGAGCATAATTTTAGGATTAGCTATCAAAATAAACATAACAATTTATCAGACCTGAAGTGCAACATAAAAATAAAGTCTAACTTGCAGCAACCTGCCAAAAACAAAGACACAAATCATACACACCAATAACAATATTTAAGACATCAAAAATAAAACATGAAAAAGATATCTACGAAATAAGAAGACAATGTCACGTACACAACTCCACCTGCAGCCAACGATGAACTGCAACAAAAGAACAATAAAAAAATTAAAACCCTAAAATTGTCAAGAAAACACTAAACCTCATAATTTAAAACCAATTCAGGCATAATACAGATGTAATATACATCAACAAATATGTGATCCAAAAACTAAAAGTGATCCGTAATCTACTGGTAAAAACGAAACAAATGAAACATCAAGAAAAAACAATACCAACTAACTCCAAAAAAACCCAAATGAAGATGCAAAAATCAGCAAGTCTTTTGCACAGAAATAGCAACCAACTCATGTACTCATTAGAATTAAAGAACATGGCAGCTCTCATAAACTTCTATAATTTCATTCTTTTAATGAGAACATCCTCCATATCGCAGATCAACAACAAAAACACATAAGCAAGCTACCTACAAAACCAAAATCAAAACCAATATCTGAAATCCTCAACCCAACCAGTGACGAGGCTTGAACACTCTCATTGGGGGGAAGGGGTGCGAACTCGATATATATAAAAAAAAAAAATTACCAGATTAAAATTTAACACTACTGATGAATGAAAGAGGCCGGCCCTTTCTATCCTTCGCCCTTGAACCCAAGCAACTCTCATCCATGCAGAAGCCAACAAACATCAACGGAAGTTCTCATCCATGCAATTGATACTTCAAATCCAACAAAATGCACAAAGTAAGATGAATAAAAACCCAAATCAACAACACACAAAACATGCAACACCTAAGACACAAAACAATTCAATCCCCAGCCCAATATCAAACCCAACACACACCAAAATCCAAATCGGAAGAACACGACACAGTTCAAAATCGAAAGAACGAACAACATACAAACCCGAACCTTAAATGCGACAAACGACACAATATTGATAATCAAGCAAAGAAAGCAGGAATCCAGAGAAAGGCAGAACCTACGACCTCATAAAGGAACACAATTTAAACACACATCAAAGACACGTGTCCGGAGACTTAAAACCCCCCAAAAAAAGACACCCTTTAGCCCTAGAACCTACACCACTAACAACATATAAAAAAGGATTTACTAGTAGACTAGATCCCCAAACAAATACTTTTTCCAAAACAAACATTAAAATAACACGAAAAATAAAAAAAACCAAAAAGTACTATATCCACCGACCAAACAGATTAATACATATTATAATAAAAACATTCATATCCTATGTATACATTAATTTAATTATTAATTTTTAACAAAAGAATCTTTAGTATCTATCTAACTTTTTATTCTAAAAAACATGAAGATTGTTTCATCATCATCATCATCGAGCGAGGCCAAAGCAATTTTCATCGAATCGAGCGTAGCTGTAGCTGAAATGATAATCAATGAAGCTAAAAGTTCACGCCCTAAAACAAAAAGTGCTCGTATAAAATGAGACCACAAATAAAGGAAAGCATTGTATAAAACATCAACAATATTATATGTTTTAAAAGCTATACATTAGATTTATTATTAGAAAAGAAAAAAAAGTTAAAAATTAAAAAAAAAAGCAAAAGATGAAGTAAAGTGAAATATGACTTCAACATGAGATGAAAGATGGTGATGTGACGTTGAGGTGGCAAAAGATACTCTAGAATTAAAGATGACTATAAGGTGCGGTCTCATATTTTTTTAACGTGTAAACTATAAATGATATATGCTCTCGATAGTGTTATATCGTCCAGAATGCAATGTGCAAGTGTAGTATTTTATGTCAAAACTACATAGTACGTAAATGTAATTTACATTACTCTAGTTAGAACGTCAATTTATTTTATGTAGGGTTAATGTCATGTCGTAAAGATCCAATACGCACACACATATAGAGACATCAACCAGCCACCAGAGATTGGAATGCCGCCAACAATATATATACACTATATATTATAGACATCAACACTATATATATATATATATGTAGTATACACGTGTAGTATTTTATGTGAAAACTACATAGTACTTAAGTGTAATTTACATTAGTCTAATACGCACACACATCTATAAAGTGTTCAATTTTATATTGTAAAATGGTTTCAGTTATAATATATAGTGTGTGTGTGTATATATATATATATACAGTGTTGTACTTTATATTGCAAAATAGTTTCAGTTATAATATATTTATATATATATATATATATATATATATATTTATACAGAAAGAGAAAGTTTAGAATAAATTGTTTAATTTTCGTACAAAGTGAGAGTGAAATTATTACAAAAAAATACATCCTGCATGATAATTTTGTCATTGTGTGATGATTCTATCACTGGGTGATAATTACACACGCTGTATTCAATTTTACGTGACAACTTTATACATTTTGTATGAAAAATGGACTTCATATATACATACATATACATACACATATATAAGGGGATGTTCAAAAGAGAACCACAATAAAAGAGGAAACTAAGAAATCAATTCTAGCCACATATTTTATTTTCAAAAAATTCAAGAAACAAAGGCCAAAAAAAAAAAAAAAAATTTATAGCAATATTAGTGGTTAACAATAAACATTAAAAAAATTAAACGATCTATTTAATTGTGTGATTTGTATAAAAAATAAACGTTAAATTTTTTTTAAAAAAATATAACAAGTATATACTCGAATTAAAGATTTTTAAACGATCTATTTAATTGTGTAATTTGTATAAAATATAACATCATACAAAAAGTTATAAAAGAATTAAAGATATTTAAATGATCTATTTAATGATGTTATTTGTATAAAAAAATAAAATCATACAAAAAAGTTATGAAGGTTTTAAAAAAAAGTGAATTTTTTAAAAAGGGAGAGAAATTTTGAAAATTGGGAGAAAATTGTTACATTAGTCGTGTAATGTGGTGTAAAAATTAGTTACATTGCATAATTATGGTGTAAGTATTCGTTACATTAGTGTTAACGTATTATCGTAATAAAGGTGAGTTAAATATATGTGTGGACACATAAATATATGTATGTATATATATATATAGAAAACGGTTCAAACGAGAACCCTCTTTTATTACGAGAACTTGTGAAAATCCGTCAAGATCAATGAATGTTAATATAACTTTTGTTTAAATAACATTATTTTTCTTCACATATAGAAGATTATGATATTTATGTATATGTGTAAATTCGCATTTATAAAAAAGTTTACATTGGTGTAAGTTTTGAAGAAAAAATCATATATTTGATGTTGTAAGTAAAATTTACAACAGTGTATTTTTTTACATTTGTGAATTTACACACATATATATATAAGATACCATAATTTTGTATATGTGCAACAATATTATAACAACAAAAAAATAATGATTTTGATTGATCTTGACAGGTTTCGTAAGTTCTCGCAATAACACATTGTTCTCATTTGAACCTTACTATATATATGTATATATATGTGTGGGCATGTGTGTGTGTGGGCACGTTTGACGTGTTGTGGGTTGGGTCTCTCGTGACGCCATAACCCCAACGTGGTTCAAAATTGCAATGCTGCCTAGCCCGGCCCAGTGTTCTCGCTTAAGGCTGCTTGGCCCCTTCAACACCACTTAAGGTGCAAGACATTTATGATATATAGTCCTAACCCTCTCTCTCATGGTATGCATACACCGACCCTACTCACTATACATACACGTCGATCACAACACAATTTCCATAGACCCATACCAAACATCATATAGAGACACATAGTGGTGGATGAGTTTATTGACATGTCTTTTCACTCCTCCCTATTCCTATCCCTCCATCATTATTGAAAAGAAGAAATATATCATTTTTCATTATTTAAATCATTTTATATAAATCATTTTTCATTATTTAAAAGACTCATAGAAGAGATCGAAACAGTAAAACTACCTGAGATAACACACTTGTGTTATTTCTTTGTTATATAAATATATAATACATGTAAAGACTTATTAACATTGCATACTTGGAAAATATTTAATTCATGATATCACTATTAATAGAATTGTCTTTTAATACTAACTAATATTATACATTGTCTTACATACATGCGATTGTTGTATAAGGTGTACAAGTTAATTGACATATAGTGATATAGTCATATTTTTGACGTTTTGGAACAAACACTACAAGCCACTATGAATCTATGATATAGCATATTTATATTCTTGTAATAAATTATCATTAATAAACTATTAAAAGTTACATTTCTAACAAAGCTTGGTGTTCATGTAATCATGTAATTGTTAATAGAGGTGGGCAAAAAACCGGTCCGGGAAAACACCGCTGAAGAAAAAAACGGTATAGTTTAAAAAAACCGGTTTTAGTCAAACTGGTTCTCAGCCCGATTCGAACCGTCGGTTTCTATACTAGTTTGATAGACTGACACACAAAACCGGTTCAAAAAAAAAAACGATTAAATTGGGAAAAATCGGTTTCTCTAAAACAACCGATTTTAAAACCGGTTGAAAAGGTTCGAGTATTTAGTTAGAAAAACCGGTTTGAAAAAAATTTGTTTGATCATATAACAAAAAAAAACCGGTCCGGTTTAACCAGTTCGGTTTTGGTTTGTACACCTCTAATTGTTAATTATAAAATAAAACATTGATGGAAGACAATAATTTGATAAGAAGACAATAATTTGATAAATAAAATGAAAATGAGTATGAAATCCACATAACAAGCACTTTCTCTAAAAGAAAAATTGACAAGTAAACAGACTCAAACCCTTGTGGACATGGATGAATTAAAGGATGAGTACCAGCGTCAAAGTGAGTTCGTTCGTTGGCTCACTCAAAAGTTTTAAATATATTCATTTATTTATCTAATTTTATTTTATGCGTTTTTTTAACCTAACCAATGAAGTAAACGCTCGGTCCTAAGTCCAATCCACCTTCAAGTCCTTGATTAAATTTTCTTTTATTTTAAAAATAAAATCGAGCTGAGCCAGCTCAAGTTCAAACTAAGTAGAGTTCAAAGTCAAATTGTAGTTGTTTAAAATTCCAGTCACATTCAAATTGATCTGTTTCGACACGTAAACAACCCTAATCTAAATCACTAAATACGTAGATTCAATTGAGTTTAGCTACCTAAAGACATGGATATGAATAAAGGAATAAAAGAAAATTTTGAATATGGACATAAACTACTTGAAATAAAAAGTAATATTATAAACTATATATCTTGATAACCAAGAATTAAAAAAAATATTTAAATCTTTATATTTTAATAAAATGATAACTATAGATGACACGTGTCAGCACTACAATCATATGCATCAAAATTTTTCCCGCATCTATTTCCTATTAAATAATCACACTAATTACTAATTATATCATTCATTCTTTTTAAGATTATAATAGTTTTCTTAATAAATGTAGAAAGATAACTTTTTATTAATGCTATTTCTAAATAAATAAATTTTTATTAAATAATTTTTTTCTAAAACATTAAACTTTTTTGATACAAAATATTTTAAAATTAATGTTTTTAAAAAGTAAAATTTTTATAAATAAAAAACAATTAAAACTAAAAGTTATAATAAAAAGGTTAATAAAAATAATATTTTTTAAAACGTTTGTTTCGATACAAAACTTTCATTCTAATTATAATAAGAAAAATTACAATAATTTCTTATCTTACGATATTGTTTTATAATTAGTAATTTTTCATTATATTTAATATTTTATTTATTTAAACAGTGTAATATACGGGTTTACTAAAGCTATTATGAATATATACTCCCTTGCTTTTTGGGTTTATTTTGCACGCCACACATGCTCACACTTAACGCTTAGAGCATTCACAGCAGGCTCTTCATAAATCTGTGAGTGTGTTTTTTATATTATAGAGAATGGTTATTAGTGGTTGTGAGTGGAGGATAGAGAACATGTTACTGTTCATCTCTATATTTGATAAAACACTGTTCATCTCTATTAATTTTTTAATATTTGTTGAAAGTGGTTGTGAGTGGAGGAGAGAGAAAATGTAATAATAAAAGTATAAAAAAATATTATTTTATTGAAAAAGAGAGAGAAAAAGTAGTGTTTTTTAGTGTAATTATAGAGATGGAGATGAAGGATGGGATGTGAATGCTCTTAGATACACTTCACATTCAAACACGCAGTCGTACAGACTTTAGATGCACACACAATCTACACAAAAAAATATTTTTTTAATCGTTTCATTTTCTTATATAAAATTTCACATGTTATAAATAGGACAACCTTTCAACAAGGTTTTTCTTAACACTTTCATTTTTGTTCAAAGCTTTGAATGAATTTCTCGATCAGTTCTTTTAAGAAATTTTGAATATCATCAACGCACTCGCTGCAACGTGTGAATTCATTTAAACATTTTGGTTTTTTTTTCATATAAAGTTTCAAAGGTACTAATTTCTATTTCTTTTTTATTATAAAATCATGATTTTTATAAAATTCCAAACATTCAGTTGGTGCGTGCTTATTTTTTTCTACGTTTCTATGTAAATTTTATTCCAAACTAACTTCGTTTTTTTATATAAGGTTGCAAATGTTATCAACTCATGAGGTTTCGTTTTTCTTACAGCCTCTCAACGCATGGATTTACAGTGATGTTTTGACGTTAGTTTTTTTAATGTTTAATGCCCTCCGCCAACATGCTAGTCATAAAACCAGTTTCTTTTGTAAAACTATAATAATATCAGTAAATATTTTATAATATTACAGTGACTAATTAAAGGTAAGATTTGTATAAAATAAAAAATACCATTTGATTGGAAATTTACCAAAAGCTATTGTAGTCATCTCAACCTTAGAAAAACACAAGGACCACGATGTTTGATCTTGCGGGGATCCACCTTTTTCTAAAGATAAGAACAACAACAAATTTAACATAAAGGAAAACTTTGCCAAAAGTGTACTCAGGACACAAAATGATAAAATTGATATTGATTTTTAAATAACAAAACTAAAAATGAGCTTATATTTCATGTACATTATCCCGAACTTAATTTACAAATTTAAAATATCAAAACCTTAAAAATATTGCATGAACAATTTTATAGCTCACAATCCTCTACACAGTAATTTGTGTTGTTTGCTAGGCTAGAAGAAATATATTAACCTAGACATAATTAGTTATAACTTGAATATAACACGTAGATGTTGGATTCATATGATCCGAGTAACTTGATAATTTAGCATGGAACTTAGAAATTAGTTTTACTTCGAATGTTATTTGGTGTAGTATCGTTTTTTGAAATTTCTTTTTATATTTATAAGTTAAAATTGTATATGTTCTAACATGAGTGACATGACTTGAAAACTTACAAATTACACGTGTCAACTCATTTGAAACCCGACCCGTAAGACCCAACATTTTTATCCCATATTTGATCAGTGTCACGTTTGTATTACCGGTTAATTTTTTTATTATTATGATTGTTAAATAAAATTATTTCCTTTTTACTTTATTAAATTACAAATTTCAAATCCCAATTCCCACAGGCGTGGATTTAGTGCAGCAGACTACGATTGGTTAAGGAGGTGATAAGATATGTCCATTTCTCTGTCTCCACCTTTTCTTGTAAATTTGTATGTATCTTTATAATTAATGATGATGACATATTTACAGAGCAACATTATTTACGAATATATATTTTTAATTAAGTTAAAAAATGGCTTTTCAAATGTGGAAAAGCCAAAATTTTGCCTACGTTAGAGCATTCACATATCACAGTGCATTATTTAAAAATATGCGATTGTATTTCTTATATTATAAAGAATGAGTTTGATTGGTTGTGAGTGGATAATAGATAAAATATTATTGTTTATCTGTATTTTTGATAAAACATTGTTCAACCCTTATAAATCTATATTAATAATCCTTTATAATGTGGGACACATGACATTCATACAATACTTCCCCCAATTATTTTCCCGCCTAAACTATTTATTTTATTTTTTAAAAATCAAGTAACTAATTTTTAAATATTTCTCTTTCTCTCTCTATTATAAATTCAAATCCTTGAATTAATAATTTATTAAAATATTTTTTCATTAAATAAAAACTAAGTATTTTGATTAAAAAATATATTTTTTCAAAAATAAAATTTTCTAAAACTATGATTTTCTAAAAAAATAAAGCTTTTTTAAATTATGAAATATTTAAATTCAATCTTTTTATAAAATAAAAGTTTTATAAAAGAACATTTATTTAAAACAAACCCGGAGTTTTTAAACAACAAAATACTGATAAAATAATAAAAAAATTTCAAAGCAACTTTTTAAAACGAAAGTTTTAAAAATAAAAAAAAAAAAAAATACTTAACCATACATAAATTTAAACATATGTTATATTAAAATAACGTTTTACAATTTCTACTCATCATCAATAAATATTTAATATTTTTGTTATTCAACCCGTGTAATACACGGGGATATAACCTAGTTTTATAATATTTTTGAAAGTGGTTGTGAGTGAAGGAAAGAAAAAAAAATAATGAAAAATATATAAAAAATATTATTTAATTGAAAAGAAACGAGAAAAAATAGTGATTTTAATGATTATACGGATAAAAATAAAGATTCTACCATGAATGCTCTTATAGATGGGATAATTTAATCAATATACTTATATGTAATTAGATACGAGTTGGATAGGTAACAATATTTTTTAATAAAATATGAGATGACCGGTTAAAAACTTTCAAAATACATTCGTAACACTATAACAAGTACGCTTCTAGTAAAAAAAATAGTGTAATTGCACCGAAATGAGTGAAATATATCATTATAATACTAGAAAATGGGAAAAAAGTTCATGGTTTACCTTACCGATGCCGTCAGAATCTTTTTTAAGAGATCAGTGTAATGTGTACTTTGTTTTAGAGATTGCGCAAAAGTGTGACGGTGGATCAAAATCTAGATCTACCACTTCTACGAGTTTCTAATTTTGAGTTCATTTTAGAATAGTAAATTATTACAAGAAAAAAAAAACTTATATCATTTTTTGTTAGTTGCACATTCTAACTCTTTTACTTCCTGCACATAAATATGTATGGTATGTACATAAAATCATTAAAATATTTTTTATATAATATTTTTATATGATGTTTTTATAACTTTTAAAGTACACACGCAGATTATGTGTAAGTAATATAACTCATACATGATTTACACATGTTTAGGTTCTATAAAAAAAGTTTGTTCAATCATTTTCCTATATTAAAAAAATTAGATTGAAAAAAATACAATATTTTTTTTGTTCTTACTATTCTGGTAAAAATATGTGTTTATATAACCCTTCATGTTGGTAAAGATGACAAAATATCCAATATTTTTATATTCATAGACATAAAATTGACTAAAAGATATACACGAATACAAACCGAGTTGACCCACAATAAAATATATTGTCACACCAATAAACTTTTCAAATGTAAAATATTATTAATATATTATTTTTCAGAATACTTTTTAAGTTTCGTTTTCAATTTGAAAAGGGATGTTCCATATATGGATTTAATTGGATTCTTTACTATGAATGGCCACAACAAGCATGATGGACCTGATCTATGGCAGACAACCCATTCACTATATGTTGGGATAGGATAAGAAGACAAATATAATCGTCTATCAACACAATATATACTCTTTTAGATAAAAACAATATTCCCATTTTATATTTTTAGAAGGGTTCGAATTAGAACTTTTTCAAAACCTGGCTTGGACCCAACTGCACGATCACATTTATTCAATTTGGTCCTCGGTTATAATATTCTCGAGTTTTTTTATTTGCCGTCTAGTTTGGTTCAAAACAGGCTGGAACTGAAATACCTGAACTTTCATTTTTGCATGTTTAGTCGAATTTTAACAACTGGAGTGATGATGATATCAAAAAGGCACATGGTAGAATATTAATATGGTCATTGTCTCACAATGATCACATTTAAGAAAAGAATCAACATGAATTAACTCCCTATTTGCTAGAAACTCCTATCAAAATGACCCGGTGGTTGATAAAATCAACTTTGATTTATTTTTTACACGTAGATGGTCATTCCTATAAGGTTGTGCGTTCAAAATAAAAACAGGTTGAATCCATGTTCTATATTGAATGATATCACGTTATACTCAAGCCTACAATAGATGTAAATAGGCTAGAGATTTTAAAATCTTTGGTCTGATTCATAACTAGACAATCCAAACCGATGCATAACCGATCCTACCGACCAAATTGGTTTGATTTTGAGTCCATGCATAAGTCATTAACTTTCATATTATTAAATACATGCATTTAAATCATTTAAAAATACCCATTTATCTATTTTATTAGGCACAAGTTTATAATATCTATACTGCTCTCTTTCTTGATTACTTACACTTCAAACTCTTAGAAGCCCTTTGGTTCGCATAATGTTTTGCAAAGAAATTGAAATTGGAAATGGAATTGGAATTGGAATCTTGATAAAATTGATAACGTGTTTGGGTGGTCAATTTTAAGTGAAATTGAAATTTTAATTTTGAACATTCTATTGGATTGTTAAACATTCCATGGGTAAGTGGATGGAATGTGAATTCCAATGAATGAAGGAAAAATTTTCAATTCCAATTCCATCCATTGACCAACCAAACATGATTTTGTATGAAAATTTTCTAATTTCAATTCCTGAGAATTACGTGAACCAAACAGGGCCTTATAACTTACACCTGCAATTCATAATGTAGCAGAACTTATAAAAACAGAGATACTAGAAATTTGAGAAGAAATATATATTTAATAACTTATCATTAGGTAAATAGGATATTATAATATTTTAAGAAAGATATAGAAATTTAAATATATATTATATTTAGCTAATAATCTCGACCGACATAATTTATTGTTACCAACCCATATTAGCAGGCAAAGCTTAATGGGGTGTGTCAATCATCGGTATGCTCAGTCGTTTGTGCGTTAATAGTTTCATGTACACAGTGAAGGCATCTATATTTATGCTTCACTTCAATTAAATCAACTTCGTATATTTTAAATGAGACTTGAAACAAATATTTTTAAAAATAGAAAACATACATTTTTGTCATAGGTTATGCTAATGGACTAATGGTTGTATCAATATTTTTGCTCACTTAATTATCTGTGGCACCCTAGGGTACCCCTTTCGGTTCCTTTCGGTTGGACGGTAACACCGTCGCCAGCCCTCGTGTAGCGCAATTCGGGTTCCACAAGCTCAATAAAATGTTGCTTTTGTGACCATTGGAATTTAATATCATAAAAAAATTAATTTGGGTTGTTTGGGTTTTGCACCTACCAATTTGGGTAGTTTTAAGTAGATTTGAGTTAAACTGAGATAACTTTAATTATTGGTTAAAGGCAATTTAAGTATTTTGGATTATGCTTCAAGTACCCTAATATATTAGTTTTAGCAGGGCATGAATAACTGACATGATATGAATATAACATGACATGTACAAGCTTACCTCCGGTTTAAACGGGATCGAGACAGTTTTATGTCGAACCTACAAACATGTTTAACTAAACGGATCTGTTCGTCTAACGGGTTTTGGATTGACCTGTTCAACTTGCATGTGTCCTACTACTTAAAGTGATTGGTATATTCCAAAACTTAAGAGTTCAAAAGAAATGAGCTTTGTTGAATGTAATTATGTTATATCCATTTGTAATTTGTTTATACTTTTATCTTACTTTAGTATGTATGAACTATATACGTGTTTTGGATAACACCAAGAGTGTTACTGATGTCATCATTGTGATTTTGTATAGCACCATATTAGTTGGGGATTGAAAATAAGGTGGTAACATGAGGTGGTGTTGTTAACCCTCAAACATGATGTTTACCAAACAAATTTTCTATGAAATGTTGGATTGATACTTATTGTTGGGAGATTAATTCTCATCTATCACAAGTTGGTGATAAGGATGATTTAAATAAAAGGATAATATCAAGTTTGGATAGAATTCTAATTAATAGCATTAGTTTGTTGTTAAAAGATATAATAGGTTAGCTATAAATACAGATTTATGGTAGATGTTTGCAATCAAGTTTTGAGTGATCCTCTAATTGGTTGCTAATAAAAGTCTATGGAGAGTTATTCCAATTGATCTTATTTTTATATCGATTTTGGACTTGAATTGGTATAAGAGCTTGATGTAATAAAAAAACCAAGTTTAAGGTACCCGGATTGATACCAAGATTTAGTTGTCGCATGAAAGCTTGTCGTCGTCTTGAAGAGATGTAGGGCTGACCGCTTTTGCCAAAGAGAGATCTAGGATTGATCAAAATCAACCGAGTAAGATCTATGGCAACCAGTCAAAAATGCCAAGAAATATCTAGGGACTGTCGACTAATTACTTTAAGAAGCTGCTGTTGATCTTGTTTATCATATCCTCGAACCAAAGAACTAGGGCCATATAATTTGCTGCCAAGAAAATCAAGAAAAATTCAACAAAACCATTCAAACAAGAGACAAGCCATTCAGCACAGCCACATTCAAGAACACCTTAGATCAAACTTGCTGATCAAGATTAGAGATCGGAAGTTGCTACTATCACAAAGGATCAAGTCATCCGGTTTCTTAAGGTTTTTATGAACATGCATGGATTAAAGGAGAATGGGTTGTTCAAATATGTATGCGGTGACAAGCCACACGTCGATGGCGAGTGTAGTGGGTCATCAACAAGTCGGTTGAGATCCAATATCATAGCTCTCTCGAGGAGGATGTGTTTCAACGATGATTCAAGAATTAAAGTTAAAGAGCCTCAAGTATTGTTCGGGATAAAGGACCTTGGTGGTACGTTGTATCAACCCAAGAAAGAACAAGTGAAGATCAAGAAACTAAGGAGAACCAGAAAAACTTAGCCTAATGATCAAATCCAAACTACTTGCAAGAATTAAGTTCGGTCAGATGCGAGAACTAATTAGAGTTAAAGACCTCTCTTGTTCTAGTCAAGAATTAGGGGGGTGATTGTTGGAAGATTAATTCTCATCTATCACAAGTTGGTGATAAGGATGATTTAAATAAAAGGATAATATCAAGTTTGGATAGAATTCTAATCAATAGCATTAGTTTATTATTAAAATATATAATAGCTTAGCTATAAATACCGAGTTATGGTAGATGTTTGTAATTAAGTTTTGAGTGATTTTCTTGGTTGCTAATAAACATCTATGGAGATTTATTCAATTGATCTTGTTTTTTATATCGATTCTGGACTTGACTTATAGCCAAATTTTTATTTTCAATTTTATGTGATGATTATTAATTAAGTAAAAACAAAGCGTTACAAATCATAAAAAAAGTTAGCCTTGGAGCATCTAGTAAGATTGTTGTTTTGTATTAATCTTGAGGTCAATAGTTCAAGTCATGAGATAAGAGTCTCATGCACAACATGAAAAGTAAGACTATGTACATTAAATCATGATACAATCTGGCTTCTCCTTGGACCATGTGCAAATCGCTTATTGCAAAGTTAAGTCAAGCACAGGTTTGCATAGAGCTAAGTACAACAAGAGGTACGCCCTCAATCAACGATCATACAATTGAGGTCGAATCAAACCAGATACAAGAAATACTCTAGGCACAAATTATCTACCCAATGATATGTGATGAGCATGAATAGAAAAAAACACACAAAAGGATCAAGTAATTATACAAGCATAGAAATCAGAAAACAAGGAAGTAAAAAAGGATGAGAAGTCTTTGAAAGAAGAGAAAATGAGCTTCAATGAACTACAATCATGAACAGATAATGATCAAGAATGATAACCCTATACCAAGATAAATGTTGTCACAAATCCATCTAATAGGCAAAGTTACACGCAAAAACAAATAATATAAAATATTATAACAAAATATAGAAAAGTAATATTTTTGTTATTAAATTGAATTTATATATATATATTTTAACATTCCTGACAATTCAATAGGTAAACACATTAAAAATGTTTAACCATATTTACATAACTACTTGTTACTCATAATCTACATTATAATACATACAAGTTGTCATCAAGAACTTTACTTTTCCAAACTTTAAATTCTTTCTAATTAGTGACTTCAATAGTTAAGTGGCACTCAAAGACCACAAGTGACGCAAAAGAAACCTAAAATTCACACTGACCTAGTCCAAGGACAAATTGAACATTTAAACTTTCTTCAAAAACAATGTTTAAAACTAACTTTATTATTCTTAAAACAATCATTGAAATAAGCCAAAATTTCCCTTTATCAATAATTAAAACCATTTGAGCTCATTTGAAAACTATGCACAATACTTTATCATCAATTTGAAAAAAAATAAAAATTATAACAATATCGGACAAAGTAAGCCAACACAAATTAGACAAATAATTAATATAATAATTGAGAGAAAAACTAAGTCTCTCAACTGAAAAGATTTTAAAAATATATTAAAGGCAAGATGCAAACAAGGATAGCAATGCAGACGAAACAGAGAAAGCATACGACACAAACCACCCATATTTTTCGAGCTTTAATACTAAATATACTTAATTTTGTTTTTATTTTCAAACACAAGTTTTCATGTATAAAAGGCATGAACAACAATGGTTGAGAGATATATTAATCAACATACTAAGACAAGACTTGAAATACAGTTTGGCCTTAGTAAAGTAATATAATATAGTTAGTAATTAGTAATTCTCACGAGAAGAAAAAAACCAACTAGTAAGATTCAACTTACTATTCTGAAAATATAAAACAACCAAGATATAATCAATCTATTAAAATCTTTTAATGATAACAACTTTCCACCAGAAAGTCATCCGAAAATTCCAATCAAGTAATGGATTTTAGATTCACCATCGACTAAGTATAACCACAAAAAGTTTGCAAGACGGATAATAATTTTTGGTAAACATCCCAAAAAGAAAGAAAACTAAGGAAAAATTCTGATAAAGACATAATGAATCATAAGATTCTATAAGATTACTATTTTTAATAAACCCTTGTATTACACGGGTTGAAAAAATAAAATACTAAATTAAATAAACAATTTATTAATTACTAAACGGTATTCTAAAATATGATATGATTAAAATTATGTACGATTAAGGACTATAAATAACAAAATAAAGATATCAACTATTTAAATTTTTATTTTTAAACTACTTTGTTTTTTTTTAAAAAATATTTTGTTTCAAAATAAACCGTTTTAAAAAGTATATCTAATAAAATTTTCTTATATAGCTCCAAATTTTAATTATTTTTAGTTTATAAAAATTTTTCTTTTTTAAAAATATAAATTTTAAAATATTTTATATTTTTAAAAAGTTTAATGTTTTGAAATAATTTCTTATGACATAAAAATTTATATCTCTAAAAATAACATTTGAAAAAAGATTCATTTTTTAATTTATTAAATAATTATTTTTAATCTAAATAAAATAAAATAATATTTTAGTAATTAATGTAATTATTTAATAATAGAGGAAAGTGGGAAAATTTTAGTGAAAAAAAATGCGGTGATGTCATGTGTCCATTTTAGTTATTTTTTTATTAGAGTAGAAAGATTTTTTATAAATAAAAAAATATCTTTTCTAATTTATTAAAAAACTATTTGTAATTTAAAAAAGAATTAAGATTATTTATTCTTTTTTAATATAGATAATTATTTAATAGGAGAGAGGGGCGGGAAAAAATAAATTTAGCAGACCTAAAAATGTGACAAGTGTCCTCTCAAATTACTTTTTTAGCATTATATATAGATTGGAAACATATTTGATATAAAAAAGTACACCTACCGAGACGAAAGCCAAAGGTGAGTCTTGTAGGTGGATGTATCGAACCTTTTTTATAACTTAGAATCATGTCTAAAGACTCTGATATCATGTTAGAAACTATAAATCAAATGCTTATTATTGGCAAACCAATGCTATTTACACCCAAGAATCAGAAAAGACACTAAATCAACAATTTAAAGGAACGAGTCCTAATAAAGTCAGATATGAAAACAAGAAACAAAGAATACTCTAAGCATAAATTATCTTATGATGATCAGTGATGAGCATGAACAAAAAAAACAAGGAATTGCACAAGCTTAGAAACCATAGAACAAGGAACTCAGAGAGAACGTGAAGTCTTCGAAAGAAGAGAAATGAGTTTTTGATAGATTACACCTTGGATTACAGTTGGGTTGATTTTGTGAGATTCGGGTCAACCCGATTAATAGTTTTGAAAAAATTTCAAAATTAATATATATGTGTGTATTTATTTATGTGTGTATTATGCTACCGTTTACAAGATTTGTAAACATGATTTCCTAAACTTTATATTTCATTGTTGCGGTTTAATTTTCTTATGTGAAATTTAAGAATAATCAAAATATAATGTCTTTTAACAATTGAATATACATAATAAAGTGAACGTAAATATGCAAAAACTTTAAGATCAAGATAGTACTCAAATTATATATCGTTAACACATGCTAAATCTCATACATGCATTTTGATCACATATATATTCATTACACAAACATTTGAGATAATAAATAATTTAAATCTTAATGGTTTAGTCTAAACCCGAAAACCTATTAACCCGACCCGAATAAACTTGAATACCAAAACCCGAAACCAATTAAATATTACTTAAACGGTATAAATTTAAGCTACTCTATATTTTAACGTAAATTTAATTCGAAAATGAGTCGAGTATATTGTAGTTTTTACTTTATCATGTCGCATGCGATGCCGTCGCAACGTAAGACGGGTTAAAAGCTAGTTCGTAACAATATCTTAAACTCACCATTATATATACTATTATACTTTCTGATATATCCACGTTTTCATCCTGCAAAACTTAACTTACACCCTTGAACTTCAATCAGCTTATTGGTTATCCATTCCAATTTACAGTGATGCTCGTAAATTTTTATAAAATTATTATTATTATTTTTTTTAATGTTTGTATAGGATTTTTTTCTTTTTTTAAAATTTTTTTATAGGATTTTTTTATTTATGAATTAAATGCATTTTTCATCCCTGAACTATTATTTGAGTCCATAAGTTTAAATTTTATCATTTGCATTCAAATGCTTGACAAAAATTACCTTTTTAATCCATTTAACTACTCCTAATTAACATCGTTAATTTTTTCCGTTAAGTTACCTACATTAGGGGTATTTTTGTCAAAACAATTACAAAATAAAAATCAACTTTACGTGAGGGTTTTATGCGTTCTAATCTCTTTTATTAATTGCAGTTACGATTTGACTCCATGATAGTCTTTTGTTGTTTTGTTTTATTAATGTATTTTGGTTTAGTAGCCATGTTAATTTTGCATATCTTGTTAAATAATAGATTTGTTTAGGTTAAAGTTTAATTATGGTTACCATGATTATATTTTAAGATTATTATTCATGGACTTTTAATGTTGATTTTCATGAAACATTTGAATGCAAATTGTAAAATTTAACTTTTGGACTCAAATGACGACTTGTATGAAATTTCAAGGATGAAAAACACATTTAACTCTTTATTTATTATTATTTTTTATGGATTACTTATTTCTTTGTTTTGTTTTTCACAATTGAAATTGTGTGGATTACTTATTATAGATTATATAAAGTAATTAACAAGAAAGTAACCATAGTTTGGAAAATAAACTGTTATTGACATAAGAAAACAATAAGGTGGTAAGTGACGTACACTTAGCTTCTTAGCAAAACAATTATATTTTACTCCTACGCGAATCTTATCATCATATGTTCATTATGCAAGTAATGTAAATACGGGCTAAAAGGTAAAAGCATGAAATTGTCTTCACATCCTTCTATTCTAATAAAAAAGTAATTATAAAAGACACGTATCAACATCATATTCATTTTCATTAACAATTTTTCGCTTCTCTCTCCTATTAAATAATTACCTTAATTACAAATAATATTATTTAAGTCTTCTTAGATTAAAAATGGTCCTTTAATAAATTAAGAAAGATATTTTTTTTATTAATGTTATTTATAAAGAAACAAATTTTTATAAAATAAATTTTTTTTTAAAACATCAAACTTATTTAAAAATATGAAATATTTTAAATAGTGTTTTTAAAAAGTAAATTTTTTATAAACCAAAAATAATTAAAAATGAGAGTTATCATAAGGATATTTATAAAAATGACAATTTTTTAAAACAAAATGTTTATTTAAAAAAAAAGAGATTAAAAAGTTGATATCGTTGTTTTATTACTTAGAGTTTTAATTCTACGTAATTTAAATCATATCTTATCTTAAAATATTGTTTTATAATTAAGTAAAATTTTATTATATTCAATATTTTATTTAATCAACCCGTGTAATACACGGGTTTACTAAAACTAGTTCATATACATATACACATATACTATTAGATATTTTTGTATAATTGAGTTGATTAGGTGATCAATATAATCATAATACTCATCAAACTAGTCTAAACGTACGGACTGCATAATAGTTTAAGTTTACTAATGATTCTCGGCATTAGAACCTCTTTGGATCTTAGTGCTGAAGCCGCTGAGTAACGAGGGTTCTAAGAGGGCAACGTTCTCTTGGTGAGGGTCCAAGGGTAGCGTCTCTAGAGAGTTGTTCGAGGGGCGGCAGCCCCTGACGAGTTCAAGGGGTAGAGCCTATGATTTTATTTTGGTAAATATTGCATTAATTAAAAAACATCATAGATTTGATTTTCTCAAAATCTTACATGTGAAATTCAAGGTAAAAATTGTATAATTTTAAACATTATAACTGTCTTTGGCTTCATCCCTACAAAACGATTTCTAGACAATTTGATCATCAATCCTCTTCTTTTTGTTCACAATATCACATACACTAATCATGCATCCTTCTCGAGTGTGAGTTTTATCCGATTGAGTATTTGGTTTGAACATACAAACAGTTTCAATTTAAAAACGTTACGCGACTCTCAGATCATCCAGTCTTGATCATCGAAGTACAGTTTCTCTACACATACACATATCAACATACATGCATAAGTACGCGATATGCGTACTTCCATTTATGCATACATGATCAAACACAAATAGTTCATAACTTTTATAAATGTGCAAACATGAAAAAAGTTAAAAAAGAAGAGGAAAAGATAATAGAAAGAAGGATTTTAAGAATCAATGCCTTACATGGAGATGGATGGATTGCATACAAGCTTCAATTATGGCCAATACAATTCCCGATTGAAATATTCAGATCCACCACTAGCTCAACTACACAGTATCACCATCTTTGAACATCAAAAGAGCCACTGCATCTGATCCTTTTTTTAGAAAGTCTTTTGACTTTCTTCTAGCTTGTAAATCACCATCATATTAACATTATAACATCATTTCAACATCACAAAATCATATGTACTTCAATATTTTCTATTATATTGTATGATAGCATACATCCCATACCACTTTTCATCTTTTCATACAAAAAATACACGAACAAATTTCACGTAATTACTTTATTTCACGAATCTAGAGATTTTCAACCGTAAATACAATATCTTTGATACATGTTGAATTTTTTTTAGAAAATGAACAATTTAGAAGTACTAAGTGAGTCAGGTTTGTCATTTGTGCATTTTTAACAACATTTTTTTTAGAATTCATGAACACACAAAGTATTTCTGCGTATTCCATGGAGATATTTGGTCACAGACTACTACTACTTCTCTCTCCTCCCACTATCATAGACAACACTATCTTCTACGATAAGCATTATGTGAGGACGGACTAGACATCCTCTTTATTCTTACCTCTCTCTTTCACGTTCGGATATTGCATGTTTTCACGTAAGAGGCTTTGTGGTCAATAGACCCCATTGGGAATGATCTTAAGTAAATTCAATCTTCATAGGACGTACAAACTACAATACAAATATAGTAAAATCATAAAATAGAGATATACTAATTTTATCATTCAAGAATCAAGCAATTAACATCCGTTGGTCTACGCATCAATAACAAAACTTATAGCAAATCAACGTAGTTCGATCCAGAACAAGTATTATTTCCATATTAGGAAATGAAAAGACGTGCTATAAAAAAGAATACAATTCCTGACGTTTTTACTTCAACAACAAGGGTTAACCTTTCCACATCGGTATAATACCCTTGAAATATGAAGTCATACATGTCAAATCACAACTATTTTCTTAGTTGATTCCATGAAATCCTGAATGGTAGTGGTTGTTCATCTCAACTCACAAAAGCTTCACCTTTAGCAAATGATGAAAAAGTATAACCCATCACTACTTATCTAAATCCAAAATAAAAGAACCCATTTGACAAAAGTAGATTTTCAAGGGACCGCAAGTATAAACTTTCACTCACACCCACACTACGATCATCCCTATAAAACCCCCTTCTTCTTCATCATATATCACATAAACAAACACACAGAGTATTGAATCCACAAAGTATTTACAGAAGATAATGGTCCGCCATGGATCCTCTTTCTCGAGCTTCAAATCGTACATTGACGCACTCTCCGACCTCCCTCACCGGCTCCGGCGCCGCGCCGGCAGCGTCTCCACCACCTACGAAGAAACCGGCGAAATCCGATCCCGATCCGGTGCCGATATGAGGAAGAACCTCCGCTGGTACGATCTCATCTGCTTCGGCATCGGCGGGATGGTCGGTGCCGGAGTTTTCGTGACTAGCGGCACCGCTAGCCACGATAAGGCCGGTCCGGCGGTGATACTATCGTACGCCATTGCAGGACTGTGCGCACTCCTCTCCGCCTTCTGTTATACTGAATTCGCCGTTCATATGCCCGTCGCCGGTGGTGCCTTCAGCTACATACGTGTAACTTTCGGTTTGTTCACATTCATCTCTCTTTGATAACGATCATCAATTAATATACTCATCTTCACGTGATTTGAATGTATTTGTTAAAATTTCACCTAAATATCGCGTAGATAAAAATCATTTCACTAAAACTTTTTTTAAATCAAGCGTAATGATTCTGTTTTGAGCTATATTGATACAATAATATATGAAAAGTTATGTTTGAGCAGTGCTCTTTTTAACTATCTTGTAATGGTGTTTGGAGTCTCACTTGTGTGTATGCATCATGTTTGGCGCCCTAAAAATGTCGAATACGTCTAGTCTTACGATTGCGTTACGTTGATTACAGGCGAGTTTACGGCATTTCTGATCGGAGCAAATCTCGTGATGGATTATGTATTATCAAACGCCGCTGCGGCGAGAAGCTTCACGACGTATCTCGGAACAGCGATCGGAGTTTCAGCCGAATCGAAATGGAGAATCACCGTTTCGTTTCTTCCAAAAGGATTCAACCAAATCGACATCATCGCAGTCCTCATTATCCTAACCCTAACTCTCATCATCTGCTACAGGTAGCAATCACTCAAATCAATCAAAATCAGATCTAATTTCAATTTTCAAGAACAATGAATATGATAAATCGAATTGTGATTTCAATTTGTGTGCAACAGCACGAGAGAAAGCTCTGTGTTGAACATGATATTAACAGCGGTGCACATTCTGTTCATATTGTTCGTGATCACGATGGGGTTTTGGAGAGGGGATGTGAAGAACTTCACGAACCCGTCGGATCCGAATCGGGCGGGCGGGTTCTTCCCGTTCGGGGCTCCGGGAGTGTTTAATGGAGCGGCTCTGGTGTATGTGAGTTATATAGGATACGACGCCGTTTCGACGCTGGCGGAGGAGGTTAAAAATCCGGTGACTGATATCCCCATCGGAGTTTCAGGCTCTGTTGTTCTTGTTACTGTTCTGTATTGTTTGATGGCGGCTTCAATGTCCATGCTTCTTCCATATGATCTGGTATGTATTATCTTCAATATCCACTTATTTCCACTTTCGCTTAGGTTGGATCGCGATCAGATGTACGCAGATTTACATACGGTTTATATATTAGTTATTATCCAAATGTACGTAGGTTTACCATACATTTTATATATTAGTCTGTTTCACGTTATTTGAACTTAAAACTTTAATGTTAGAATAAACCTTAATGTTACAATTAGAAATCTTATTAGTTGTTTTTAAGATAGGGATAAATAAGTATGGGCTATATTTAATATAAGATAGTGGATAAGAAATATTAAATAAGTTATAGTTGAAGTTTTTAGCTTGTTGTACAATTATCTTCATGTGTTGTACTTTTGTGCAAACTATTTATGGAAAGATTGTAGAAGAGAAAAATGTATATTTTTTTAAAATGACCTTTTGCCTCAACTGTCTTGTAAAAAGCGCAATTGTCTTATCTCAACTAATTTTTGTTGGGTACAATTTGTATAGCAATTGTATCTTATGTAATTAGCTTTTGTTATGTTTATTTAAGAGTTTGTTTTAGATACAATCATTATTTTTTTATACATACATAAAGAAACATAGAAAGAGAGAGAGAGTTGCGAGTGTACTTATGATAATTTTGGGTATATAACCCAAGTTTTTATTTATCTTTTTAAATAATTTCATAAATTTAAGTATTAAAAATCAAAATCTCAATTATATTTTTATATATATTTATAAGTTGGTGTAATTGTTTCACCCCGTATTGATATATATTCTTTAATTTTGTAGTTTATAAATTTGATCTTATTTTACTTTATGTTTTTTTTTTATTTTCACGTGAAAATTTTATCAAGTAAAACTCGCTTATATAAAATTTTAATATTTTTTGTGATTTTTCATTTCATTTACGTTTTATTCCCGTTCTTTAAGCATTATAAATAATGTGTTATCACCAAAAGATATTTGATCAAATGGTACAGGGTGTGTAATAGGTGCTTCTTCACTTATTATTAAGAGTTTAAATCTTGCAATAAATAATTTAGATAGATTTTATAATTGATTAGTTGCTATTTAAAAAATTTGCATAATGTGCTACCATCTTTGGAAATAAACACGTTTTTTCAGCATTGAAAATATTAGCTTAAATATAACTTTTTAATTGCATTAATCAAACTATACACGATTTAACCTCTAATAACTGTTTATTATTTTTTAGATAAAACCAGAAGCACCATTTACATGTGCGTTTATGGATAAATCACACGGTTTTAACTGGGCATCCAATCTCATCGGCGTCGGTGCTAGTTTCGGGATACTAACATCATTGTTAGTGGCTATGTTGGGTCAAGCTCGATATATTTGTGTGATCGGGAGGTCAGGTGTGGTCCCAACATGGTTTGCTAAAGTTCATCCCAAAACATCTACACCAGTAAACGCTTCGGCCTTTTTAGGTAATCTTTTTTTTTTTTTTTTTTTTTTTTTTTTTTTTCAAATGAACTCTTAACTTTGTAGTGATATATGTCTTACCTTTTTTCCTCTCTCTTTAACTTTATTTTGATGTTATCATGTGTTACTATCATATATTTTAAAAAAGATGATGTAGACTCGATTAGGAATGTCAATAGGCAAGTTGGGGTATATAATCAGGTAAACAAGTATACATTATCAAGTAGATAGGTATATGACCAAATCTCGTACTCGTCTCAAACCTATGAAAAATAGAAGGTACCCGATCTTATACTTGTCCTGGATGTTTCGTTTGTGGTTTCAAGTATACCAATCGGGTTTAAATTTCATTGCCATTCACGGTCGCAGAAAATAAACATTTAAAAAAGATTTTCAATATTCTTATAACATCAACTAACACACCTATATATTTACTCTTACTCTAAAGATACATCCACTTTTAAACTATCCAATGTGAGGATTTGAATACTTGTCTTTTTCAAAAAGTATTTTACTATTACCACTGTGTCATTACCTTGGTTTTTTATTTTGAACGGCAAATCTACTCTATTTTTATATTACACCAAATTACATCATTGTTTGGGTTTGAACTCAAATTACCCAGGTAATGTTTATTTTTAATAAGATAATAGATTTATATATAATATTGTTATAAAGTAAAACTTTTAGAAAGTTAGGCTGTATGGGAAATCGGCCCCATATGAACCGTTTCGGTTGGGGGACAAATGGTCAAAACCATGGAACCTGTGATCTATTCTCTATTATATATGTATATTTTAGATTGTCTTGTATATTTTTATATCGTTTATGCAAAAATTAATTTGCTAAAAAAGATGATTTTAGAGGAAATAAATTGTTTGAATATTATAATAAAATATCTTATATGATACTTTGATACAATAAAACAAATGCTTGATATTTCATGGAGCATATATCACTACAAAATCTTATTAAACCAAATTCAAAGAAATGAAGATTTGTTATATGATTGGTTACAATTCTATGTTATTAAATTAGTAATTTGTAAAAGGGAAGGATATAAGAATATTGAAAAGGAAGCTAGGATTGATTGGATGCTTAATTTGTTACCTAAGCAGATGCTCCAAATCTAGTCTCATGAAGACTTTACTCAAGAATCATGTTCTAAAGTTGTGTGTTTTTTTAAATATGATCCTCAAATCAAATCCTATCCTATCTCTATCATGTGGGTCTTGTGAATTTTCTTTTTTACAACCACTAAAATTGATTCAATTGTTTTGTTGACTTTGACTCTTTCCTTATCTTAGGTTTTTATTCCTTGCTAGACAACTTTCTTGAATGACTTATACGTAGGTTCTCTATATTATGTCACCATCATGTGTTCTCATATGTTTTTTACTACTACACTTTAAATAAAGATACTAGAAGCAATTATATCTATGACTAATCTAGTTTATTACGATAACTAATCTAATTTATTATGACTTTATAGGGCTCTTGACGGCGACTATAGCCCTTTTCACCGAGCTAGACGTACTCCTCAGCCTCGTCTCCATCGGCACGCTATTTGTATTTTTGATGGTGTCCAATGCTGTCATCTACAGACGATATGTGTCGGTGGGGACCACGAGCTCATGGCCCACTTTGTCATTCCTCTTAAGCTTCTCATTCACTTGCATCATGTTCACCCTACTATGGTGGCTAGTGCCAACTGGAAAACCCAAGGGCTACATGCTTGGAACATGTTGTTTAGTAGCAGTGGGGTTAGTTCAACTCTTTAACCACATGGTCCCACAAGCGAGAAAGCCCGACTTTTGGGGGGTTCCGCTTATGCCATGGATACCGTGTGTATCAATCTTTCTCAACATATTTTTGTTGGGAAACATCGATGCGTCTTCTTATGTTCGATTTGGGTTCTTTTCGGTTGTTGTGGTGCTTGTATATGTTCTATATAGTGTTCACTCTAGCTTTGATGGTGAGGAAGAGGGGAGCCTTTGTCAAAAGAGTGTTGAAATGGTGAAGGGAACTATTGATATAGAGGTACTTACTCTAAAAGTCCAGAGTTGACCTTTTGACCTTTTTATTTTGTTGATAGAGATTAATAGAATTAAATTTAAAGGGCAAGTTGTATAGTGGGTGGGTTTGACCCCTTTTATTATGTAAATGTAATTTATTCCATCAACTTTTGAAGATGGTTCACATGTTCAAGGGTACAATTTTTGGTATTCTTAATTCTTTTTGTTCAAACATGACTGACCCCTATGAATTCAACTCTTCATGCATCTCATTGGGGCTTTTAAGTTCAAGCTTTAATTATTTGTTTATGTTTGTTTGCTCTATGGCAAATCTATTAGGATTTCCCTCTTTATAAATGATGAACATCTATACAACAGCATTAGAAAAGAATAATAATGTTAAAGCTCTTTATCCCTCTTCTCCCTTGTAAAGCTTAACATATTTTGTGTTTATGACACATTGTACATTCTGATATTTTGTGAGTCTACTTATGCTCTCACACTCAGTGGCGGATCTTAAGCTCTTCTATAAGAGGAGTGGGAGCGAAATTAAATTTTTTAGAGGGGGGAGGGGGGGGCGAACTTGATATATATAAAAATATTTATACTACCGGGCCGAAAATTAAATACTACTGATGAAAAAAAGAGCCCCCCCCCCCCCCCCCCCCGGGCGGTCCCTTATATCCTCCGCCCTTGCCTAACTAGTTCCTTATATGCATTTCTAACATCAAACAAGTTACTCCAATAATAATCCCTTTTGACCTTGAGAAGATTGTTATTTGCTTCCCTTTGAATCGAACGTTTAAAATTCAAAAGGAAATGTAGAAGGGATGAAAACACAACACAATGAAAACCCATTTATATCTGAAGCTCTGCGTCTTACTTTCTCTAAGTTAGTCTGATGAAATTTATATCAAATTCTTATTAATGTGATCTAATATGGATAGTAAATAAATTGAAAAGATACTAATAAAGGATTTGTTTAAAGATTTAGTATAAGAGTAACATTTAAGTAAAATGGAATATTATAATCAAGTCTGATATACGTAGATGTTAGCTCAACTCTTATTTAATTCTAAATATTATTTGGGTTTTAATTAACTTATTAATTTTAATTAACATTAAGTTTTGGGCTTTAATCATATAATTATAATTATTTTGATATAGTATTGGGCCTACAAAATTTGTTAATGGATTTATTAAAAATTTTGGGTAATTGAAATGGGCTTACAAAAAATACTTGGGTCATGCCTTGATTAAAAAGAAAAAAAAAAAGCATAAGCCCAGCAACACATACAAAATTAACAGTAAAGAAATTAAAAATAAGTAAATAATATTTGGATATTAGAATTACAATTTTTAATAAAACACCATATTTTTCATATCAAGAACCAGTATCTTTGTTTGTGGTATCCACTGCAACTATCCATTTGCAAACGTACCTGAATAGCTAGAAATAAAGTTGGTCCCGATTAACTCTAGAGTTGTGCTACATGACCATGTTTTAAGATTAAAAATCTCATAAGAAAAAATTAAATCGTAGCTAATATACTCACTATTCCATATTCTAACAATCTTTAAATCATCTTCAGTTGTACCAAAACCAAATCCATACACGTAGGTCATCCATTTAAAAGATGGCGAGTCATCACGAACTATCGCGAATGCTCTAGGCAATGGGTTGTATAGGATCATATGATGATCAAAGTGATTGTGACCGTTGTTGAATGTGTTATAATTTTCTAGGACTAGAAGAAGTATCCCATTGAATGAACCAACAATGGTAATATGTTTGTAACTCTCTTGTTTATTAAGAGAGGAAAGCTTGATCATTGATGGATCGCGTGTTATAGTGTTGTCAATGACATGAAAAGGTTGGCTGGGGATAAATATCATCCATCGTGATCTTGACTTCAGAAAGTTAGGATGTGAAATCAGACGATTCCATTCTAATCGCAACAACAGCTTAAGAGGTAATCGAAGCAATATTTGGTGAAGAATACGTTCAGGTAGCATGGAAATTGTCAAGATCCTCTCTCAACCCATTTTTAATTTTCGTAATGTTTTTGCTCGAGGGAGAGTGAAATCTTTCTATTTTAATAAAAAGGTAACTAAAAGTGACACGTATCACCACCACATTCCTCCTTAACAGAATTTTTTCGATTCTCTCTCCTAACTATTAATAACTACATTTATTACTAATAATTTTATTTAATTTTTTATAAATTAAAAATAGTTTTTTATATTAAGTAAGAAATCTTTTTATTAATGTTATTTCAAATAAACAAATTTTTATAAAATGAAATTTTTCTAAAACTTCAAACTTTTTAAATATGAAATAATTTAAATTGATATTTTTAAAAAGTAAAAATTTTATATACAAAAAATAATTAAAATTGGGAGTAATAATAAGAAAATTTTTGAAAATGATATTTTTTTTTTAAACTGTTGGTTTTGAAATAAAAATATTCAATTTATTTTAAAAAAAAAAAGGTTAAAAACAAAAGTTTAAAAAGTTAATATCATTGCTTATCACTTATAATTTTTACTCATATGTAATTTCAATTGTATCTTATCTAAAAATATTATTTTATAATTAATAACTTCTATTTGATTCAATATTATATTTATTCAACCCGTATAATACACGGGTTTACTAAATCTAGTTGCTTATAAAGCTAAACATGGGCTAAATTTCATTTGATGATCACATCATAATTTTAGGCCCACAAACTCATTTTCAACAAGAAAAATCTTCAAACAAAAAAATTAATATTAAAATATATAAGAAGTAATCTCAACTATTAATTTTTTTAATCAATGGTTGAGATAAATTGTAGTAAAAAGTTTGTTATAAAGGTATTTAGTAATAGACAATTTTGTTTATTTTTTACAAGTTTCCTCATTTTTTTGAAACGTTCATAACTTTTACGTACGAAATTATTTTTTTTTATAAAAATTACACCAAAACGAGGGTTTCTTATCTTTAAAGGGAGTACGGTATTGTTATATAAAAACAATAATTTTTTTTACATTTTTAACTAAAATATCGTCATTGTATCTTTAGTGCAGTTCATTTTGTATTTTTGTTAGTTATTATGTTCACCTGAATACTATTGTGTTATTCTAAAATGATTAATTTAAAAAAAATATAATGTTTGAATAACATTATTGTGTATGTCTAATATGTAAAATACAATAATAAATTAACAACTAATTAATCTAATATATTAAAAACAATGATAAAATAATACAATATCTTATTGTGATTTTTTATCGTCATTGTATTATCTTGAACACTATAAGTTTTGAAAAATATATTGATGAAATAACATCATTGTATACTTCAATTGTAAAACACAATGATGGATAACAAGATTATATAATATATAAAAAAAACTATAACAAAAACACATTGTGATCTTCAACACTATGAGTTTTAAAAAATACATTGGCCAAAGTATATCATTGTGTATTTCTAATTATAAAATACAATGATAGATAACAAGTTTATATAATCTATAAAAATAATGACAAAATAACACAAAATGATCTAAAATGTAAAGCACGGTGAAGAATAAATATAGCAAATGATGTAAAAAAAAATATGACACAGTGAATTCATATTTGACACAATGAATTGATATTTGACACAATAAACGTATAAACATAATAAGCTGACATATTTGATACAATGATTACAATGTCGTTTTTTTAAAACAATTAAAGTACAGTGTCAAGCCAACAGTCCTTTTTAGGATTTTTAGATTAAAAACGTTTTTTTTTACTATAACCTTACCCTTTTCAATAATCTATACTAAATTAATTATATAATTTGTTCATATATTTGATTAAAAATAGGGGTTGTTATCCACCCTACGACGAATCAGTTTCATATAATCTTACTACTCCAATAAAAGAGTATCTTGGGGTGACACGTGGCGGCACCACATTCATTTTCACCAAAATTTTCCCGCTTCTCTCTCCTATTTAATAATTACTTTAATTATCAATAATATTATTTAACTTTTTTTAGAACAAAAATAGTTTTTTAATAAATTTAAAAAAGATTTTCTTATTAATGTTATTTCTAAAAATAATTTTTATAGAATAAGAAATTTTTATAAAACATCAAATTATTTTAAAATTAGTGATTTTAAAGAGTTAATAATTAAAATTGGAATTTATAATAAGAAAATTTTAAAAAATGATATTTTTTAATATGGTTTTTTTTAAACAAAATATTTATTATTATTTTTTTGGAAAAAAAGTTTTACACAAAAAAGTTTAAAAAGTTGATATAATTGTTTTATTACATATTGTTCTTACAATACATAATTTCAATTATATTTTATCGTAAAATATCATTTTATACTTGATAAACTTTTATTACATTTAATATTTTATTAGTTTAACCCGTGTAATACACGGGTTTACTAAAGCTAGTATTTATATATAAATGTAGAGGAAAGGAAACATGTTTTTAGAAATGAAAGAAAATTTATAAAAGAAAAAAAAAAGCTTGTTTGCGCTTGATCAGTTAGTAATTTAAAGTGGTTGTATTAAACGGAAAAATATCGGGTATCAAACGTGGCTACTAATGGATATGATAAAAAAAAATGGTTTTGAATGAAAGATTTTACATATTCCTTACGCCTCTGTTATTTTAGTGCAATTTCTACCTTTATGAATTATGATCTCAAAATGTATTATTTGAACAAATTCTATAATAATTGCAATTCTCAACACCAAAAGACGTGTGAACATGTGGATGATTAATGTTCGTTTAAGGCTCACTGTCTCCCTTATCAATTGCGGTCGGGGTTATGTGTGTAAATTCTACCTAAATTTTATACTTTTTTATTTGTTAATCCTTGAGTAAATATTTCATCTGGTTTTACAAGTTACTCTTATTTATATACTATTATATACTATTTTTATGCTTGAATAATCAGTGATAAAAGATATCTTAAAGCATGCAATGAGACATAATACTTAAGCTAAAATTAGAAACTATTTTTGTTTGAGAGGAAAGGATTGATATTGCTTGAGGTTTTTGGATTTGACCCTAACACTGTGTTCACGAGTTTACTTAAGAAAAGAAAAGGAAAAAAAAAAAGAAAATTTTCGTTTCTTTTCCTTTCGTCTCTTTTTTTTTCCCTTCATTTCCCTTTCTTTTCTTTTCTCTCTATTTCCTTTCAATTTGGAAGGATTCATTTTAAATTTTATTTTCCTTCCATTTTCTTTTTTTTTCCTGCTTAAATAAACCAGGGAACACAACTTTCTTACTTTCATTTCATTTCCTTCGTAAAAAAAAACTCTGGAACACAATAATTTTTTTCTTTCCTTCCGATTCTTTTCTTTTCTCTCCTTAAATGAACTCGAAAACATAACATAAACCTCTATGTGGCTCTTCACTAGATATATATGAAAAAGAACTCCTTACACATGGAAAGGACCTTTAGTTAAAGTGCTTGATCTCAAAGTTAGATTAACATCGACTAATTCCATAAGAAACTACATATTTTTAACCTTGAATTTAAAATCTCTTAGCTCTTTTGTCACAACTCATTATATATGAACAATCAAAATTGACACTTCCCAGAAGAAGACATTAGAGATATTTACTTACTTTTCAGCATCAAAGTCCTCTAATCCAAGATCCTCCTCCCAAATGAATGTGTAAATATAAGGTGCCATAATGTCTTGGATGTAGAAAACGTTTAGCGTAACACCTTCAACCAATTTCATGGGGGTTTTTTTTATTAAAAAATAAATCAATAATCTAGTTATTCTCAATGGGAGTGATAGTTTATGCAAAAAGATGACTAATTTGCAAAGATGGGAAGAACAACCATTGTTGTAGTAAGAAATTATGTTCTAAAATGAACTTGCATAATAAATTTGAGAATAACCCTTGAATAATGTGGTTCTTGTGGCAATCGGATTGATTACCAGATGATTAGCCACCTGTTTCATTAAACAAAAAAGTTAAGATCTGAATGTTGCCTAACAACAATGACAAGATCAACATACATGAAATCTTTTTGTTGTCTATTGAGGTCATCCTTCCCAGCTGAAAGGCAAGCTATTACATGATAAGAAAATTCCCATAGTGATGAAGAGATCTTAAATAGTGAAATTCTTGAAAACCTTTGTTATTGACTCGTTGTAGAAGATTTCAAGTGCAACTTCTAAGACCACCTACATTATGAAAAAAATGATTAGATTAACTAAATAGTTGTAAAGTGAAAACAAAGTATATTATATTAAATAAACTTCCATCAAATGGCTAAAAGCAGTTTCTTTTATTAAACTATGTTTTTTTTGGCTATATTGTTGTCTATAAGGTAACTTTTGCTGGCAAGAATAACTGGATCTCAAGCAATAAGTCCTCATTATATCCAAACAATATCTTTCAAAGCAGTCTTCCATAATAATACAAACGAAAATCAAATATAAATTACATCACGGTGTTCTTAAGGGGACATCGTGATGGTAATAGGATGTTCGAGCATTCACTTACTAACTTATATATCATTTAACCTGCGCTTGCAGAGAAAAGTAAATAAACAAAACAAAATTTACTAACCATTTTGAAACATCAAAATTTCACCACTAATTCTCCTAACTCCTTTGCTCAAAACCCATCATATCGTAGTGAGAATTCAAGAAACTATCCCCTCATTGATTCATCCACATTTAACACCCAGCATCAAAATCACGTAACATTTTAAGATTTCGACATCTCATTCAATCTTCACACCAACATCCTAGAATAGAAAATTGCAATCATTCAAATAGCATAAGTGATATAATCTTATGACAGTTGGTAACTTCCAACTTTTGTCATTTCAAATTCTAAACATAAGCAAAATGTTTGGCACACCAAATACACCTAGTCAGAAGTATTACATGATATAGAAGGCATCTATAAATAATCCTATTGCATATGTGTTTAAATGAAACTAATGACCTTAAGAGAGATGAACTGAATACCACAACTTTAATCTTAGAAACTATTTTCCTATGAATAATTCGTTTCTTTTTCAAGTGTAGGGAATCCATGAGAAGAATCTAAATCTGTTTAAGCAATTCAACAGAATTGTAAAATTCAACAAAGGCCAAAGGAATCAGCCATTCAACAAAAGCCAAAGGAAAGTAAATTGTAGAATTCGTACTTGAAAAAACAAAGACTAGAAGCTAAGTCATTGAAAGAAGCATGTGGTTCACTCATTCACAAATTGCAGAACAGATATAAGAAAAGACACACAAACATATATCTATACAATAAACACATGACACACACACACACACACACACACACACACACACACACACATATATATATATATATATATATATATATATATATATGCAGACCCATACAAAACTAAATTAATCAAACCGAAGGGAATGAAATCAGAGATTTACCTGAGTTTTTGAGGTCCGAGTGTGGTGGCATCGAAGGGGCATTCGAAATGGGCGCGTATTACAAAATTCTAATTTTTCCCTAAAGTCGTGCTTTATACAATAGTAAAGATAATAATGTAACGTTATTAAATAATTTAGAAGTAAATTATACATACATTTAAAGAAGTATGTTGGTTTGAATAGTGCACTTTATGAGTTTAACAAATTAACCACTAAAATCTTAAAATTTATAAAGAAGTCCTCAAAACAAGTGTGAATGTGGGTGGGGACATGAGAGACAAGTGTAGTAAAAAAAAAGTAAGAGACTTAACTTTAAAAGTAAGTATATAACATGTTCTATGAAGAAATTATATAATTTAATTGGGTGATTTCAATTTTTTTTATTTTTCATTTTTAAAATATAATATACGCTTTTTGTCAACTCTCCAAGATAATTATTTTTAAACAGAGTTGTATACAAAATCTAATATTTTTTTTTTGGATTCGCAATTATAGCGATTGTTATTACTGTTTTGGTACCGTGATAAACCGAACCGATTATAAGTAAACAATTTCAAGTGACAATAGCTTTTACGACAAGCAATACTTTATTGGTTAAGTGGGAGTGATACTCACCGTGTGTTTTTGTGTATGTGTTTTAATACTTGAAATCATGGCAGAATCCCAATCGCAACACACGGGGATAAAACCTAGGCTACTTAAAAAAACACATTTTTAGTTGGTTTATATAATCTAAAGTTTATAAAATCTATTTTTGAAGTGTATGGTGTTTTATATTTTTTATTTTATTATTGAAGTTAGCTAATAAATTATATTTTTCTTTATCATTGACTACTAAAATGAGATTGAAAAACAATTAGACTTTAATTCATGTGGACAATAGATAAATTTGATCGCTAGTGAGCACCCATTGTTATATATGTGTTATAAGTGGAATTTGGACGCATAATATATTCAAGTTTTCATAAAGTTCAAAAAAATAAAGGGGATTAAATGAAAGTAATTTATCTTCATCTTTGTGCTATTCGTCTTCAAACACACATAAGAAAAATAGGGTATCGAAGCAAAGCGAGTCAATGCTGGGTTGTAACATACGCTTTGTGGGTTGTAAATGGGTATCCCCTGTATATCACCTGTACGTCATTTTAGCTAGCGTATTGAATGCTTGTACTTTGTAACTTCAAGCAAGTTGTAGTCGCAAAAAGACAAAAACTTCTACAGCATTCCTAAATGTTATATTACATAATTATGATTGTATAATTATTTTTAGTGTGAGTAATTATGTAATATTTATGAGTGACTATGATTTTCTGTAGTGTGCATATTTAATAAAACTTTTAGTAAAATAAATGCATAATCTTTATCAATATATGTACATTTGTTAAATACTTTCTTTAATTGTGGCATACTAGTTATACTAAGGGTATGTTTGTTTTATAGAATTTTTAAAAATTAAAATTGGAATTAAAAAAAATTTCATCCAAAATCATGTTTAGTTGGTCAATAATGAAATTAGAATTGAAAATTTTTCCTGCATTCATTGAAATTCACATTCATTTCACTTATTCATGAAATATTTAACAATCCAATGTAATGTTCAAAATTAACATTCTAATTCCACTCAAAATTGATCAAGCAAACACGTTATCAAATGTAATAAAATTCCATTCCAATTTCAATTTCAATTTCATTTCCAAATTCATTTCACTATTATTTATTTATAAAAACATATTTAGGATATAACTATTAAATCGTGTATTAATAATTCATAACAAAATGTAATATTCCGTTCATATTTGATTACAACAATAAATACACACATTACATGCTAAATTCCACTTTCAATATAGCATAAATAGTGCAAAATTCATTTGTATAAAACAAGAATATACAAAAATGTCTTATAAAACAAGAATATACAAAACACTCAGCGATTCAGACACGAGCCACAAGGGAAAATTTCTATTGCCAAAGAAGGACGTCGAAAACTATTTATTGCCGTTTATAAATGATACTAATGAGCGAAATAAAGTTTGTGAAGGGACTAAAGAACTTGATGTTTGTTTGAACAACAATGCTGATGGACGTATTTTTGCTTTAACAATTACTAAGCAAGAAGGGAGGAAATACGTGTTTAAAAAGTTCAAAGAAGTAGTGAGAGCCTATGACTTAAAGGCAGGAGATTTTGTTGAGATATATCCTATGGAATTCGATGAATTCAAAATATTGCATGTTGGATTCAACGTTTATCGTTGCTAGTTCCCCTACCACAAGGTATAAAGATCGAAAACCAAAGACAAAAAATAAAAATAAAAAAATAAATAACAACTCTCTATACCCTAAGGAGGTGAATGCAGGCCCTCGTTCAAAGACAGTTTGGGTTTATGTTCTGGGGTTGGGTACACGCATGCGACACTATACTTAGAGAATGAAATTATGGATTGATGGATATGATACAAAATATTTATTTAACCTATTTATATATTTATTGATGTAAGAATCTCTTAGTTAAATAATCTATGTGATATTAAAAAGTAGTCTCATTGTTGAATAAGCCTCGTTATTTTTTAGTCTTTTTAATTTTTTTCTATAAAACACAAGATATTTAAATAAAATCACCTTTCATGAAAGATCTAACCAAGTAGGAATAAACCGCTTTATATTCGTATGTAAACATGTCATGGATATGAGATTAACATATCAACTTAAGTGTGGCATCCGGTTTGCTCTAACGTTATTAGAAGTTCAAATTAAGGGTGGTCACGGTCCGGTTTGACCAGTTTATTTAGGATTTTTAGGCGAACCGATGGTGTGATGATTTTGTGTAAACAGAGCAAAGCCCACCGGCGGTTTGATTGTTTTAGCAATTTGGCGATTTGGTTTTGATGGTTTAAATTAGTCTTTTACTTTAAGAACTTGATCGATCTCACATACGTACAATATCTTTTATCTCTTTAGTTTTAAGGCGAGAATTAGACAATGTCAAGATACAAAACTTTAAAAGTTATGAGGTATGTGAATTCTCGCTCAGTTATATGCCGTAATTTCTTTAAGTGATTATTTTAAGACAGTAGTAAGTAGTTTGTTCGACTACCGGTAATAAAAAATAATGATGAATTTGTATATATGTATACTAGTTTAGAAAACTCGTGTATTACACGTGTTAAATTAAAATATTAAATTAACAGTTATTAATTAGTATTTAGATATTATATAATAATTTTTAAAAAATATATTATTGAAATAACATATTATTGATAAATTAAGTAATAAAACAATAACAATATTTTTTTAAAACTTTAGTATTTAAAAATCTTTTGTTTTAAAAACAGAGTTTTTTAAACATTTCATTTTTCTAAAATTCTTTTTTAAACAATGTCATTTTTTAAAAATTCTTTGTGATAAAAAAAAACTATATATCTCATATACTTTGTTTTAAACTAATTACATTTTTAATAAAAAGAAACACATTTTTATTTTATCAAATATATTGTTTTATAGTTTGAAAGAGATATTAAGCAATAATATTAGTTAGCTTATAATATTATCATTAAATGTTTGACTTTCTATGTAAATATGACAAACTTGATATTAAAAGATAACATGTAACAAAATTGGTATGAGAATATGAAATGTGATAAAAAAAATTATTTTATTTTATTAGAGAAGATTTAGCGTGGGAATTTGGAGCTTTTTTAATAATTTTAAAATTTTGTTTTGCTACATTATATTTTGCACCTTATATTGGAAGGTTGGTGGAGTATACCATTATAATATTTTGTTAGTTCTACATTACTTTGTTATTACTTTGTTGTTTTTCTCTATCTTTTTTGCTTTTTCGTATATTTACAAATCTTCCTTTTGTTTTTCTTGCGGGGAAAGAGATCATGGATTTGTGAATTGTTAGTTCCATTGCCCTTCGAATTAGTAGTTAAAATTCCTCTCTATCTGCATTTTGTTGGTGATTTAATTGCTCGATTAATGAACTAGGTAGTTATCGATTTAAGTGATATGAGATTTCTAGATGAAATTGCTATTTTATAGTGACTTTGATTTTAAGTGATTAGTTATCGATTGAATTTGGTTTTCTTATGTACAAGTTTACATTTGGCGCAAATAGACATGAAACCTTATGGTTTGGTAACAATTATTATATCTATATGATTTAACAACTTTCATGAATAGTTCTTTGATTCAACTAGAGGCTGTCAAGTGGTAGGTTCTTTTGTTTTAAAAAAAATCATATTAAAAGTTATTTTTAAAGACAATTTGACAGGATTAATAATTAAAAGCTGTCTTTGGCGTAGTGCATGTTGGTTTCTACACTAATTCTGCTCACCTAGATTCAAAACCCTCACCCTCCATGCTTCATTGCTTTGGGTCCAGCCAGTTGTTAATTGTTACACTTTTTTTTTTTTTTTTTTTTTTTTTTATTTTACTACTTGGAAATGTTATTTATTTAAATTCTTTGATTATCTTTTTTTATTTTTTTGGCCAAACCCACGTATAATATATTTAAAGCCATATAGTTTTAGTTTTTTTCGCATGAAGATTATTTTCTTTAATGTATATAGTAGAATAGTAGAAATAAGTCAAATAACTATACTGTAGAAGGCCTAAGAATGTATTAAAATAAATTTGCCTTTAAAAAAAACTATACTGTAAAAAGGCTAAGAATGTATGAGGGGCGTGAATAGTAGCGGTTGTAATTGGGCCACGTGGGCTGACAAGCTTTATTTCTTTTTGAGCCATTTCATACACGTGGGCTCACCACGCTGGGCTTAATCTTAATGTAGACAATAGAGTGATTTTATCAATAATTTTTAACGTAAATGGTTAAAATAAGGTATTATAAGATCACATAAAAACAGATGTAGGTTATGCGTTTAAATCTAACACCTGTGACAAAAATAAAAGGGTTTCAGGTGGATCAGGGAGTTTGTCATCTAATGTGAGTTTTTTTCTGATGGTTGTTTTAAGTTTCGTATTTGAGTAACGGAGATAATCAGATGTGCTAGTGATCCATCAGTGACCCAATTAACTGTTAAAGAAAAACATAGAGTGATTTTAATCTAAAAACAGGGTATGATTGGAATTTCAAATACATAATGTAATCAACGATGCATAACAAATAATATGTACCTAAATAACTTCTTATGTGACCCAATTTTTCATTTAAACAACGTATGATTATTTTTAATTGACTTTATCAATTCTGAAATTCATATGTAGGCACGAATACATACTTATTAAACCAACTTAATCTTACATTAGTTATACGTTAATTACTAAAGTCGGTACCACATGCCACCAATAAAAAACTTTAAAAGTTAAGTTTAATTTTATTACTTGAGGTTTGTTAAAAATAACTATTTTCAATTTTACTATTTGAGGCTTGTTAATAACTTTAATCTCTCTTTCAAGACTATTATTGTAGGCAACTTGGTCCATTGGTAAAGGTTGGTGTTGTGCAAAATGCAAGTTAATCTAGATCAAAACACAACGCAAAATGTAAACCAAACCTCAAAGTTTTAACCGGCCAAACTAACCAAATTTCTTTGGTTCGGTCCGGTTATGAGAACCCCTAATTTTGTAATTTTACAAAAAAAGCTAGATATCAATGAAGTCTAAAACGTTGTATACTATGAAAAAAGCAGATCCATGAATAGTACCGGGGGTATTCCCGTCATTTCACGCGCCTCCCTATCTAACCCTCCGCATTCTTTAGAGAGAGAGAGAGAGGGAGATGGACGGTTGAGGGATGTGCTGTGCTCTACCGGCCGACGGTGCTCCACCGCCGTAGCACCACCACCGAACAGTGTCGTGGGGTGTTTCCGTCTATTTTGGGTGTCTCTCTCTTTAACCGTATGCGTTGTTTAGAGAGAGAAAGGGAGACGGGATGTTGAAGGAGATGGTCAGTTCTGCCGGCCGCAGCCGCGCAACCGCCGTACCACAATCACCACCTCCGGTTTCGTTTTTCCGCCCATGTGACTTCAAATAGGAAGATTTGGGGCCAAACCTTGGGGAATGGTTCACTGTGGTAGGAGTCACCGTCACTAGCGACGCCGGCACCGTCACTGCCACCACCGTTGCAGGTCAACACCGCCATCGTTGTGCCGACACCGCTAGGCCGCAGCCGTTGCAACAAAGTTGTGAGCCCTCGCTGCTGCAACAACCGCAACCGGTTCGCGTCGCCGCCGCCGCCGCCGACGAGGCCCCAAAGGCCTAGCCATCACAGCGGTGGCTTTGCACTCCGCTAAGGTGCCCCTTTTTCAATATACAACATGCAACAACCCTTTCTTGATTATTGTTTGTCTTGATGGTTGGGTTTTTGATGTAATCGTCTTTCGGATTAAATACGGGTCTCGTGGGGCTACGGGCTACCGCGACGGAAATCGAGGGAGGGGGGGTCTACGATGGTGGTTGTCTTGATGGTGGTGATGTTGATGTTGCCGCTGTAACGGCAGTGGTGTAGATGGCGGTGGTGTAGATGGCGGTGGTGTACATGGAGGTGGTCCGACCTCCTTTTTTGCTCCTGATGTTTAAAAAAACCGATGGATGTTGGGTTTTGCTTTGGTCGTTTGTTTGATGCAATTTACCCTTGGTTCCATGTTGCCTTCGATGCGTATTTCTAATGGGCTGTGATGAGTTTATGGGTCCGAATAAGAATTGATTGACGGTATTTATTAGTGGTCGGAGGGTTGAAGGATGGCAGGTTGTTACCTGCAACCCGCTCTCTAGCCATGGTGTATTCACAGCCGTGCCCACTCTGAGCCCAACATTAGAATGAAAGCAACATCTTCGAATTCCACCGCGAAACGCGTGTTAAAAAACAACCTAATGCGCATCTGTGGAAAAGTCGGAAACTAAATTTGCGCGTGCTGGTCACACACTAGTTATCATATATATAGGGCCAAACATTTTATTTAAAACATTATCATATATATAGGGCCTAGGGCTGTTCAAATTGCTCGACGCTCGAAACTCGTTCGAAAAAAGCTCGAAAAGTTGCTCGTTCGATTTTGGCTCGGTTGTAAACGAGCCGAGCTGCTCGGTTCGGTTTGTAAACAAACCGAGCACGAGCAAAGGTAAGCTCGCTCGGTTTCGCTCGAATTATTTATAAATATAACTTTTATATAATATATCTTTGTAATATGCTAGTTTGTTTATTTAGAGTTTAGGATATTACTATATTAGCTATTTACTACTTTACTCTTACTTCCTTTTAACTTTTTTAAACATTATTTTTTGGATTTTTGTATACTCGTTTAAACATTGCATCAAAGTGGGTATAGTGGACGTGAAAATGTCTACAACGGAGGTTGTGAACGTGAGCTTTACCGTCATTTATTAAAGCTCAAGTTAAAACTTAAACTTATTTAGTATGTTTTCTTTTGCTACATTGTTAAGTTTGAGTTGAAACTTGAAACTTTTGAATGCATTATTAGTTTTGTACTAGATTGCAATATGAAACCGAGCCAAACCGAGCAAAACCGAGCGCTCGGTTATAAACCGAACCGAGTTCGAGCAAGCATTTTTCGCTCGATTTCTTAAATTCGAACCGAACCGAGCGGCTCGGTTTGTAAACGAACCGAGTTCGAGCGAGCCTTCGTTCGGTTCGGTTCGTTTCGTGAACAGCCCTAATAGGGCCAAACACTTTATTAGAAGATTAATTAATTTTTATGTATAAGGCCATCTCACTTTTATAAAATTTGTTATTACTGTCTTGCAATGTATTATTATTTTCAACAAACTAGTTTTCACTACATCAACATTGATGAAGTATGCAACACAAAATTTAACGAATTTTAGTTGTGAGATTACTTATTCCAACAAACATTGCCACCAAAGAAAGATTAGGAAAGGAGAATAATGAGAAAATCAAAATGTTCACATGTAACAAAAATAAGAGGTTGTTTGATAGCTTTTTAATGATCATTAAAATGCTACCTCTAAGAGTTCATAGCATCTTAGTGATTAAGATGTAACATTAATGCTGAATGATTAAAAATATCATTAAGATGTTACTTATTAACCATTCAGTATTAATGTTACCTCTTAACCATTAAGAGCCTATAACCATAAAAAACGTGACCTCTTGATAACCCATTAAAACGTTACCAAACAGCCACTAAGTCAATGAGCACTCATATCTAATCTAATAACGCAAAATCTCTATGTGACACATGTCTATTTTCTAGCATGTTTATGTTATCGCCACCTAGAATTGTCTATGTGTCACTACCATAATAAATTACAATTATGGTAAAAATCTTAACTTCAAAAAAGTTTTTTTAATAACTCTCATTAATACCATACTAATCAAGATAATTTCTTTATATAAATTAAAAATAGTTTAATGAAACTTAATTTTGTTAAAATATAATTTAATTTGTAGTTAAGCATTGTTAAAACTAAAATACTTTAAAAAGATATATAAAGATGTTTATGGATATTTATGAATAATAAAATCTTTTTTTATACTATTATTTATTACTTAAATATGTTTGTTATATATAATAATTTTATTGATATGTAATCTATAACATATGTTAGATTATACATATATATAATCTACTATATAACTTTTTATTTCAACCCGTGTAACACACTGGTATCTAACCTAGTATATATATATATATATATATATATATATATATATATATATATATATATATATATATATGTCATAACAAATTTAAATCAACTCTAAAATGAGTGATTAAAAAATCTAGTATTTTCCTTTTTCATGGGTAAATCATAGGCAACTACCAATTGAGCCATAAATTTTTATTTTCTTCCATTTAGTCTTTTGTTATTTGCATGAGTTATTCGTCAACAACTAAATGCAGATTACTCTTTTGGTGATGTGTTAGAGAACATTATCCATTCCGTTGGTGTTGGAAAATAGTTTAAGGTTTTAAATTAAGTTTTAGTGTTCTTATGTTCTTGTGTGTTCAATTAACCTAATAATTGAAAGGCTTTGGTTGTTAATCTATCAAAGGTTTTAGTGTTTCGATCCTAACAAGTGGTATTACAGCAAGTATTAATCAAATTGATTTAACAATTAATCAACGAATATACAAGTTAAACTACATCGGAGGCGTGTTCTCAACAAAGGGAAATTCATCTTAATGCCATGATGATGAACTTGAAGCCTATGAGGAACTGATTCGTGTGCCTAAGTGGGCAACAACTTCTTCTAAAGAACCTTGCGTAAAACCAAAATTCATATATGACATTGGAGGGAATACTGTCACAATTATTATTATTATTTTCTATTTCCTTTATTCATTTTTATGTCTAACACTCTTTTCTCTTTATTTTTGATTCTGAGTTGGGCTACACTATTCCTGCGTTTGATGGACTGTTGGTGCTGTTCTTGGGCTGCTGTTTGTTGTTGGGCTTTGCTAGCTGGGCCTTACGGTTGCTGATGCTGTGTTGGTGTCCACCTTTCAATAAGAAGGTTTTGGTTAGAGACTTGGAGCGTTTTCAGCACGCCATTCACACGCTCTCTAAGTTCTTTCGATTAGTGTTTCATTCGGTTGCTCTAATCTTTGTTATATCTCAAGTGTTTCAAGATTCTCATATTATTAATCTTGTGAGAGTCTTTTTGTTCTTGTTCTGGATTAGTTCTTGTTGAATTTGAGATCTGTGTTATTTGTTTTGAGTTGAGTTTCATAGTTTACACATTCAAACCATGTGACAGATACGATAGTTTTATTAGCTACATCGCCAAAGATCAAGTTGAATAAGGAAATGAAAAGAAACTCCAATATGAAATTGCTTCAGTCTAATATTAATCATTGGTGATGAATAATCGTAAAAACACCCGGTAGACTAAACAAGAATAAAGGAAAAATAATTCTATCATGTTTTTGTTATAGTTTTATAATGCTTGATAAATTAAATTAGATATAGAGTAGATTTTTTTTTATTTTTTACATAAATTTTTAAAAATAATTTTTGTTTATATATATATACAAACTAATTAATGATGATGATTAACTACGTCATAAAAAACTGACCACGCGTAATAACTCATAATATGTTTAGTGGGTGTAAGGGGGTGTTTGATTCTGGCTGACCCGACTGACCCGGCTGACAGTCAGCCGGTCAGCCTGTTTGATATGTTTAAAACGCGCGCTGACCGGGTCCACACCCGCTGACCCAGACCTGTATTTTTACACTTCTGACTGGGTCCACACCCGCCTGCACACCGTGACGCCCTCCTCCGCCGAACCGCCTGCACACCGCGACGCCCTCCTCCGCCGAACCCCCTGCACACCGCGACGCCCTCCTCCGCCAAACACCTCACCCGTCGCTTCTCCTCCCGCCGTCGCAAACCAGAGATTTGGTTTTTTTTATCATTCAACAGAGTCAGTCAGATGCTGAATCAAACAGCCAAATTTCAGTCAGATGCAGACTCAGTCAGAACTTCTGACCGGGTCAGCTTCTGACTCAGTCAGATCTTACTAAGTCAGCGATAATCAAACAGCCCCTAAGTGTGACCACACACTACCTACATGACACTTATGTGTATGCATATTTTACTCACAATTATTAACTCACAACACTTAGTTGCAGTTTATTTTTTAAATGTAAAATGTCTGCAATCTACGAATTAGATCTATAGACATCTGTAGAAAAATAGATAAACCAAACCTTTGCAGTCTGCAAAAATAAACTGTTTGTTTTTTAACTTCCGTGGATTGCTGAAATAAATAAAAATTTAAATAAACCGATTTTTTAAACTTAAAAGAGTTTTTCAATATTGAAATTTAAATAATAGTTATACAACACTAAAATAATATTCATAAAACTATAATAATATTTTTTGAATAATATATTACATAGTTTGCATTAATTGCTTAGCATTTCATCTCATAACAGATTCATATATTTCCGATCCGATACAATACCATGTGCTTCAACCTCGTCATCATCAACAGCAACATGCACATGACTATTTGTAACGACACATTGGGTTGATCGTATTATGTAAAGAACTCATCACTCAAACCTTTTTTCCTTATAAAATTATGTAGCGCGAAACATACAATGATAATATTCCTTTATGTAACCAAAGGAATGATGCCATCATCTTTAGTATAGGGAATCAGGCTTTCAAAACACCAAAAGCACGCTTAATAACGTTCAGAAGTTTTCCATGTGCATGGTTAAATTTTTATTTATTTGTCAAGCACGTCTCCGACAAAAATCTCCAAGCCAATACCTCACATTACGATATGGATCCACAAATCCTCGTATGTGTGCATACGTAGCATCACAAAGATAATATTAATCTATAAGGATATACAATTAGTTAGAATTAAAAACTAAGATAGAAATATATTACAAACCATAAGCATACCTGGATGTGAAAACGGGAATGGTGCATCTAGATCTGTTAAGGCCTCTCATAATATACTAAAATTATGTGCTATCATTTTCCAACCGGCCACAATGAACAAAAAATCATGTTGAAATCACAAATTGCTAATACATTTTGATAACAATCTCTTTTTCCCCTTCCTCTATACAAATCTTGTTTATTAGCATTGACAATAGCATGTATCAAAGTTCCATCTAGTGCATCAACCGCTCCATTAAAAATCTATCATAGCCTCTTGTTGTGTCCCGGGATGTTTCGATTCGGATTTAAAGAAGTTGGTACTATCATGGTGAATAGTATCATTCTATCCAAAACTTCATAAAAAATTTATGAATTGTTTGTTTTGAGTGTTGAAATCTACGCTTGATTACCACGTAACGTTGATTATGACCGATTATCATCAAAAACATAGTCTCACATTTATGTCCTATCATAAATCTAACGTGTATTTATGTCCCGTCATATCTGAATCATTGTCTCGCATTCGTTTCAAACCTCTCATCCAAAAAAAGTAGACATACAAGTACATAAGAATTATGAGAAGTAATTTCTTATTATAATCCATTATGATCCTATGTTAATAAACATAAACAACCAGTAAACATACAAAGTTTTCAACATAACTAAAAGCATATAATGTTTGCAACATAGCCAAATATAATATTTGCAACATAGCCAAAAAAACATATAATGTTTGCAACATAGCAAAAAAACATATATTGTTCTTCACTATAAGTCCTAAACTTTTAGTCGTCATCGCAATCCATCCTCTTAATACCTCGGGAATATCTTGCAATGTCATCCATGCCTCTCTCTCATGTCTTTTGGTCCGAGGACACTCCAAAAATATGAAAAATAGCTAAGAATAGCATATCTACCGGGTCTAACCTAACCAACTTTAAGTTATCAGAACATTCAAGAACTGTTGGCTCTTGTTTGCTTTTAATCAAATATGTAGAGCTTTTTGCATATCAAGTGTTAAATATTAGAAGTGATATATGTTGGTTTTGAGGTTTTTGCTCTTTTCATTGCATTATGCTTGGGCGTAGGCTCGGGCTCAGAAGTATGCTCAGTATTAGGTTCAAATGCCTGATGAGAAGTACGCTCAGAAGCATTATCTTCTGTCATGAATATCGATGTTTGTAATTGTAAGTGGTTTGTGACATGAAGATGATCCACCACTGATGTTGTTTGGGTTTAAATCCATTTCTATTAATCAACAAACAAGCAACAAACATTTGTTTCTTAATTTCAATTCATAAACATAGAATGAACACAAACTACAAAAAAAAAAACCTAGTGAACTAATGTAAAATTTAACTAAAATGAAAATAAATACGTTAAAGTTGTTGTCTCCTTTATATAAGAAGTTATAAAAAATTCTCTTTTATCATAAAATATTTTTCAAAATAAAAACATGTTCATTATTAAATGCAGGATAGAACCCGTGTCGGTTTCATCAAAGACATGCGTATTAAAAGAACCCACTATTACCAACTAAGTTATCACAAATATCAAGTCGGTGGTTTGCCATTGACACCTGCATTGATGTTTAATATATAGTAAATGTGTGTATGTAATAAAAATTTTAGTCAAAAAATGCATCATTATTTTTCAATATATAAACATTTGTTAAATACATTCTTTTTTACATATAAATTACATTTAATTTTAAGAATAAAAACATTTATATATGAAAATAGGGGGAATGCCCGCGCGTTGCCGCGGGTGTGACCGCTTTTATTCAATTAAAAAGATAAGCTACGGGCTTTGTTGAATTTCATAAAAATATCAATCAAAACTAATATTCACATATATTAAACATGAAAACTGGAAAACATTTATATGTATTTACATGCATAATGGGGTGTTGAACAAAACAATCCAGGTGGAAATAGAAAGATAATATATAATAACATCTTATAGTGGTTGTTGAAACTTTGAACAACCTACACAGACGCAAACTTTAGGTCCAAGCTTGCAAATATAAGCATCATAAACATACACAACAAATATTTGTGATGGATAGCTAGAGGTTAAAGAATGCTAAAATTTGCAATTTTTTTGGTTCTTATAATAATAGTCATAGCTACTATATCAAGCAAAACGATTTTGCTTACTGTAAGGGTCAACTCAAAGTCAATGTGATTGTATTAGTCATTAGTCATAAGAATAAATGGATAACTAAAACCTCGGAATCCAATTTGTACCTGCTATGTAAATTATCAATTAAAAGTGAATAGTCGAAACAAGTGGATAACTTTCAAAGTGAACTATGCTGACCTCAAATTCTCCAACCTGATCATTAAAATTCCCTTATGCTTCTTAGTTCCCACAATATCAATATATAAGATTTACATTAAAAAAAAAAAAAATCACACCTAGTGAGCCTCCAATGAGAGACGATCTCAGATGACCAACATGCAATTCGTTTGTAGTGTTGGGTGATGAAAAGTCAACCATTGCTCTTTTGACCAAAAGCTTTAATGCCCATGTGTCTATACATTAGCATCTTTTGGATGCTCTGCAGGAAAAAGATAATGATAACATAAAAGTAAGCAAAAAATCAGACTATAATGCATGTTTCAAAGAGTTAAAGAAAAACGCCTTAGCTATCATTGTTTTCATACGTTAACATTTATAAAGGCAATAGCAGCTACAGAGCATGATTCTATCATTTCTGCTGGAAGATTTCGCCACAGTAGCAGCCTTGAAACCATAATTGAACCCAATTAAACCATTCAATTTAATACATTCATTAAATTATCAAAAGTATAAAGTTAGAACACGGCCATCAAAAAAGCCATCAAAAGCACACATTATATCCATATCAACAGAATGATCAAAATAGGAGCATATTTTTTAATCCATATACAGTAGCATCCGTTTTGACCCATATACAAACTAACCCAAGAGCCATCTAGTTTCACATAAGCAACAGTAGCAGTCATGAAACCAAAATTGAGACCTAGTTAAACATTTAACTTATAGAAAGAATCTTTAACACACATGAATTATAACTTATGTGCATAAAACTAACAATTGAGCAATAACAAGAAGGCTTTATCTAAGAAATACAAATAAATCCCCAGCCACTAATTTTTTAAAAATAACAAAAGCACTCTGTCCAGAATCTAGATGCCTTCTAGGTTGACTGGTAGTGTCAAAGATAAAAGATTAATTATCAAGAACGATAGAATAATCCAATTATAGACATGAACCTAAGAAGGGTGTTTGACTATTTGGTAGCGCGTTTAAGGTAAATAATGATCATAATGAAGGTTTAAGTCGACGCTACTGTAATAAGCTCAAAAAAACATGATATTCTGCATGAGGACCTCTACCAAAGAAAAAAGTATTAAATACTCTCCAATTACTGAAAGTAACATCACAATAAATTTCCCATTACCTTTGTGTTTTCATGTTTCCTCTAGCAAAAAATAAACAAAAGAAAGTATTCTTCAAACTGAAAAGTAAGTGGTATGTCATTTCCCTACAAGCAGTGAATCAAGTTATAAGAAAGATCAATGTTACTTAAATATGATGTAAACTATAAAGAACACATTTTGGTATTCAAAATAACTAAGCCAGTCAAGTCAATGGATCAGATGTGAAAACAAGTGATTTGGAAACCAGATCAAGTTGGTAATTGAACTTTAAGCAAAATAACAACAAACAACTATGCAATAAAACACATATTTGAAAAGAATAAAAAATAAAATCCCAATGCAAGTTGGTTAAGTCATTCGGTTTAAGAAAATCTAGGTGTATCAAAATATGTATTCAGATGCCTGGACAACAAACATTTTGTTAAAGACCAAAATCAGAGTGAAACAGCATATGATCATGACATGAAATTAGAACCAAAAACAAGACATAAAGATGATTTAAATTTTATTAATACTGATTGGGTCAATGGAAAACCATCGAAAGAAAAACTTATATATGAACACATATGACTATAAGAAGCAAAATTAGCATACCAAAATTCAAAAACCTAAACTTAACAATCAAACCATGAAATTAAACACCCATTTTGCATAAATCAAACAGCTAGTAGTCTGATTAATAATGATCAAAATTCACCATTATTATTAGCAGCAATGTCAAATGTATCTATACTCCTACCTCTACAAATGTTCAAGAAGACAATGAACAATAAGAGTGTATAACAGATTGATGAAGAAATTACAAAATTAGCATACCCAATATTTACATTGCTTTGTTTCATACAAAGATTTTGTTATATGATTCAAAGAACACATACAGTGAGTGATACAAAATCCATCCAAGCTCTAATCACAAGCACACCAACAAGCGAAAGAAGTGATAGCAATCCTATAAACAGAAAGTTATATACAGTATAAGATATACCAAAATATGTATTGCACAAGGTGTTTTAACATAATTGCTCATAGTGTAAACAAATGCGATATATTTATCAAATTCGATTTCAAAAATCATATCCTCCATCCCACATAAGTCATAACAATTGACAGTTTCTTGGTATCACACTAAGAGTTACTCAATAACTTTGGATGTTAAACATTCTAATTCCACATTAAAAAAACTATATTTGACATTTGTTCGTATTAATTAAAGCAAATTTTCATTAACACATGAATTTTCTCAATTGTAAGCTTCCTTCAAATCTGTATAGTTTTGTTCTTGCCTTATCTGTTGGACACTTTCAAATGAGCCAGGAGTTGTTGAAAGTGCATCCTTTATGCATAAAAAACAAATCATCATATTCTAGAATCTATATTGTTATTGAAAATAATATGCATCTAGCAGTAATTATTATTTTACAAAACTAAAATTCTGATCAAGGGGAGTTTCGGGTCAATCTCACATGGCCCACTTTGAATCTATCTCTTAATGGCTTAAATGGACAAACACAAAACGGCATTACAATTCCATTAATAGCAACCTCTAATCAGCATAGTGCATTAGCACTTATTGTTTATTGATTTTGCAAGTTGCTATCATCATCTCTCAAACTAGGTGAAGAGAAAATGTAAATTTATTTTTACACGTTGTCAGTTTTGTTGCAGTAAATGATTAAGTGAATCCTAAATCTGATAATTAGAAGCAGACAAGACATTGCAACAACTTTAAGTGATTCATGAAATCAACAATTCATTAACCGGTTCATGGATCAATTTTTCAATTTAAAACGTAAAATTAGATCAAATAATTAAACTAACTCAATATAACACCAAAAGAAAGCTACTGCAATTTTATTGTTGATGGCACATTTACTTGCAAACAATTAAATAGCACAGACACATACAAGAAAAGGGACATTGAGATATGTATATATAGACTAAACACACTACACACACATACATGCAAAGCCACAAGAATCTGAAATAATGAAATCGAAGGAAACGAAATTAGATGAATACCTGAGTTTATCAGTTTCGACTGCAGTGGCATCGAAGGGGGTATTCGATGTGGCGTCGGCAGCTACATATACATGTGGAGTGGGGATTGGAAAGGGGCAGGGGGTTGATTCGACGTGTTAAAGCGCCATTCAACTGCCGATTGAAGGTAGACAGGCGCTCAACGGGAAGAGTGGCTGGAATGAAGTGGGGAGACGACGTGAAACGACGGAGACTTCAAGGGGCGCGTCTTACAAATTTCTTCAGTTCTTCTTCCATCTCTTTCATCGACTCTTGATTACCACACAAACTCTCCTCGTTCATTCAATTCTAGGTCATTAAATTTCAATCAGTGTGACTGTTGAAATCCATCGGGGGAAGGGTAAGGGATTGGACGATCGGAAACGGATTGCAGGTACCATCCTACCCATTGCTTATGTATTATATAATAGTAAAGATATATTTAGTATGATTATCATTAAAAAAATAATAATTCATAATAAAATGTTATATTCAGATAGTAAAGTTGTAATTTACAACAGCAAGTACACATATATTGCATGTTAATGTCCACTTCCTATGTAGTATAAATAATCGAATATTCATCTCATTATAATTCACATGTAAAAACATCTTTCAAGTTAATAAAATGTCTTCTGTCACAACCATATCAAAAATACTCAGTGATAGTGACACGAACTATGATGCCGGAATAATGTTTTTACCAAAGGAAGCTGTCAAAGATTATTTACTACCGATTATAAACAAGACAGATGTACGAAATAAAATCACTGAAGGGAGTAAAGAACTTGATGTTTGTTTTAGCGACGTCGCTGATGGACGTGTTTTTAATTTAAAGTTTACTTGGGATGGGACGTCATATGTTTTAAAAAAGTTCAACAAAATTGTGAGTGCTTATATCTTATACGCAAGAGATATGATTGAAATCTATCCTAAGGAATTTAATGATAAATTGTATATCACATTTAGAGTTGTGTATCAGCTTCGAAGTTTTCATACGTCTTCGACGGGATGAAGATGACTAACAACATCTAAGTCAACTATACTATGAGACAGAAATCAGGGATATGATAAATTGATAATAAGTATTTATTTAAACTATTAATATTTTTATTGATATAAGAAGTTCTTTCTAAAATAATTTCTTTGATATTTAAAAGTAGTCTCATCTTTAAATCAACCTCTTTATTTTTTGTTACTCTCTTCATTATATTGACAATATCTATTTTCAGATGGTAAAAACCAAGAAAAGTGATTCATATTTAAATAATAAATATACAACACTAAAATAATATTTATAAAACGATAATAATATTTTTTTGAATCATTTATTTCATAGTATGCATTAACTACTCAGCAATTTCATCTGGTAACATATCCATATATTTCCTATCCGATACAGTACCATGTGCTTCAACCTCGTCCTCATCAACATCAACATGCACATGACTGTTATGTAGCGACACATTGGGTTGATCGTATTATGTGAAGAACTCATCACTCAAACCTTCTTTTCTTATAAAATTATGTAGCGTGAAACATGCAATGGTAATGTTCCTTTGTGTAATCAACGGAAATGATAACATCCTCTTCAATATAAGGAATCTTGTTTTCAAGACACCAAAAGCACGCTCAATGACGTCCATAAGTTTTGCATGTGCATGGTTAAATTTTTTCTTATTTATTAATGCACGTCTCCGAAGAAAATTTCCAAGCCAATACCTCACATTACGATATGGAGCCATAAATCCTCGTATGTGTGCATACGCAGCATCACAAAGCTAATATTTATCTATAAAGATATACAATTAATTAGAACTAAAAACTAAGATAGAAATATTTAACAAACCACAAGCATACCTGGATGTGGAAACAGGAATGGTGCATCTGTATCCGTTAATGCCTCTTATAATATTCTAAAATCATGTGCTACCACTTTTCAGTCGGCCATAATGAACGTAAACATCATGTTGAAGTCACAAATTGCTAATACATTTTGATAATAATCTCCTTTTCCTCTTCCTTTATATAAATCTTGTTTATTAACAGGGACAATAACATGTATCAAAATTCCATCTAGTGCACCAACTGCTCCACTAAAAATCCGTCGTAGCCTCTTGTTATGTCCCGCAATGTTTGGATTCGGATTGAAAGAAGTTGGTACTATCATATCTTTGGCGAATAGCATCATGTTATCCAAAAATTCATAACAAAATTTATGAATTATTTATTTTAAGTGTTGAAATAGACGCTTGATTTTCACGTACTGGTTGATTACGACTGATTATCATAAAAAAATAATCTCGCATTTATGTCCCGTCAAAAATCTAACGTATATTTATTTCTCTTCATATCCAAATCCTTGTCTCGGATTCGTTTCAAACCTCTCATCCAAAAGAAGCGAACATAGAAGTACATAAGAATTACGAGGAGTATTTTCTTATTATAATCCATTATGATCCTATGTGAATAAAAAATAAACAACCATTAAACATAAACAACCATTAAATATAAACAATCATTAAACATAAACAACCCTTAAACATACAAAGTTTTTAACAAAACTAAAAGCATATAATGTTTGCAACATGGCCAAAAAACATATAAATATTTGCAACATAGCCACAAAGCATATCATGTTTGCAACATAGCAAAAAAACATATAATGTTTTTCACTACTTTATAAGTCCTACACTTTTAGCCGTCACCGCAATCCACCCTCTTAATACCTCGGGAATATCTGGCAATGTCATCCATGCCTCTCTCACGTCTTTCTATCTCAGGACACTTCAAAAATATGAAAAACAATTAAGAATAGAAGATTTACCAGGTCTAACCTAACCAATTTTAACTTATCAGAACATTCAAGAATTGTTGGCCCTTCTTTGCCTTTAATCAAATATTGTAGAGCCTTTTGCATATCAAGTGCTAAATCATTAGCAGTGATACATGTTGGTTTTGAGGTTTTTGTTTTTTTCTTTGGATTAGGCTTGGGCGCAGGATCAGCCTCAGAAGTATGCTCAATAGTAGGATCACCCTCTTAACTTTCTAATGATGTGGCACGCATACGTGTACAGGCCTCGCTTGCGTGACAGCTGACGTGGTTAATGCTTAGATTTGCAACAGTTAGCTTCCATTACGTAATCAACTAGTTCAAAGTAAGAAACGTGATCAACATCAATCTTTAATAGCTTCGAATCACCTCCAACGTACGATGGTGCACCCGGGTATACTTTAACGGTGCCACCATACCAAAGAATCACATCAATAGTTCCCATATGCTTGAATGAAAACAAGAACAACTAAAATCAAAGCTAAACAATACCTCTGATGGCAAAGATTAGGGCTTGAACCGACAGGAAGGGTTCTTCTAGTTAGAACGGGTGAAATAATACACAGCATTAACCACGTCAGCTGCCACACAAGCGAAGCCTGTACACATATGTGTGCCACATCATCAGAAAGTTAACGTCGTTAGGGTTATCACAGACGACGGGTGATACAAACACTGAAGTGTTTACTTGGGAGTTATATTCGCCAAAATGATACTTGGGGGTGGCAGCGGCCAATTCCCAATAGTTGGGAGTATTTAAATCCATTAAACCTAATTAAAACAAAAAAATGTGTTGTTAGTGGGGGTGGAAACGAGCCAAAGCTCGACTCGTTTTAACTTTACAAAGCTCAAACTCGGCTTACTTGTAATTTTATTTCTAAAATTCGGGCTCGAGTCGTTAGAAAATTTTCAAGCTTGATCTCCGTTCGGGCTCGATTTATCATTTAGTTATTAACCTTCTATTTTTTATTATTATCTTTATATTTATTTATAATCATACTTATTATGTATAATATAATATATACTATTTATTATTTTTATTATAATTTTATGTATAATATTATAATTTATATAATAGATATATTAAATAAGTAAAGTTTATATATAAACAAAAAACTCTTTTAAACTTGCAAACCGACTCGAGCTCGATATCTAAAGCTTAGACTCAAGCTCGTTTGGTAACGAACCATAATATAAGCTCGAGCTTAGGCTCGTGCTCATTTAAGCTCAGCTCCAATCGAGTTTTTTTCAAACTGATCTCAAATAACTTGCAAGTCAGTTTAACTCATTTACATCTCTAGTTGTAAGTGTGACACGTCTCATTTTTTGGTTGGTTGAAGAATTAAGTTATAAAAATATATGAGAATCTATAGAGCTCAAATAACATAAACGACTGAAGATAAAGGCTCAAAGAAAAAGCAAAATTAAAAGAGCGCTAGAGGTTGTATTATGTGCATAAGATGTGAGATAACAATATTTAGCATAACGCCTTGCTATTATTATTATATATCTATGTGATTTAAAACTTTAAAAAGGTACGAGAAAGCAAGCTGAACACATGGCAGGCTGTGATTGGACAAATTTAGCATTTAAAGACATCTAAACCTAAAGGATGGGGTTTTCTTTCCACATTATATTTTACGTTTCTCTAGAGTTTTTTCATCCGGTCTATTTTTTTAAAACCACTAGTATTAAGCTCTACACGTTGCATCACGTAAAAATCTCTCATATAGCATCAATGTCGCACCACCGCTAGCGACTATCAACACCGGAAAACTTGTAAATCAAAAGAAATAAAATTAGAAAAAATAAAAACAAACAAAATATATACGTAAAAACTTTAAACAATGCACGCTCGTTGTGGCATGGTTAATGTGCAAAAATTAGACCGAAATATAAAACACATCATGATCGTTAAATAGAAAAAAATAAAAGTAAAAACGTTAAACCATATAAGCATATTACGACATGTTAACTTGAAAATTTTAGAACAAAACGTAAAAACAAAAAAATTTTAAAAGATGAAAAGTATATGAAACAAAAGTTGAAAGTGAAAAAGTGTTAAAAATTAAATGTACAGGATAAAACTATTAGGATTAAAAGTATAAAAAAAAAAACAAAAAAAAAAACAAAAAACAAAAAAAAAAACAAAAAAACAAAAGTACTACCTATTAAACATGAGATACAACTAATAATACATAACCAAGTTGAAAATTAGTAATATAATAATTACCCACCATGTTGCAAGGATTATAATCTAGTTATTTTTAATTTAGGTTAAAAGTTGTTATTACATTATATATAAAATAATAATAAGAAGAAAAGAAATCAACCATAAAGATTAGGGTAAACACAAAAAAGCCTAATACATTAAGGGGTTGTATTTCAGGCTAAAGGAGCACATTGGTGGTTGAAACGCTAAACCGGTTCAGGTTAGTTCAGGTGGGAGTCGACGTAGTCAAAACCGGGTCAGAACCGGTTTGTTTTTCCCCGCCTAAACTTTAGCCTACATACATCATATGATCAACCACCCCAAATAAATTGAAAAATGTTTCTGCTAGCGACTCCATTGATCACATTGTTACTCTGCTTCTTAAGGAGTTCCTCTTGTGCACATGTGTCACCATCCTTGCAAACCAAATTGGTCAAACTCAAGTCAAAATCACAATCAATTTATCCTCTCAATAAGTAATACTTGTTATCTTTTATCTCTAACTACTCAAAGGATAAAATGAGATAAAACTACATTAAGGAACATAGATCAAAATTTGCCCAATTGACATAAAACCTCCTAAATCATTTTATTTAGAGATAGTGGTGCTACGGAAATAACATATTTTTCTTGCCCATTAAAGTCGTGATGTGTAAAAGATTTAACTAATAAAGATAAAGGTAAAAATGAAAAAAAAATAAGATAAAACCTCCTAAATCATTTTATTTAGAAATAGTGGTGCTATAGAAATAACAAATCATTGTTGCCCATTAAAGACGTGAAGTGTAATCACATGTGTAAGGATTTAACTAATAAAGATGAAAAAAAACTACATTAAAAGTGTTTCGAGTTTAGCCCAACCTGACCTGTTATGCCAGTACTAAATAATTACCCATTTTGAGTCGTTATCTAATCCCGCTTCATATTATCACCTCTACTCTTATTGCATCATTCAGAAAAGATTTGAAAAGATAAAGAATTCTCACAAGACTCGTATAGGCGCGAGCAAGTGATAAAACTGTTGGATATAGATCCAAGACAGCAATGGCAACATCCTCAGTCACCTGTGGAACCTGCAATAAGAAATTTAGCTCGAATAATTTTATTATTTAGAATTTTAAGTTAGGAGATCCACATAAACAATTCGAACTAGTTTCTCACCATTAACTGTTTCATGGGCTAAAAATTTATTTAATTTGGGCAATATTCTTAAAAGTTTATAGAATAAAATTTAAGAAACATGTATCCATAAATAATTTATTTATGTATCATACCTGCAAGAGTTGGGTAGCAAATACATCACTAACTGTCATCTTATCCAACTCTTGGCACCTTTCAATAAACTGATCAAAAGAAGGGCATATTGGTAAATCTTGATGTTTCGGCTCATTGCCAAGAAATTTGTAGTATTCTGTTATTGATTGAGTAAGATGACCGTATTTTCTTAGGGTGTCTCCTGTCCCACTTGTCCTCTGTACATCAAACCCCTCTAAAATTTCGGTTGTCAAACAACTACAATATTAACAAATCTTAGTGAATGCTAATAATCAGCAGTAAATATAAGAACATTCAAATAGATTTGTACTCACGCAGTTTTAATACTTTCAGCACTTTCACAAGCATTCGGATCACCTTCTACTAGGTATATAAACCTTTTGAGTCCAGATCTCTTGATGAAACCAAGAAACAAGATACTAATATTTCAGAAATTAGTAATTAAGTGCTTAGTTAAGTTAAAATATAAATTACAAACATGTTTATAAATTTTTTCCTAGTCAACTTGGGTTGGGTTAACCCAAAAAACTTGTCAAAAAGGTTCAATTTTATAATAAATAATTAGTTTGTCAAACCATAACTAAAAAGCTTATAAAAATTTTTATTAATGATCAGAAGTGGAATCAAGCCAATTACAAGTATATGGATAGAAAGAAACATCACCAGGATCCGCACTTTCTGTTCTCTGTACCGATTATCCCTAATTGAAGATCTCAAATCATCAACATTTTTTCTCTCAACAATAAAATCAAGAACATATTCACTACCAAGATGCTTATGGCGGGCTATCCAAATACCATCTCCAACAGGTAAGCGTCTCACCTGTGAATAACTAAACAAAATTAAAATTTAATAGCTTATGTTAGGTAGGACAGAGAGAGAACGGTATCCATAATTAGAGATGGCAATTTGGATGTCAAATGCATAGAACTAAAGATTACTAACAAGTTATAAGTTTTGTCCTAGTCAAATTCGGTTACTCATTAGAAAACAGGTATAATAGGATGGATCCATCAAACGAGTCAAAATAGCCTATGTTGTCGAAGGCGCTAGGCGCACTCAAGGCGCTTCGGCCTCGCCCGGAGCCTAGGCGCTAGGCGCAAAAAAAGCGATCGCCTAAGATAAAAAAAGCGCACATAGGAAAAAATATCTTAAAAACATATTATGCAATGGAAATCAATTCTATTCAACAAATATTATATAGGATATATTATATTATTATAATATTATAATATTATATTATTATAATATTATAATTAGCATTTAGTATTATATATATTAAGTATTTAAAACCATAATTAAATTCCTTAAAATCACATGAACTAACAATACAATTGCACCGTTCATAACAAATTAATCAAATGTAAAAAGCAAGATGAGATATAACAGTAGCATTATTAGTATCTTTTTAGATAACGCTTATCAGTCGGTGTGGTTAATTAAAAGAAATCGAAATAAAGTCAAACAAAGTCAGAAAAAATCAAAGAAATAATAATAAACAAATCGGAAATTGCAGAAATTGCGGCTGAACCGGAAAAAGCCACCGCCTTCTTCCAAGGGCTGAATATAAGGCGGTAACTTCCTTAGCTATTGGATTTTACTCCGATGAATGCGCCTTGACTATCACCAGGCGGTGAAGGCTCGCTGCGCTTTGAAACTGCGCCTAGGCGCTCGCCTTGACCGCTTTTAACAACACAAAAAATAGCTAAAAGTTCTTTTTAACCTTAAATCATTTTATTTGAAAATTAAATTATTATAAATATATAATTCTTGTAAAAAGTATTTATGTCAACCAACTTGGCCACAAACAATTTTACGCAAGTCTGTTCTAACCCCTCACCCAACGCATCTGACCCGCCCATTTTGCCCCCTCCAATCACAATGGATTCACGTTTACGTAATCTTTGTTGATACTATGATCCATCAATATACATTATAAGTTCAAGTTCACCTCTATTGGTATCTTAAAATGAAGTTGAACATGCTCAAGAAGTTTTCTAGACTTTGACCTGAAAATTACAAAGCACTATGTTAAAGCTTGTTCGTTTCATGATAGAAACTCCTCAATAATTAATGTTTTAATGACGCTGAAGACTGGATAATAATTAAATTGAAGACACTTACGCCTTGGTAAATTTCTCCCGATCATCCAGTATTAGAACCACTTCATATGTATCCTCAAATCGGTCTCCAAAATTCAAAGGTGGCATAGATAAAAGATTTGATTTAGCTTCTAGATCATTCCTACCACGCTTATGCACATTGTGATCCTATGACGCCATGCAAGTAAAAAAAAGAACAAAATAATTTCTAAATAATTTTATAGGGGATTACTAAATAGCAAAGAACTTCTCATTATAGCAAATTAGCAATTAGTAACCAGGTAATTTGAAATTGATAATGAGGCATCGGATCCAGTGGCGGAGCTTGAAATTTTTAGTAGGGGGGGCGGGGGCGAATTTAATTTTTTTTAGGGGGGGCGAATTCGATATTTATATAAAAATTTACACCATCGGACTAAAATTTAACACTGCTAGCGGAAAAAACAAGGGGGCCTGCGCCCCCCCCCCCCCCCCCCCCCCCCCCAATGTCCACTTGGATATTCTATATGTACTATTATTAAAAAGGCAATTATAAGCAATATTTTCTGTTTTAGTTCCACTAGCATAGGCAAAAAGGGAAAATAAATTAACTCTATTGGAAGTAGAACATATAATACAACTTACTTTTTATCACTATCAGGTTACCCATTGCAATAGTCAGTTCGTTTGCCATGCTATTATAATCAATAAAAATGAACGCACATTTTAGTTTTAAGGAAACTTGAAAGTATGTTGCTAACAAATAAAATAAAAATAAAAGTACATTCTTGCAAATAGCCTATAAACTTAAAACAAACTCGTTGCCAACAAATAGTGAAAATTATATCATGACAAAAGGGCTTCACACTCACAGTCGAAGAACAAGCTCTCAATGATGAACATGGAATTTCAGTTTCACGTCTAAAAGGGACGGTTTGACCTAGATATTAAAGGAGTTAAAAAGTCAATGATTCAAAGTTATGACGAGTTCTATTTTTTTATTTAATATTTGTACTAGTATAATATGCCAGTACCGTTTTTATGTGTGCAAGAACTTGATGTTGCATGATGTGTGACTTCTGGGACATTTTGGGAAGTCAAAGGTAAATTGTAAACTTCAGCTTCCCGAAGACGACATAAAACAGATAACCATAGTGAAGAAGCTTCCTCGTTTGGTGAATTTTCTGCCACCTCAGCAAATGCATGGATAACCTGTTCTCTAGAGTATCCCATGCGCACAAGCTGCAGATTTTAAAAACAGAAACCAATAAAACAATTATAAACACTAAAATATTTGTCCTGGACAGTATACCTTATCAAGAGTATCAGGAGGATATCGATCGATTTTTTTTGCCGTTTTGAAGAGACATGCTGAGGTGGCACATGCTGAATCAAGTTAGCATTAGAACACATTGATTCTATAGAGTTGTTTTGATCTAAATCCAAAGTTTTATCAATGGTAGCAAGGTTTACTGTAGAATCAACCAATCCAGATCTTGACAGACAGTCACGGACAGCTTCTTTTCCTTGCTCAGTCAGCATGTACCTGAAATAAAAAAATAAAATAAGTGGCAGGTGGCATGTTCAATTCAACTTATTATCCTTGACCCTGAGATTCCATAAGACCAGCAAAAGAAACAGGAAGATAACAATTTATCAAAGTAATTATGTGATTATGAGGGGGTGTTTGGATGTGTATGTTTCAAAGTGATTATGTGATTTTGAATAACTGTAATAAAAGAGCTATAGGAGATAGTGCCTGAATGTTTTGTTGTTTGCAGTTGTAATAATCAGATAATCAGTTGTTTAAATGTTTCACAACTTTAAAAAATTAATACATAACATTACCAAAAAAAATATTCTTGTGAAAATGAGATAAATTACAGGTTATTAGATTTTCCCCTTCGATGTTAAGTTTTGTTGCAATTAGTATGAACTCATCGTCCAACAATGTCAAATAATAAGACATGAGCTTCAAAACACTAACTTATGAAACTCTGAAATCACAAGGCTAAAATAACAAAAAAGTGACTCGAAGCAAACATATATCTTTGTATGAAACGGGAATTAAAAATATACTTTGCTGGGCAGCTAGATTTTACAACCAGCCCTTTATCTATCAACTTTTTCATGCAACTCCATCCACTATACCAATCCCTGCCTGAGCTAACTCCAAACTGGCCGGCTTTCCCCTTGCCTATTTCAGGCCTGTAAATACAAAAATAATAAAATAAATCACCATTTGCATAAGGTAAAAAAAAGGGCTAAAAAGGTAAATACATACATTATAGGAGAGCGAGACAGCCCACTTGCTTCAGCAGCATCAATTAGCTCTTGTTTTCGCATAAACTCAGTTCCATTAGCAGTTCCTCTAACAACAACCAAAAAATTCCATCAAAAATCATGTTGTTAGAAAACCAAAATCATATAGAAAAATAGAAGGAAAAACAATGCATCATATTTACCTGTAAAGGGTTATCAATAAAGCATAAGCCACAGAGTTCTTTTGAGGCATATATGGCTTGCTTCCCTTAATTCTCTCATCTACAAGTTTAAACAAATAAAAATTATATACAATGTAAAAATTCAGAAACTGCAAGGTAACTAAAGAACGTGCATAGAGGAGTACCCTTTTGTATCACCTCTTCATTCTCAGCAGCATCAATAAAGAAATCTTTCATAAGTTTCAAAATCCACTTTCCAACACCTCTGACACCATAAAAATGGAAGGCTTCAAAAGTGAAAACACAGTAGAAAACTCTAATTATTAATATCTATCAGCCTTTCAATTAATCAGATAGTAATTTGGAAATGCAACTTCTTCCAGGAAGTAGGCATCATCAAATTTAAGATCCACTTCTGGACTGAACATTCTGGGATACTAATTACATCATCGTATTACTAAATAAACGCGGGTGTCGGTGGTTAAAGAACTCCTTCTATGAAGAGTTTAAATTGGTAGCATTACCTACTAAAACTACATGTCGTTACAATCACCATTGCAGTACTGTGATAGGGTCAGACCTACTCAAGTTTCACTAATATGTTTACGAATGTTAAAGTATGAATATCATGGCACCTCGTGGTTCAATATCATAGGATGATATCGTTAATTTAAGAGTTGTTTTACTGATTCTTGTTCAATGGTGTTACCATATACCAGCCTCTGGTTCACAGCTCTGAATCGTATTGCCCTTAAACTTACACCAAATTTGCACAACTTTTAAACAATCAATCAAGCCAGTAAACACACATTTGTTCTAATCAAACTTCAAATCAACAACAAACAGATAAAAGAAACATAGATCGATGTAAGAAATCTATACTTGACATTCGAGAAGTCCTTGAGGGTTTTGATCTGCGATTTCGAACTGCAAACGTTAAAGCAAGCCTTCGATATCCTACCAGCGTTACTCTCCGAGATTCCTTTGGGCATATTCTCCATCTCCTTCAATTTCTTCAACATGAACTCTACAAGCTCCGCATTCTCAGGGCACGCTACTCTATCCATTGTTTGTTGATCGATTTAGGGTTTTGAAATTAGGGTTCTTGAAGCATGAATCTATGGCGGATTTGATAGAGATTTGAGTGGATTATGAGTGGGATATGATTGAATGTTTTATGTGAATTTGATTGCTCAGAAGGCGAAATGATCGTTTTGATTTTGGAGATGATGGAGATGAAGGTGAAGAATTACTCCCGCTTGTGAGTACCTTGTGTTTGAAATTATGATTTGAAGTTATGTGAATGTGTTAATTGCAATTGTTCCCCTTTGAGTTTTATAAGTTGTCATGATGTTATTTTTCGAGTTTGCTTCCGAATAGGATTGCAAATTATTATGTTATGAGCTCGAGCTTGACCTAAAAAGTTAGCATGCATGATTAGGATGATACAAACTTAAACCAAATCGTTATTTGTTGTGCTTGTTTAACATTTGAACTTTAACTTAAAAAATTTCAATTTTTAAATAAACTCAAACTACTTAGATAGAAACTCAAACTTAGTTTCATAATTGAAATTATAGTTGTTATAGGTGAAAGTCCCAAACATTATTCTAGACTTAATTTTTGGAAGGTCATAATATCCAACAAGTATCGTATCTTGAACTCTATTATAAATTATTACTTATAATTTGTTTTTTGTGCATGTAATTGTTACAAAAAAACATATTAATGATTGAGTCAATGCTTAAAACTCAAAAGGGAAGATGAAAAGTGGATGTTGCAAATGGTAGGATGAGTCCACAACGGTCATAAAGGTAATACGTTGAAGATCCCAAGAATATCGGGATCTCGCCAACAATATCAGAGAATTTATATTTTTATTTTAATTTATAATGAGATCTATCTGTTCAAATTAGGCATTGACACTTACACTCTTTCACTGTATCAGCTTACATACGCACTCACACTTGTAAACAGCAACCTTAACACATGTATTCGATCAAATTTGGCTCTCAAGTTATATTCATATTTCATTATCAATAAAATCAATAAGGTACTTGATGATTGTCAACTCCTGAGGTTTTTTTGCTGGCGATCTAGAAAAATTAATGGCTTTTCCGCATACATCGTCGTGTTTTTATTGTTTTATCATTTTTGTTTCATTAATATCCTGACTCATATTTCTTCATGTTGTACTTATTTTGCTTAATATTCCAAAGAGCACACTACATCACTTTACTAATTTGATCACTTAAATACTTCGGTAGTTTTTTTACCAAAACAATTTGACGCACACCGTGGGGAAAGTGATGCTTTTCACCATCAATTTTTTCCAAAAATTATTTTTTCTTCGCTTTTTCAAACTATTATTAGAAATAGCTTAACAACCCAATCACTTTATCTTCAATGACCTCTTCAATAAGGCATGCCCAAAATATTCTTTCCCACTACCGCACATCAATTCAATGATAGATGCAACAGTAAGTCATAAAATGCTAAACTTTTATGGATGCCTCTTTAAGATTTCAACAAATACAATGGAGCCATTGGATCAAGAAGGCAATGTTTTCATGACCCCTACATGTATTTATTGTTATATTGTTATGCCCTTTGGTCTTAAAAACTTGGTCTTAAAAATACTAGTGCAGCGTACCAAAAAATACTAGTGCAGCGTACCAAAGGTTAGTCAAACTCATACATTCCATTAGATCGCAAAGCAAGCATGCGTGAGAAGCTAAGTCAAACACCAGATACGTTTTTTTATCTATTGATCAAAATGTGCTTGAAATGGTGAATATCATTATGGCATAGGGTTGTTGAAATTACAAATGTGATATATGAAATAGGGATCAATTGTCTCTATTTAATTGATATTGAACTAGATATTTCTATGGTGATACTGCATATGATCAAATTCATATTGTAAGAACCGGCGCGAGAGACAATCTTGATGTAGCAAACAGTTTACTACATTGAACTGCTTGCAAAAGATTGCTCCGTTAGTAGATTTGTGTGATATTTAGAAGGTGTTATCGACAAAGTGATAGTTGAGAACATAGTTTTTGTTGTTTTTTCAACATAAAAATCTTAGTACATCATTGTCTTTGGTTCTTGCTAATCCTACTAGTTACATTCTCATCTAATTAGGAGAAATGTATTAGATATAATATAAGCACCCACTTATTGATGATCTATGATTTGATACTTGAGGAATCACCTTCTTTCAGTCTATCAACTAATTTACTCTATTTTTGTTTATTAGAATTTGTGAATTTTCATGGTCATGGACAAAAGTTTTGTAACTGTAATGCTTCATTGATAAAAAAACAAAGAACTTGACTGTTAAAGTTGTCTTTACAAGGACACACATAGTTTCATCACTTTCTGTCACTTGTTTGTTTTGTTTGCCATTATATAAACTTGCTCCTAGCATCTCTACTACTCAATAATTAAGTATGTGTCACAAATATGGTGTGGGTTGGGTAAGAAGTGACTTAAGAAGATGTATACACAATTACATACCCTTTTTCTTTTCTTTGTTTTGTAATGTCTTTATATAAGTAACTAATTGAATACACGATTGTCAAACTTATATTGTTACATTAATATATAAGTTTAAGTTTATAAAAAAACTAATGATATAGGAGCTTGTATGTCTGAAACATACACTTTGGTCATGTTGGTTGCACTTGGCATGGGTGACCTATCTAGGGGGCTGAAGACAATGCTTGAGCCACAGGCCTTGACGTCGGTTGCTGGTTTCAGTCGGGTGGCGGGGTTGCTAGGAAGTATTGAGAATTGAGACATTTGATATGCTTAAAATTATACACATTAATAATGCATTTTGCCCCCCGTTTTGAATGCTTTTTGTTACAAATTCATTTGGAGCGACATCTAATCGGGTTTTATATGAATTTTGTAGATTGGGATGGTGACTTGATGAATTTGATGAAAAACTCAAGAAATAAGTAAAATTTGGCTACTGACATGGACATGTCGCATTCTAACATGGCCATATCAGTTTCAATTCAAGCTTTACATGTCTGACGTGCGACATGGCCATGTCATTTTACGACATGGCTATGTTTCGGCGCAGATCTCACTTTTTAAACCTAAATTAAGCCTCATTTCATACATACAACTTTGGGGGTTAAAAACCCTAGTTCTCTCCAGCCCCCAAAACCATTTTAAGCATCTATTGAAGGAAAAGAAGTTAAGATTGAAGATCCAAAGAAGAATCTAACAACATACAACCCATCTAGCTTGATTTGGTTTGATAATCTCTTCATCTTACCATGTATCTCTTTGATTATTCAAGTTTCTTGGGGTTTTTGTAGTTAGCATGAGCTAAAACTCTTGATTCACTTAGATTAGATGAATCCTAGCAAACTTTGATGATGTACATGTGATTTTTATGATGATTATGTTGATGACTTTAACATGGTCTTGAGTCTCCTTCAATGATTATGTGTGTTTGTTTGACTTGATTATATGTTGAATCTCGTGGGTATCTTGACCATATCGTGTTGGAAAACCATATGTGTTAGGGTATTTATTCATGAATATGTATATGTATGTATGTGTATTTATGGCATTTGACTAGGAATGGTGGATGGGTATTGGAACATGTATGATTGTTATTCAAATGTGCATCCTTGTGTATATGCTTGGAAAGGCCATTACATTTGTTGTGAATTACTCATGTCATTGTGTATGTGTGATTATGGTTTACTAGCGTAAATTTGTAGTTCATATATTCGTGGTATGATATTCACAAGTTGGATGACTTCATGATTTTGTTTACATTACGTGATTCGAGGTGGTTTGTATGTGTTTATCGTATTAGCTTTCCAAAGAATTATGAGACTAAATAACCTTGACAGGAGTTTAGTCCACATTTATATTCAACATAATTGTATAATTGGTTCTTCATGGAATAACTTTAGGTGGTTACTATGTTAACATCGTTTTAAGTTTCCAAAAAGTCATATGATTAGGTAGTCTTAACGGGAGTCTAGTCTATTTTCGTGTTACACGTGTATAGAATGATCTCATCATGAATTTGTGTATGTTATCATTGTTTGGCTAGGTGGAGTCAATCTAAGTTAATATTCCCTTTGCTTGATTATCTTTCTTGATTTCTATCCATATTTATCTATTTATGTTTATTTTAATTTAAAATAAAAAAAATACCAAATCATCTATCTTTTCCGGCTAAATAATAACAAAGGTTTACTATTAGTAGCTACCGTGTCCTTGGATCGATACTTGGTTCTTGCCTAAACTATGCTACATATACGATAGGTACACTTGCCTTTTTGTTGTGTGGTTTAATTTTAAGGTAAAAAATCATTTCTATAAATTTAAAACCAAGTGTTGTGAAAATCATAAAAAATATATATATATATCCACAAACATCAACATTCTTAACATAATAATTTGGTTACATGTTTATTCTTTAAAATATGAAAAAAATTGTTAGAATAGTATATTAAAGTTTCTAATATCTAAAATTTTGATTCTTGAATTTATACTCTACTTGCATATTCTTGTTTGTTGAAGTTTATTTTTTTAATTGAACTCAAGAAAATACTCTCTTTAGTAAGTTTTTAAAAAGGTTTATATTATTTGGCAGCCTCACATACCAAAAGCTTTGATGTTAAAAAAGTTTACCTTCAAACCCAACACTATATAGGAACATCATAGATTCTTGTGAGATTTAGCATTTTGCTTGTATCATACTCACCGATGAACATGACATCTGTGACACTACATAATCCCAAATCGGCCGTGGACAGGAGAGTTTCCTGATTCATAAGTAATGTCTAGTCTTTAATATCATCAACGTGTTTTGGGCGTATTGGCTGTGGATAAGAGAAGAACTCCACAGTTAAACTGGCTCAGGTGATAGCAATCAAGAGATGGGTAACCTCTCTGGGAAGTTTTCACCGGGACAACCAAACGCAAATCTGTGAGCTCCTCGTGAGCGAAGCAGATAATATTGGTGGTACGAGAAGCCGGGTGTTACAACATCATTACCATACATGATGTAAGTGAGAGTCGAACCACCAATTTGGAGGGGCACACTTTCAAATATTTGGTTGTCCTTTACGGCCTGCATAATAACATTGATTCCTTCCATGGCGATAATGAAAAGAAAAAGGGATAACGATGTGCCACTGCGCCACAACACAGCCACTACCCCCCTCCATGCCACATTTTTAACGTTTCATGACACACCCACTTCGGACATTTGGTCCCTTTGTAACTGTTGCAATCTAGCTGTTTCCCTCCTCAATGGCTACTTTTAAAAAAAATCTCAAACACTATAAATACAAAACATTTACCATAAACTCTATACGCCAATCTTAAACATCTCTTCTACTCATTTCTATATTATACACTATGAAATCAACAAAAAATCCATAAAATCCTGAGCCCAAACCACAAAGCGATGAGGGAGAAAGAAATGAAACAAAAAAAGGGGAACAAGAAGCGCTTTGTATGAAAGTAACTGAATAAAAATTGGCCTTCCTAGAATTATAATGAGAGACGTTGCTTCGCGAAACGCTAGACCGATGCATGAAGATTTTCCTTAAACCGCGTGATTATGTTTTCGAGCCAATGTTGAAAAACATCCTAGAAGACAAATTGTCCGGCTACGTGCTTAGGAGTATGATTTATAGATTTTTAGTTTTAGTATTTTTTATTTTTAATGTTTTTATTTTCATGTAGTTATTAATTTTAGTTTGTAATTATTAAAATTGTATGAAGTTATTTATAAAAAAAATTATTGTGACATGTTATGGCATTAATGTCCCCTCAAAATTTGAAGCTGTCTTGTAATATGATATGATGTAAGATAACAAAATATAATTGATATATATGATATGGTATTATGTGTGGAGTTTTTTCTCAAATAGTGTAGTTGAAAATTTTATTTACTAAAATGTTATACTTTAAAAAATATTTACCAAAATAATGTAATTTGAAAATATATTGTATCTCACTTCTAGGGGTGCAAACGAGCTAAGTCGAGCCCGAGCTCGTATGGGCTCGAGCTCGTCTCGTGAAGACTTAGGAGAGCTGGAGCTGGAGCTTGAGCTTGGCTCGACAAATACTTTTTCAAGCTCGAGCTCGGCTCGACAAATACTTTTTCGAGCTCGAGCTCGGCTTGGGGCTCGGCTCGTTTATTTAATTAAATATTTTTAATATTTTTATATTTAATTTTGATATATATATTTATACTTATAATTTATATAGAACATTATTCATATTATTTAATTGTTTTTTATCATAACTTTATATATAACAGATATTATTTATATAGTATATTAAATAAATAAATAAAAATATATAAATAAGCCGGCTCGAGCTCGATAAAGCTAGCTGCGTTTTGAGCTTTTTATCGATCCGATTTCGAGTAGCTCACGAGCGGCTCGGCTCGTTTGCACCCCTACTCACTTCTATTCTCATTTGCAACTTAAAAAAGTTTTTTATAATATTTTTCTTAACCATTTAAGGATAATATCTTTAAAATTTTTAAAATATTTTTTAAGTGGAACCTTTTTTATAGTTTTCTAGAAATATATTTTTTAATTTCTTTCAAAAATGTTTTTTTATAGTTTTCTAGAAATATTATTTTTATTTCTTTCACAAATGCTTTACAAGAATGACTTTTTTAAATGTTAGGTCCTTGTATTAATATGTTTTTTCTTTCATTAACTTCTATAAAATTAAAATGGTATCTACGTTTTTAAATAATTAAAAAACTTTTTTAAAAAAGTTAAAGTAATCTTCCTAAACTAATTATATCCATTTTAAAAACCTTCTATAAAATATCACAATAATATTTATTAACTTTTCTAAAACCTTTTTTTTCTTTAACTTTTGAAAACATTTTCTTTATTAATTTATCTTTTTTCCTTGGTTAGAAAAATATTTTGTAACATTTTAAAGAAAGAACATACTTAAACACATCTTTAAAACTGTTTCTAACACTTTAAAACATATTTCTAAAACACATCCCGTCGTGATTACTAGTAAAAAAGTTACTCTTACAAAATAGAGCATCGGATGTTTATTAGTTGCTTCCTTCTTTAAATTTTGGAAGTTCAAATCTTAGTTAAACAAATCTAACTTAAGCAGATTATATAAAGGGACCGGTTAAATAGACACCCCATTATTTTAAATCAACACCCCAAAATTTCTATACATGTCGTATAGCCGCATACGCGTCATATAGGGGGGGTCGTATAAGGCTATATGTGTCGTATAGGGCTATATGTGTCGTATAGCCATCTGACAGCCCCCTGAATTTTTCCTCGTAATCAGTGTCAAAATTCGCTATACGCGTCGTATAGCCCTATATGTGTCGTATAGGGGGGGTCGTATAGGGCTATATGGGGCGTATAGCTATCTGACAACCCCTCTGAATTTTCCTCGTTTTTAGTGTATTCGATCTTATATGCCGCGTATGGATCCATACGCGACGTATAGAAGGGTGTCGATTTATCTGGGTGGGTGTCTTTATATTAGGACCCTATATAAATTTAAAAGCAAATAACGAAACATTAAAAAAGTAATTAATGTTTCTAATGTTTTGAATTATGGAAAGACAAAAGCGTGGAGCAAATCCCAATGCAAATTTGGCGTATCAGTGTGACTAGAGGCAATTGTCTTTTACTCTTTTAGTGCATTGCACTTGTACTTTTCATCGATAAAAAAATTAATTTATGCGCATGTCCCACGAACGTTTTATTATTTATATTGATACTAAAAATAAAAAGAGTAATATATTTATAATAAACCTTCTTATTAATCCTTTAATGTATACCAATTATTATACGTGTAAATAATTCAATCTCTTATGCTTCTATACATAAGTGTTCTCTTATATAATATATATTTTTAGTAATTTGTAAATTATATTTTTTTTTTCAAGTTATAGCAATTTTAAAATTACTATAGTTGGTGAATATATATAGACGATAAAATAAATAACGTGAGTATGATATTGTTATACCTTTTAATTTAAACAAATTATGATGTGTTTCTATTTGTATCACGCGTGCATCTCCCTAGTTTATAATAACTATAGTCTCCTTTGTAACATATATACATTTTTTTATCTCCAAAAAGATATATGTATTTATGCTAAAAATCTAAAAAATATTTAAATCTCAATAACAAACTAATATAATAAGGGGGAAGTATAATTAATCAAAGTCAAACACAATCAAGAGGATATTTGTCTTGGATTTAATTGTTATTTATAAGGGACATAGCATACGAGACATGAACTGTAGTGTCTATTATGATTGAGTTATGCCATATTTGTTAATGGCATTTGACATTATAAGCACATGCTATTATCTTGACTTTGTTGATGATTAGAACCTAACTCTGATTTTATCAAAGTCAAAAGTACGTTTGTAGACTCGGACTCACGAGGAAAAAACATTAGACAGAATAACATGGTACTTGTATGAGCGATGAAACTATACATCGATCATGCATATAAAAGAGTTAACATTATCTGAAATAATTTGACATATGTTACTACGCCCATTTGCCATTTAACAAACAAAAATAACTAGTAAAAAACTCATCTGAATAATAAGATAAAAACCATCACTAAACACAATAAATTATATAAGGGTAGAGTTCTAGTAAAAAAATTAGAACATGGAGCTTTAAACTTATGTTTAGTCAAGTCCTTAACAGACGTTAAAAGAGGTGAGTGGATTTATTTTTTCACAATTTTAATAATCTTTAACTAAAATAGGCTTTAACCATTACACTTATTTTAAAAAGGTTTTGATAAATTCATATATGGCTACCTTACATTTTAACTAAATAAACCGTTACTATATAATCTTATATCACTTCAAATATTCATTTACTAATTTATGTTTCTTGAAGATGCCAATATAAACTTCGGAGTATAATATCATTAATTTAGTCAACTTTTCGGTGGATCTTGAAAATACTTAAATCTTGAAGAAACGGCATGAAATGACATTTTAATAGCTTTATGTTAACTATTAATTATAGTGATATTGTTTTATCACACATATTGTCTGTAAATGTCAACATGTTAGCAAACACCCATATGCACAAATATATTTTAAAACATACATTTTTTACAGTGATGTTTATTCCAACTGTGATATTTGTAGTTTTCTACATGGATTACAGAAAGTAACAAAAGTTATACCCGAAAATGTATGATAGTAAACAAACAAGTTAAATGCATACAATAATAAGTCAATAATGTACTTTAAGCCAATTATCTTTTAATATACATTTTTTATATAAAATAACAACATATTTTATTTTTATTTTTAATTCAAACGTTGTATCCTGGCAATTAGTAGAAAACTTGCAACATAATTTAATGGTAATCCATTATTCTTTTATTTTAGTTGTTGTTTTGCATCATATGTGATATTTACAACAATTAAAGTGGCATTGTCATGAATTAATAACTAGTCTCCCAAAACTCATATAAAGTTTGTATTGTACCTCTTTTATACCATATTTTAAGATTTATAAAATTATAATCACCATCATCATCATCATATTGTTTAATAAAAAGTAACAACTTTGAATAACATAAATCCTTATTTATTTACTTTAGATAGTAACAACCAAAAAATAGTTTCACTAATACAATACTTTAAACTAATACAAATTACAATATATATTAAAAAACAAGTTCACTGATACAGTGAAGTTTGCTTTTTAATACATTGGCCACAAATTATGCAAAATGAATTTAGAAGTTTGTGTTTTTATATAATGATCACACATTTTTATAAAATGTATTTAAAACCCAAATTCTAATTAGGATAAACAACAAAAGTTTTATATTTTTGCTTTTTGACACAAAAGTTTTTTTTTGTTTTTCAGTTCAAACATTAGAATTGGTATTCGATATTATCGGAACCGGTATTGGTATACGCTTTTGTGGTTTCCGATAAGCCGACCCAACAACGAAGAAAGTCACGGTAGCGTAAGACAAAGGAAAACAACCAAACTTCCGTACGCGTAACGGGTTGTGAAGTTTGTTTTTTTACCACAAACGTTTATTTTTTTTGTGTTTTTGACGTCAAACATTAGTATCGGTATTCGGAATAATCGAACTGGTATCAGTATACGCTTTTGTGGTTTCCGATGAGCCAACCCGACAACGAAGAAAGTCACGATCGCGTAAGACAGAGAAAAACAACCAAACTACCGCGCGCGTAGCACGGGTTAAAACACTAGTTTTATTCTAGTTGTCATCTTAGCCGGTACGGTTTCCAACAAGATGCTTCATTATAGGCGAATTTTTCTTCATATATTCCTGAAAATACTCCATCACCTTGTCATCCATTGTGTATTTTTGGTTCAAGTACTATTTCGTCTTTGAGATTTGTTTGTTCTACCGTCTCCTGATCGAGTCAGTTTTATTGTTATTATTATTATTCTTATTATTATCCATAGTGTTAATATAATTATTATAATTTATGTCAATGTTTATGTTTTTATTATTCTTTTACTACTATTATAATAATAAAATTTTAGTATTATGGAATGGTGATGTTCTCGACTTTATTATTTGTGAATCCAACACCATTGTAAATAAGACTATCTCAAAAGATTTGGAGGTGAAACTTCATAGTGAGCTAATGTTTTTTAACAACACAATGGGATGGTGGAAGCAAAATAATTATGGATTCAATATTATAATAATATACGTATATTACAAAATAAACTTCAATTAAACAATATACTTATTATATTATATTAACGTCTCGACTAGTAGGGAGGAACCAACAACTGCTAAAATACCTCCCAAGATTTCTAATAGTGGATAAACAGGTTGGTAAATTTGTCTAATGCATCACATGTTTATGTCTTGTAATTTGTTGAAACATCATATATGATATGAGGGTACTTGGAGTGGTTCCCACTCTTGCATATTGTCGTTTTCTCCTCACGTCAGCATACACAGGCGGTGAAACCCATTTTTCCCGGTGCCTAAGGGGTGGGGTGTCCTTACACCGCCTCCAATCTACTTAAGCTGATAAAAAGAGTTACATGAAAGTATGATTATTACGTGAGTTATAGTTGTGCATTACATTGATTTGTAATAAAATGATGAACAATAGTAATACACAAGTATAAAGTTGATAGACGAGTGAAAGATCAATACATCGATGATTTTGGCATCTTGTAATACTTAACTATTCATAGTAATACTATTGGAAATTAATCTTAATAAAGCTTAGCATTTGCATCAAGATCAAATTTTCCCTCAGAAAAATATCTCTTTTCATGTCTTCTGAAAATGTAGTTGGGAAATGTAATTATTTTATTTGGAAACCCACATGATACGATTTTTTTATGCAAGAATTTTTCAACCGAAAATGACTTATTTGGATAGAGGTGGAAAATTGATGGTTATCACGAGTTAAAACAAGCAACTGTTTTATTACATGTCATCTATATATGGTTAATTTGTAAGATATTCTTTTTGAATGCATACAAACATTTAAATAATATATAAAAATTTAAATATTAATTTAATAAAACATTTTGTTGTCATATGTAGCTACTGTTAGCCTTCTTTGAATTAAATTATTTATTAATACATTTTCACATTAAATATTGTAATTAATAATACACACTTCAAATTGAGTGTTTGGATATGAGAGGTGCATGCATATATTGCATTAAATAAACAACAAATTCCTCATGCCTCTTCGTTATTAAATACACATACCAAAGCCTCACCACCCCCATTTCTCTCCACCTCTCTCTATCCTTCTCTCTTTCCTGTGATCACCATTAATACCATTTCAACAAATAGAATCAACAACCATACACAACCCCTTTCTAACCATTAGCCCTCAACAACATGAAGCTAATTCCTTCATCCCTATTGTCATTCAACAAAAAGAAAGAAACATGGCTATGGCCTTCTTGTAAGAACCCTAAAACACTATCGTTTCGAGCCGGTTCTAACAATATGATGTTCAAAACGGTCAATTCTGTGTTTTTTCGACCCCAAGTACGCCTTACAGGCTGAAGCAGAAGCAGATGTGACAACACCTGACTCCTGCTTCACCAACTCCTCAGAATCTGCTAGTTTATCAACAGAGTCTGAGGAGTACTTGAACACCAATGAGTACTCCTCAGTGGAGACTATTGTTCGTGGGGCCAAGTCAGAAAGATTGTTTTTTGAACTTGGCCCCACTACCAGTTCAATTCTTGAGGGGAACAAGCAAAGCATGGATTTGGAGATTGCTGGTGGTGGTGGAGGCGGCGGCGACGATGGTGGAGATGTTGGTGTCCCATATAAGAAAGCGTGGCGATCGCGATTGAATCGAATGATCCACAAGGGGATTTCAAGAAATCAATGGAGGAGATGGTGGAGACTCATGGGTTGAAAGATTGGGAGAGTTTGGAGGAGTTGTTAAGGTGGTATTTAAGAGTGAATGGGGAGAACCACCATGAGTTTATTGTTGGGGCCTTTGTTGATTTGCTTGCCGGAGTCTCCGGCGGTAGCGGTGGTGCCGCCACTGGCACCACCACCACCGGCGCTACTTCTTCTGATCAATCTACAGCTTCTTTCACTTCTGTTGCTTCTACATTCACTTCTCCTGTTTGTTCTCCTTTGTCCAAAGGTGGTGGTGAGAAGGAGATCGAGGAAGAAAAACTGAAGAAAAAAACGTTAATTTATTATTAATTTTTTTACTTATTAATTACTAGTTTCAAGGTTTTTAATAATTATAGAATTAAATGATACAATATTGTACTTGTACATATCTATCAATATTAATAAATAAGTTTTTTGGTAACACATGGCATAATTATAAAGCTTCTAAAGCTTATTTTTCCGCTTCTCTCTCCTAATTAATAATACATTATTACTAATAATTTTTTTAATTTATTTAAGATTAAAAACATTATTTATAAATTAAAAAAAAAATCATTTTATAAATGTAATATGTAATTTCTAAATAAACATTTTTTATAAAATAAGAAATTTTACTAAAATATTAAAATTTTTAAGTATATGAAATATTTTAAAACTTGTGTCTTTAAAAAATAAATTTTTTATGAAACAAAAATGATTAAATTCAAACTTTTTATAAGAAAAATTTTAAAAATAGCATTTTTAAAAGCATTTTTTTTGAAACAAAAAAACTTTCAAAAATTAAAATAAAAATTTTAAAAATGATATCGTTGTTTTATTATTTAAAATCATTACTCGTACATAATTTTAATAATATCATATCTCAAGATATTGTTTTATAATTCATAAATTTTTGTTACTAACTATTTAATATTTATTTATACAAACCGTGTAATACACGGGATACTAACCTAGTAAATTATAAAAAAAATGAATTCTGATTAGATCCTCGTTTTTGGGGTCGTTACAGGATATGAATGGTGAGTGGTTTGTATTTATTTTTTTCTACTAGCTATTAATGTTAATTAAATTGTTATTCAATTTTTAACTTTCGGAAACCGTAATGTGAAATTTACGGGACCTCATCAATACATTCTTAACTTATAACATTAAGTAAAACTAATTTTGTGTTAGACATGTGATATTTAAAAATATAAAAAATAAAAAAAAACTAGTAAAAACTGATTTGAACTACGAGCTCTAATAATTAGCTCAAGCTCTTATGGCACCTCCTTGAATTATTTAGGATTTTTTTCCTTTAAAAACTATAACTTTGATCATTATAATTTTTAACAGTAAACCTACCCACATTCTAAGTCTCAATTGAAAAAGACAAAATACACACTTTCATTGAAGCAAGCGTCTTTTGATAAATTTTATAATATTCATATAAAATTAGGAAAAAGACACGACATATTTTAAAACAATAAATTTGTTGGTTATTTTAACCTATTATACAAGTCGTCTCTTTCTCTACCTGATTTTTATTAGAATGTTTAGGCAAACATTTTTAGTTAACAATTTTTTATTTTGTTACGTGACACTTTAAATATAAACATGTTTATAAAGTAGATGTCCATCAAACATATAAAGTAGATGTCCATCAAACATTAGATTAGTACTGAAACATAATGTTTTGTATTTTTGTTTTTATTTACATTCATTTATAAATAGCATTTACCGTTATAAATTAATATGTTTGACTTGCTAGATAATTTAAAGCGTACTTATGCATGCATTAAATCGATCAGTATTAAATGTTAACATTAAGATTTACAAAAATGAAGCAAACGATTATAGATTCAACCAATATCACCAACTCTTTTTTGCCATCAGACATAGTTTTCTCCAAAATGTTGTTATAATATTATTTACCAAAAGGCATAGATTGAAAATTATTTATTTAAATGATGTTTTAATTGAAAATCAAGGAAACTTCCACTACTAAGTTTTTCTTTCCTGTTGTTATTTAATAATTTTATTATATTAAGTATTGATGTTTTAATAATTTTTTACTAGTTTTAATATATTAAAGTAGTTTTAGTCGACACATGTATTAAACGTGTTAATACATAAAATATTAAATAGAATAAAAATTTATTATAACACGATCTTTTAATATACGATATGATTGAAATCTTTCTTATTATATATAGAATGAAAATTTTATTTCAAAACAAGTGTTAAAAAAATATTCTTTTTAAAAACTTTCTTATTATAAATCCTAATTATAACTTTATGTCGTTTATAAAAATTTTACTTTTTAAGAAATCAATTTTAAAAGATTTCATATTTTAAAATTTTTTTGTTGTTTAAGAAAAAAGTTTTGTTTTATAAAAATTTGTTTTTTTAGAAATAATATTAATAAAAATATCTATTTTTTATTAAAAACTATTTTAATCTAAAAATACAGTTATATAATATTATTAGTAATTAATATGATTATTTAAAAATAGAGAGAAGCAGAAAATTTGATGAGAATAATTATGATGTTAACATGTGCCCACCTTAGTTATTCTTTTATTATATTAGCAAGATAAGATAAATTAGATAAGATACTCATAATATATAGGTTTAATTCTTTATCTTTTCTTCATCATAAATTAAAATAAAACTATAAAATGTGCATGCTTTAATTTATTGTTTTGATAATATAAACTTTAAAATTTATTTTGTAACGAATCATGTTCTATCCTGATTATTAATTTTTCGGTAATCACAAAACAATGATTTAAAAACATTGTATACTTTAATTTTTATAAAATAAATAATAATCATAAAAGTTCAAGAAAGTAAATGTAGTTAATTTAAAATAAAAGAAACATCCTGTAAAAATACGAGTTCTTCAAAAAACTCGTGAATCGCAACCCTTCTAAAAGGAGTGGAAAAGGTTTACCTGAAATTGTCATGTTAGTCATTTTTTTACTACTTAATGATGTTAAGTTTTATCTAATATTATTTATCATTAAATGCATAAATGTAATTTGTACGAACTGACTTGAGTTGAGCAAATTTCGAGCAAGCTTTCTTCAATCTTGTTGTGAGAGAGATATGAATCGGAAGCTTTTTGAATGACTTTAATAAAACTACATTTTGTTGCTAACTTCTTTAAATTTTAAATAAATTATCTAGTTTTAGTTTCTCTTAAAATAGTTACTTATAAACCTATTTTAATTTATTATTAACAAACTGAAAATTTTGTTTTTATGATTACGCGTAACTTTTCTATCAAAATGAGTATAATAAAGTATTATCTTTTATTTTTTTTTAAATTTAAAGCTGAAAAATAAGTATTAATGAGTTGAAATCAGTAAAATATTAATTAAATCATTAATTTTTAATAAATTATTGTTATCTAAGAATATTAAGAGTGAGAAACCAAGTGAAATTTTTCTTAATTCTCGAATCAAGAACGTCATTTTGGTAAATACTTTTTATTTTTCACCTTTTTGATAAACAAAATTTTAATAACGCTATTTCGGGGAATAACTAGGTGAAAAAATTAATTTTTAAAACTATATTATAAATGTATGTAATTTTATTAGTACGACTCAGAAGAATCAAAGTATACTATAAATTGTTTAAAACAAAGTAACAAGTCAAAACAATTTGATGGGGTAAAAGACTTTTTTATACACTTTAAATGCAATGCATAGTAGTTACTTGCAATTAAGTCTTTATATATGTTGTTTTATAATATTCGAAGTAAACTATATAAACAACTCGTGATTACAAATCAACGACGTACATATTTATACTATAGAATTTATTATCATATAGTCATGCAGCAACATGATGTAATATAAAAGTTGATTTGGTTCTAATTTAATAATATTTTAAGGGGATTTTTCGCATTTAACAAATCATGCCAAGAAATTTAAACTATCAACGCTTGCGTCGTATACAAATCCATTTAGCTTCTAATTTCATACTTAATTACACTTTATATAAAATTATAGATTTAAGTGTAGTGTTATGGATAACTTCGTCACCCTAATTATCTAATAAAATTTGGGCAATGGTACTACAACAAATCATATCTTTGATCCGGCCTTACGAACTACCTTTATGAAACACTTGATGAGATCTTCCAGCGACAAGTATCTGCAAAGACAACAAAACTCGTTAGTCCCGTCACAGAGAGGGTTGTTTTCTTTGAGGAAGATCAAAGATGAGAGTAATATTAGTAACCAATGCAACTATCCAAACACTATATTAAGAAAAGAAGTGACATTAATCGTAATAACTCACCTCACATTATTATTCCATAATTCAATCATCTAGAATAATTGGTAACCAACATCATGATAAATATAAAAACCATGCCATGCACAACGACCTCGGGGAAACCATGAAAGTCGTTAATGAACCATCCTTATGTTTGAAGACCACATGCTATCGACATATCCCTCTATATGTCAGTTGAAGTTAAAGAGATACAAATCACATGAGACGACATACGCTCTAGTAGTACATGAAGTTAGTTGAGGCATGTAAGCGTTGACAAACACTTTCCGACGACTTAA